>JARHVA010000698.1:2092500-2687500 GCA_037957365.1 Torreya grandis | reverse complement strand
CCATTGTAAACTACATTATAAATTGTCACAGAAGCAGAGACAAGTTTAAAAATATATAAATAAAGGTTGATACTATGTGCAAAACCAAAAACCCTTAATAAATTTTTATAACATTGTATAAATTCATGCTAACCTTAAAAAAATGAAAGAGATATGGGAGAAATAGAGATATGCCACAAGTTTATAGAACCTCCTCTAATGGATTATAATAGATTATTTATATCTTATAATGTTGGGTGTAAATTTTTTAAACCGGTATCAAAATAGGATGATGAAAATGAAAGACATGTAAAATCAATAATTGATGGCTACATTGATAGACATCACATAATGGAACATGTACCACTCATTGAGGTCATGAGATATTGGATGTGGATAAGTGCATGGATTTGGGAAACAATTTCATGGACATTTATCATAATTTGTACACATTATAGACATAACATGTATTCATAATCTCAAACTCGGCTTAGGATACTTGAACATAAACACATACATGTTATAACATGTGCATGTTACTTTCTCATTTTATCTTTATGACATTGATAGTATGTCCATAGTACACAAAATTTTGAGATGGATAGATAGTTAGTCACCAATCCATTAGAGTTTGTTCTAATATGATAACTAATAGAGTGTGTTTCGAAATCTAACTTGATCTATGCCCAACTTGATTTATGAAGAGAATGAATGGAATGTGACTAAATATAGTGTATCAAGGAAGGGCCACTTAGAGTATGGGAATGGCTTGATGGCCCTAAAGGCCAAAGTGGGGCCCTAATGAACTCTGAATATTCCCTAGTCCCCAATATAATATATCAAAAGATAGCATATGAATGGGGGACCTACCATAGATATATGGGGGGAACCATTCTAAAGGCTGCACCTTGATATCAAACTTTCTAAACCCATTAAGGTAATGGAAACTTTCCCTTCTTACTTCATCTATGTTGAGTAAGGCAAGGGAATATTAGCTTCTTGATGGATAGAAAGGGATTAAGGCACAACTATCAAGGAAAGTTTGCCTACTTTGTATCTAGATTTTATTTACTTATATATTAAGGCATGGCTATCAAGGGAATCTTAACTCCTAATACATAGCTTTTTTCTTACCCTACCTCCTTATTTATGCCCTACCTAATAAGGTAAGGGAATATTCCTTCTTGATATATAACTTTATTCTTGTCACACCTACTTTCCCTTTCTAGAATAGATTCTAATCTATTAAGGGAAGCTTGCTTCCTAATATATATCTTGCACATATTATTTCCCTACCTACCTATTTATGCCATACCTACTTAGCTTATGTTGTTGGTAATGGAAATTTTCTTCCTGATAGATAGAATGAGAAATGAAGTTTTTAATCATGTTATGTATGTAATATATCTATTATATCAAGTATGTCCTACCTATTTTACTTCCTTGAGTATGCCCTAGTAGATTGAATAATTGACCCATATCTTAATATTATGTATGCCCTACTTAAATACCAGAGCCATATCTTGATCTTACTTATGCCCTATCTACCTTATTTTACTTGAGTATTCCATGCCTACCTATTTTTATTTCCCTACCTACTTGAGTATGCCCTGCCTTCTCTTACTTGAGTATGCCTTACCTACCTATCCTTATTTGCATACCTACTTGAGAATTCCCTACATGATAAAATACCTAAGCCATGTCTTGATCTTGAATTCATGTATCTAATTGTAATCACCTAAAAGTGGTAATTGGATGCTAAGAGTGTTTCTTGATTTACCCTATTCCTAGCTTAGCCCCAGACCTATCCTAGAGCATTAGACATACATTTATAGTCAGTCAACAAACCACAGCCACCTTCAACTAGTTAAAACACAATCCTAGAATTATCATCTCAAATCCCAATCCAAATTATTCAATAATATGCAAAGAGGACATTAGCACCACATTTGGGACACTATAAACACATGGGACTAGTTTCCCCAATTGGGTGCTAGTGTCCTTAGCCCTAGCTCTTCCCAATAGATACTTTTTCACATGTGTGCCCTCTTAAGGTTAGGATAAGCATATTTTATTATCCACATAAGAAACATAACCCTATAAATACAAGTCTAATTTACCTCTATTCACTAGATGGAAAATAGATTCAAAATATAATCAAACCAAAGACAAAGTTGAGAAAAATCAAGGTATTTGATCCTTATTTTGCCCTACTTCTGCATATTACCATATATAGTATCCCTAAGCCTAATTTTAAAACATTTCAAAGATCTAACACATTTAAAGAGCCAATCCCACTCTCATTATAGCATTCACTTTCACTTACATCAATCATTAGGTGGGACAACTAAATCAAGCTTGATCCCTCTTTAGAGTATTGGTATGTAGGCAACTCTCTTCATAGTAGGGTGTTGATGATGTCCAGTCCATCCTAGTAACACATAAAATTATTGATCATGCCATAGTTTTTGACTTATTTCTTCCATTGGGCTTATAAGGGGTCAAACTATGCCCATGAACACCTGAGCTTAACCTTGGTCACCTTATTGTGTCTTTTAAATGGCTTGAAATCCAAAGAGGATGTCAATTATCCTTGGGAAGTGAAGCAACATGTTCAAGTAATGAGTCATGTAAAAAGTGCCATGATGGACCCATGTCATTTTGTTTTAAGTTGTGTCAAGACATAATCTTGTGATAATGGTGTATAAGAGTCTATAACAAAACTTAATGTGGCCCTTATGATTCAAGCATACTCATGAAAGGTGACCTAACACATTGCACCTTGAACTAGTCATATGCTCAGTTGAACATGCTAAGAACCTACATAAATGGGGGCATAATTCACAAGATTAGGGACTAATTAAATAAGGGTGATGACTCTTATGTAATCCTTAGCATTATTTAAGGTTTTTTAGAAGATGTTAAGGTATCTATTCCCCTTAATTGATGTTTTATTTGGAGTTATGAATATTTTACCTTCTAAAGGGGTGTTTGAATCATGAATATTGTACTTTTATGACCTATAAGACCTCATTGAGACATTATCAAGAGTCAAAATCATTCAAAATATCCTTAGTGTCATCATAATACCTTTTTAGGGTGGTTTTATATGTAAAAATAAGCTCTTTTAGGGATCAAACACTTTCCATCCACCACAAAGGGTCCCACACATGTAAAACAATGAATTTTCACATTCCCTCCATACATATTCCCTATTTTGAAAGAATTTTTGACTCCTAATTTCCATATTATTTCCCACCAATAGAATTCCAAGATCTTAGACTTGAGAAAGTGCAAGAAAATGATGTTTTTCAAGTGTTTTCATATTTATATGGACCCAGATAGTATAATCAAGGTCAAAAAAGGTCAGACAATTCATGGTGGGTTTCTTACAGGCACCTCCTAGGAGGATTCATGTTTCAAATTTACAAGTAAAGGAAGAAATGGCACAAAGATCTCCATAGATCCCTTGGCAATCTCATAAGCACTAGTTTGAGATAAATTGTATGGTCTATACAAGGGGAGTTAGAGCCCAAGATCTTAGCCAGAGGTGGGGTCCCTAGTGGGTATTTTATTATTTTTTAGAATCTAGTGTTTAGTTCCTAAATAATAAGGGGTCTAGAATAAGGGTTAAAATCTAGTTTAATAGGGTAAAGTGTAGATTTTTATCAAGTAATTTACATGAGGAAGAGAAATAAACTTATCTAAAATTAGGTTGAAATAGATGATTCAGGAGCTAGAAATTGAGATGTAGGACTAGGGTACTATCTAGAATATAGATCTAGCCTTCATTTTCTGATTGGATAGGAGCATTGAAAGTGGATAGTAGTGGCATTGGTATTATAATCCACCTCTACCACTATTATCCTAAGGATCTAATATTTTTGGGTTTTGTTTACCAGGTTAGTGTGATCTTGTGTACCAAATTTTGGAGGCTAAAAGTTAATAGAGATAATTGTAGGTCCATTTTAATCTTTAAAACCTTGTATTCATCTACACACATGAAAACAACAAATGCATCAATATCAAAAGGGATAAAAATGGGTTAGGGAAGAATGATTGCATGATCTAAAACCCCTACTACCCTGATCACTACCTACATTAACCCTTAAGATAGGGTCTCATATCCAATGTAGTTCTCCCTTAGGGAACATGCATAACCAATGCACACAATAGATACAAGAATGACTTTTGCCTAGGCCCTTCCTTGATCAAACATGCAAGTATATATGTGATGTAAAATGTTGAGCTATACTATTGACTAATTTTTATTATGTTTAATGTGCTATAGTGGTAAGTGATAGATATAAAATGCCTTGTGAAGTCCTTTATATAGGAAACTCTTTATTTTTAATTTAAGAGCTTTATTTGCATTTGGCTGACATTGGGAAAACTTAAAGATGAAGATAAAAAAAGGGGTTAAGACTCATTAATTGAAGTAAAATAACCATTAGAACTCAAAATAGCCCTAGACAAGAGCACTAGAAATGGACACTAGTGGCATCGACACTGTAGTCTAACCCCAACACTCATGTCCTACAGTCTCGAGACCTAGGGGGATGGAAAGAGGATAGAAAACCTGACCTAGCTAAGGTGGAATGATTGTTTGAAAGGCTTAGGATGATTATGAATAGTTAAAAAGGTGACTTAAAAATAAAACAAAACCAAAATAGATAAATTAAAGACATGGCTAATGTGAACAAGGCTCATATTATCCAGTCAAAGTCTCCTATGAAAAGGACTATGAAAAGACATGATGTGTGGTTGCTTGACCAATTTAGGGTGTATACATTTACCCCCCTTTTAATCTAGTGATGTAATGAAATGAATTACTAGAGTAAAATAAAGAAAATAAAATGCGTACCTAAACCTACTTGTATGGAGATAAGTATGTTAAAAAGAGTCCAACTCACTTCCTAGATAGGGAAGTGGATGGAGATTTGAATAGTGCCTAGAGAAATAATGAATCCTTGAAATGGATGCCCCTTGTATAGAATCTAAAAGTAGAATCTATATAACATGAACGAGGGTAGTGCTTAACCCTATTCTGAGTGTGAGTGGAATGAGAAATACTCAGAGGTCCAAAACCAATGTTTTCCCTCTATCCCACATAAAATCATGTAATCTAGAATGTGTGTATATAACTTGTATTCTATGAAGATCAAAATATGTCATGCCCCCACTTTGAATATCTGAACTGGAACTAAGAAATGATCAGAGGCTTAAAACCAATGTCTATCCTCTATCCTACACAAACTTGTGTAGTCTAGGTTTGGGTAATACTATCGACCAATCATTGTAGATGATCATACAATCTAACCTAGTGATAACTTGGGTATAGTTGGGTGTAGTCTAAAACTTGAGTAAATGTGTAAGAAGAGAATGGCATGCCTTACCATTCTAATCTATATAATACTAGATGATGAAGAACATAAACATCTATTCCATGCACCAAAATTTGGTATGTGAGTGATGCATATGTATAATCTATAAATCTATATAACCACATTTGATATGAGCTATCGTGCCATGTTCCATGTGCAAAACTAGAGATCAAAACAATGTGCTCTGCACTATGCCTATAATCTACTATCTAGTCTTGTAACGGTGTCATGTTGTATGAAGCTATATGTATGAGATGTGTATTAATGTACATGCCCCCAAATATAGTATCTATTCTAAATCTATATCAAAGTCATTGTGAATCCATGTGATTTGAACCACTGTATCTGACTAATCTATGTATATGTAAACTGAAGGTATGTCCCTTTGAATGCCCTGAGTAATGCTGAGTGACCCATGTAATTTGAATCATTGTATATCTTGACTATGTTGGGGATCAGTCAACAAAATTGATTACTATATGAAAGCAATTAAATGCGGAATTAAGCTAGAAAGATAAGTAACTAGAATCAGAAATAGCAAAGAACAAGAGATACAAGAAACCACCCTGAAAACTTGTATTAAACTCTTTACAGAAGGAATTACAATTGAAGAAACTTCTTTTCTTCCACACCTCTCTCAGATGTACAGATCTCTTCTTAGATCTCTTTCCCTCAAGAGTTCTCTCTCTCAATTACAATCAACTCCAATAACCTGGATTGATATACATATACAAAATGTATTCTACTTCTACAGTATTATCCTCTAAGCTATGAAGATCTATCCATATTATATAACTTTAGAGATTCATGAGCATGCAATTACAACCGTTAGATATGCCTCTTAATCAAGGGCTCTAATCAGTTCTACTTAAATTAGAAATGTGGACTTACAACCAACACTTGATCTCATCATGCAAACATTCTATTCTCGCACGAAAATAGCTTCTGGATGCATAGGTGATTGACGTCGATCCCTGCCAGTCTGCCTATGACCAACGTTGGCCGACCTATTGCCGACGTCGGCATCCTTCAGTCAATCTTTGACCGTTGACGATGACTGTCTGATTCCAACAACTTTTGCACTTGCTCATGGGTGAAGCTTTTAGCTCCATACCTTAACAGACTAATCTGAATTTATTATAATAATATAAATATTGGAGGTTTAAAAACCATGGTGAGTGACCCATGTAGTCTAAATCACTATATATTTTGACCGATCTAAGCTGAATCTAATAATCTGACTACTGGAGGTGTAAGAACCATGGTGTATCCACTTATGAGAGTGGTTGGGATGTTGGATAAGTGTAGGAATAGGAATAATTGGAATGATGCCCCATTTTTAGGAGAGAGATGAGATCTCATGATAGAGCAGATTGAGCCAAAATTAATGACTAGTGTCATAAGTAAAAAAAGTTTGACTTATTGGGAGGAGATTGAAAGTTTTGCTTGATTGATTAGGCTAAGTTGTTTGATAGTTCAATGAGTCTTTAATTTCTTAAGACCAAGGTGTATGTCTAGATATAAAATAGGTATATATATGTATGTGTCATAGGAGGTAGATGATGTAGTAAGATATAAAAGCCTACGTGATGTTAAAGGTATTGTTGTTATGATTTTGTGGAATAAAATGGTTTGTAAAATGGAGCTATGGGGTTAAAGTTATAGGCAAAATGGTATTTTGATTTGGATGAAAAAGTTGTTTGATATAGGAAAGTTGGATTCATTTACACATTGAGTAGTTTGAGATTTGAATATCTATAGTAGGAGATATGCTGAGGAGATGAGCACCTACTATGACCTAGTTTGAGCAGTTGGCAACCTAGGTTGAGGTTGGTGAGAGATTACCCTGGTAAGTAGCTAAAACACATGATTTTTTTGCCTATTTAAAAGCCTATTTTAGATGTTTTAAAGAATTTTTAAGAGTCTTAGGAAAGTTTTGACTAGTTTCAACACTCTTATACCTCATCTAGCGTTATTGTCTAGGCTCCAACATTATTGTTTAGGATCCAACACTATTGTCCTAAAGGTTGGATTTTTTAGGTTATTACTTGGTTTAGTTACTATGTTTTTGCTTGGATATTGATTTGTTATGTAAAACTAATGTATATGTTATTTTCTAGTGTTTTTTTAGGGTGAGGTATAGATGAGAGAGTTCCATAGAGGTTAGGTTATGGAAACACTATGGTTATTACCTTTGTTAGTGGATGAGAGGGTTGTGATGGATAGAGCAGGGTTAGGTCATGTGTGTGACCTAATCACTATGTAATGGGATAGGTATCTGATTAGCACCTTATGTGAGAGGTGGAATGTAGACACATGTACTTTCTAGCTTCTTATTAGAGAGATTATGATTACTCTGGAGGATGTGTATCATATTTTGCATTTATTGATTAGTGGATGATGTGTGAATTTACAAGATGACATAGGTGTTGATGCTATTGATCATGCACAATTGTATTTTGTTAGTGTACCCTTAGGCATACATAGGAGAGGCAGTAATAGTGATGTATTATTGTTAGTTATTTTGTATTCAAGTTTTCCACATCTGTAGAAGTGGTTGGCGATGTTATTCGCCTCATTTGTTATTATGGATAGGAGTGGGGTGTTGATTGCATATAGGATGCATAGGATCATGCATAGTATATAGGTGTATAATATTGTGTTCTCATGGGGTTAGACTATGCTTTCCCACTTACACAAGTACCTTCATAGGTTTACTTAGGAAGCATTCAGTGGTGGTGTGAGCATGGCTACTTTATTACATTATTGGGCTTATGAGCACATAATAGTTATGAGGCTGATAAGATTACTAAGGGAGAGGTGGGCACCTCCACAGTAGTTTAGAGAGTAATAGATGATTATTTTGGCTATTTTTTCTCCTATAATAGACCACTATAGATGATTTTTAGATAGACTAATGGCTCAAGATATCATATGGAGGCACTATAAAGGATTCCCTGGGTGGCTTGAGGATGGAGTTTAGTTGTAGTATATGAGGGTCAATTGTTGGATACATAACCATTATACTAGAGTGTATGATCACTTTTAGTATGAGCACATGACTAGATACTTTGGGGTACCATAGGATGTGCCCCCTATATCATGAGTGTGGGTAAGGAGTGCATGGGCATCTATGAGGATAGGAGCTTATGGGAGACCTACTGAGGCTGAGTTATAACCATTACCTTTGGATGCTTAAGACATAACTATAGATATTCCTAATGTAGATGATTTTGGATATATAGATGCATATACCACATGGTGGATGAGGCATCGATGGGCTCCATTATATCATATTGGTGTAAGGGATGATCCCAAATATGGGGATCTTAATCTGATCTAGATGATGGGAGGTAAGCATTGATTATATTTGAATTATGTACAATTTTGTGCTTGTTTTAGCTTATTTTGAAAGCATATGGCTAATTTAGTGTTTTGAATTTTGCATGCAAGTGGAGTGGGAGGTGCTCAGGATGAAACACCTATTGGGGGAGGAGGTGGAGATGATGAGTTCTGGGAGACAATCATTGAGTCAACACTCCAAAAGCTTACATGACATATTCCTGATGATGTCATAGAGGAGGGTTTTATAGAGTGAGAGATATTTATAACAATTATTTATGCTCATTTGTTTAATAGAACTGCTATAGTGATAACTGTGTATGTTGGGCTAGTGGGATAGAGAGATGAACTGAGGGCTGAGCTAGATAGGCATAGGATGCCTCTACCTGATTATGGATTGATGAGTATGAGGATTATGGATGATTACATGAATCTTTAAAGGTGGTATGAAAATTTGCATGAGGATCATGGTCAGTTGTTGGAGTGAGATAGTTGTCATAAGAGGCATTCGGGATCTCAAGGAGATGCAGGGTCATCGAGTGCTAGGCTAGACTATGAGACTAGTACTAAAGGAGAGAGTGAGACTGAGAGTGAGGGAATTAAACCCATCCATGATTGATTGCATCTTGTATGATGTACCTATTTGTAACACTTCATTACATGTATATGGATATTGTTTTGATTTTGACTCATGCATACTATGTTATGGGATTTGAAATATTATTTTATATTTGTTGCATATGGTTGTTTTAGAAGTAGTTGATTTAGTATTGATGACGAGGCTACATTTTTTGGTAAAATGGTACTTGGGATATGTGAGTTTATTGTTTTGATAAGTGTGATGCTATATTTTGATTTTGAATTGTATGAAAGTAAGGAACTTTATTTGGTTTGTAATTATATGTAAGCAAAAAATTTGTTGGTTTTGAAATTTAAGAAATTGTTGGGATAAATTGAGATGGTTTGAGATTGGTAAATTTTTTGGATGGGTTGAGTTGGTTTACTATTGTTAAAATAGGATTTGGTAATATTTATACTTTGATACGCTGGTTTTGGCTATGGATAGCTATTGGGAATTAGGAATGTTAGTTTTTAGTATGTGGGGATGTAAGATAGCACACTGTGCATAGTACTTCCCTAAGAATGGTTCAAGAGTACAAAGGTGAGCTAGACCTTTAGATCTATCATTGACATACTAAGTGAAGCCTATGAACTAAAACTAATATCACTTTGTGTTGTATCAATATTTGAATCCTATTGGCCAACTAAACAAATGCCCATACTACTCATGTTGTGTAGGAATATGCTATGTATCTGATAATGTATATTATGTACTAACTATTGCTAGATGTGAAGATTTTAAAAAATGTAACTTTATTAGACATACAAAAAGAAATATGTGTTATGAAGAAGACTCATCTATCTGTAATCATATATCATGTGGCCTCTATTATGATGTGTATGACTGAGCCATAGATCAAGCTTGAGATAAAACCTGTGATGAGGGCTCATTTAATATTAACTGTAGCAAGGTGAGATAAGACCCCAAAAATATGGCCATAGTGAATATTTATCTTGAGTAATATTCTATGATATGAGTTCATTTAATCTTAACCATAGCATATTGCTATATGAGATAGGAGCCAAAAAATCTGGTCGTAGTGAATTTTTCTCATGAATGTTACTTTGTTATGGTGCCTATGACTCTACTAAATATGTATAGGGAATTACACTATGTACTCCTCAAACTACACTACTATATGTAGGCTTCTCTCATTGTACTAGTTTCCAAACCTTTTGAATAGGTGGAATAGGAGCTCTGTTGTGAGGCTCTATCCTAGAACCTACATTACTCTCACGATGAGTGACTGATGATTCCAATGGAGGAACATCCCGGGATGACTCAGTCATAGATGAATGAGGTCTATGGCTCCATGATGAAGGAGATCTTGGTGAACCCTATGTGAATGATATGATTCCATTATCAACACATCTATTAATGTAATACTGAGTCCATAACAATCATTATCTCTATGTCCATGGATATGATGATAGTTACAAAAGGGTTGATGAGGTTATTTATGTAGGAGATATGGATCTCATTGATGAGTAGAAGGCAATGTGATTAACCTCATATCTAATAGTGTTGATAATATGACACATGGGTTATCTTAATATAAATCAAACTGTAGTGGTGCCTTGTTTCTATGCTCTATAGTACATACTATAGGTTTTACTCTAGAAACTATCTCTTTGTTCTTAATTGGTTACTTTTCTAGTTGTGGTCTCCTATGTTTTTTAGGACATGGTGGATTTTGGATTCTAGGAGCTATAGATGTTGTTGTGAGATCTAGAGTAATCTAGTCAATTGAATCTACCTCAATCAATCCCAATTTCTTTTCCAAAGCTAGAATTGTATAGCATAAGTGCCTGAAAGAAGACTCTATCTGATATAGTAGATGCTTGAGGAGAGGTTGGTGAAGCCCCTTAATAATATGTGTTGAATCTCTAAATCTACTAATTTTTATATCAATCTTAACATGTGATTCTTGAATCATAAGATATAATCACTAACTGACTCTGAAGTATTCTAATGTAAAGTTTCAAGTTTCTCATATGTTACATGAGGGCCCATGTTTTCTATGTAATGTCTAAGAAATTCCTCCTCTAAGTCATCATATGTAAGTAAGGAACTAATGGGGAGTAGATGAAAGAACCAATTATGTGCATCCCCCATTAATGTCTATTGGAATAACTTGAGTAGAATCAATGGACTCACATTAGATGGAAAAACCTTCTGAAAGGCTTGAAGGTGTATGAATGGATCTCCAGTTCCATCAAAGTGAGGTAATTATGGTATTTGGAAATTATTAGGCAATGAAGATTTTATGGATGTCTTCAAAAGAGGGTTACCATGTAAATCATTGGCATCCATCCAAGACTTATAGGCCTTGTTTTCCAAGGTAATTAGATGTAATTGCTATTGTAATTCACCAACTCCATGCATTAAAGAGATAATCTCTTGGGATGGTACATTAGCATCTTGAAGTGGTTCATTTAATCATTAAATTTGATTGTTAATTTTAGCCATGAGAATGCTATATTTAGCAAGTGGATCATAAATAGGGGGTGTGCTCACTTGAACCTTGGGAGTAATGGTGACTTGGACCTTACTAGATGGATGTGTTCTATCATTCTCTTTAGGTGAAGAGTGAGAATTGGGTTCTACTATAATGAGGGGTGGCTTGGGAGATTCATTGGTATCTTTACGTTTTAGTGTATCACATTCTAATTGAGTATAAGATGTAATATTAGGAATAACATGTGCATTATTTGAAATAAAATCATTCATAGAAGTAGAAACAACATTTAGAAGTGCATTATGTTTGAGAGGAGTGAGAGAAGAGTTAGAAACATGAGATGCATATTCTTCTTCACTATGTGCATAATAATCATCATTTTTCCATGCATTATCATCATTGGAATATTATTCATAATCACTCTCATTTATAAATTCATTTTCATCTTCACTATCATATTTATTATCACTTCCATCATTGTTAGGGAGAGGTGTAAGAGAAGAATTTAATTCTTTTCTTATATTCAATAAAGTATCATTTGTGATTTGAATACCATGTGCATATATGTTATCCATGGATGGAATACATGCATTATTTTCATGAGAAGTAAGAAAGAGATTTATCATTTAGATCTTATTTTGACAAAGTAGAGTTAATAGTATGAGATGTATCAATTGAACTATGCATTGGCAATATGATTCTATTGCATTTAGATTACTGTAATTTGAACATTGAAGTAGTATGAGATGTATCAATTGAACTATGCATTGGCAATATGATTCTATTGCATTTAGATTACTGTAATTTGAACATTGAAGTAGCACGAGAGAGAGAGAGAGAGAGAGAGAGAGAGAGAGAGAGAGAGAGAGTAGGTTCACATGGAAGAAAATTATCACCCATAAGAGGTTCACTCAGATTTACATGACTGATTTGTTCATTTGGTGCATTGTGTATAGGAGAATGAGGTGAAAAGTACCTTTCCCATTTATCGAAATTATTTTATTTAGAAGAGGGAATAAAAGAGATAGGTATAAGAGAAGAAGATGCATCTAATTTTCCTTCACTATCACTATCATTTATATCATCATATTCCTCATTACAATAATAGTAATTATCTTCATTGTAAACAAAATCATTTTTCACTTTTTTAGATAATGTGTAATTTTGTTCATTCACTTTCATAATTAAGAGAATTTTTTTAACAATTGATCTATGGGATGAGAGGGAAGAAGTACCTTAGTGGCAATTTTATTTATTTCACCAAAGAGAATATTAAAAAGTACTATTAAGAAAATAAATGCAAAATTAACTATTAACATAGATATTTTAAAAATATTTTTGACACTCCAAACAATTTGCAAAAATTTAAAACTATTTTTCTAAAAATTGTAAGGGAGGATAACTTGGGGTTTGAGGACCTAATTTGGAAATCTAGGGTTTTAGATTTTTTTTAAATTATGTCAATAATTTAAATTCTAAAAATAAATTTGAATAGAATAAATGCACAAAAATTAATACAAAAATCAGAGATTTAAAATTAAATTTTTGCACAAGAAAACTACTAATATGAAATTTTGAAATTATTTTTGACAAGTAAACAATTTGCAAAAAATACAAAATATTTTTCTAAAATTTGTAAGGAAGGCTTGGGGTTTGAGGACCTAGTTTAGAAATCTAGGGTTTTGAGCTAGGCTTTTAGAATTTTTGAAAATTGTACCAATAATTTAAAATCTAAAAATAGTTTTGAATAGAATAAATCCACAAAAATTTATAAAAAAATTAGAAAGTTGAAATTAAATTTTTACACAAAATATAAAGAAAAAACTCTAAGGTTACCTAGGGTTTTGACTTTGTTCAAAGTAAGTCAAGTTCACCAAATGTTTTATTATTTTCTAGAATCTAGTATTTAGTTCCTAAATAATAAGGGGTCTAGAATAAGGGGAAAAATCTAGTTTAATAGGGTAAAGTGTAGATTTTTATCAAGTAATTTATATGAGGAAGTGAAATAAAATTATCTAAAAATAGGCTAAAATAGATGATTCAAGAGTTGGAAATTGAGATGCAAGACTAGGGCATTATTTAGAATCTAGATTTGGCCTTCATTTTTGATAATTGGAAAAGAGGGCCAAAAGTGGATAGTAATGTCACTGGCACTATAATCTACCTCTACCATTGTTTTCCTAAGGATCTAATCTTTTTAGGTTTTATTCACCAGGTTAGTGTGATCCTATATACCAAATTTTAGATGTTGAAAGTCAATAGAGCTCATTTTAGGTCCATTTTAATCTCTAAAACCCTGTATTCATATCCACACATGTAAACAATAAATGAATCGAGAGCAAAAGGGAGAAAAAATTAGGTTAGGGGAAGAATGGTTGCATGATCTAGAACCCCTGTTATCTTGTTTTCTACCTACATTAAACCTCAATCTAGGGCCTAAAAGTCTATGTGTGATGAAAAATGTTGAGCTATATTATTGATTGATTTTTATTGTGTCTAATGTGCCAAAGTAGTAAGTGCTAAATATAAAATTCCTTGTGAAGTCCTTTATATAGGAGACTCTTTATTTCAAATTTGAGACCTTTATTTGCATTTAGATGACATTAGTAAGCTTCAGGACAAAGCTAAGAAAGGGGCTACGACTCATTAAGCAAAGGAAACTGATTGTTGGAACTCAAAATGGCCTTGGACAAGAGCATTGGAAATGGACAGTAGTGGTACCTATGTGGTAGTCTAAGCCTAGCGCTCTTATCCTACAATCTCGAGACTTTAGGGATGGAAAGAGGATAGAAAACTTGACCTAGCTGAGGTGGAATGACTATTCAAAAGGATTAGGATGACTAGGAATAGGCAAAAAGGTGACTTAAGCATAGAATAAGACCAAAATGAATAAAATAAAGACATGGATAATGTGAACAAGTCTCATATTCTATATTTTAAGTCTCATATGAAAATACATGATATGTGTGGTTGCTTGACCAATTTAGGGTGTATATAATGGGATTTTAGTTAGTGGCATTATTTTGTATATCAAGGACCTAAGATTTATGAATAATCACTAAAGCCTCTAAGTGGTCTTGAGCCCTTTACAAACCCTATAAGCTCATCTATAAGAAGATTCATCAAAATTTTGAGCTCATTATGATAACTTGAGCATGGAGAAAGATATCTAAAGGCTTATTGAGTATTTTATTACCCCCCTTGAGCATGTTATCATGACACTTGTAGGGTTATAACAACATATGGTTCCCATTGGATGGCAGATTATAGTCAGGTGCAATTTTCTTATGTTGTCATAAAATAATAGAGTAAAAAAATGATCAGTTCAAGTTTCTATATCTTCCCCTAAGTTATTCACATACCTCACCTAGTCACCATTTGATTAGAATATACCCCTTCAATTTCTTCAATGCTTACCATGTGAAATAAAGAAACAATATTCTAAACATGACTTAGTCATTCTCATAACAATCCATCTTCAAGCTAATTATATGTAAATGGTGTCTTTTCTAGGTTGTTTATGTGTTGTAGGAATGTAGAAGAGCTCCTCTCTCAGAAGGAACAATCCTCATTATGGATCTCAAAGACAAAATTCATGAACTTTCCCAAATGCATTCATAGGCCTTTTAGAAGGTTTTAATGTTTATTAGCATTATTTAAGATTTTTTGTGAACTCTTAGGTTTTAGTTTCTCCCTCAAAATGCTTGATTCATCAGCTTTAAATGCACTACTTTATTGAGTATATAGATAGGAATGTTTAGGGTCTTAATAGATAGTTTTTAATGGGAGTGATAGTCTACATGAAGCCTCTCAATATATATTCATTATGTAGTGACCTTTTTAGACCATTTGCACCTCTCAATAGGCCTTGATCTTTAGACTCGTGACTCTAAAAGGATTTTGTGATGCACCTACAAGTCTAATTCCTCTTGCACAAGAATAGGGGTGGGAGTGAGGCCAAAATTCTATGTAATACCATGAAATTCCTATGTAAATCTTAAAGAAGAAACTTGATCAATGTTTAGACACATGGAATAGGCCAATTACAAAGCTTAGAAGGTCAAGTTCTCACCCAGCCTTTAAAGAGATCCCCAAACCACCACCTACAAGACTAAGAGAAATCTATCTCAAAAACTAAATGTGAAATGCCATATACACATGAAATAAAGAGATCAAGAAGAGGGGTAGAACACAAAATTTATATTGTTGAAAGACAAAGGAGATGTGAAGGAATAACAAAAATAGGTTAACTTAGGAGAATATAATTCTACATAAATAGTTGGCCTAATGCATAAAAGTCTACCTATAAATAAGGGATACCTATATTGGTTTGCATAACAAAGGTAACAAACTCTATTAAAGAGGTCCTATAGTGGTGTTATACCATATGAATAATCCTTAACAATGTTAACATACCCAAAATGACTAGTGAAGACTCAAAGGCTACCAAATTCTACTCAGAGCTCATCATATAAGGTACATGGGACTAGGATATGTTAGATAAATTATATGGAGTATATTTTCTCAACATTCATGGCATTAAGTTTACAATATAAAGCCTATACTCTATGAACCATCAATAAGATGGTAGGAAACTAAAACCCTCCCTAAACCCTCGTAAGAACCTGATGGAGGAGGATTAAAGGTAAATACATATAAATTCACTTTTTCACTTGGGAAATACCTGAAACACATTATACACTCTAATAATGTCCTAGCATTACCATTTGTTTATATGGATAGCTATACAGATGCACCAGGTACCCTATTTTTGTAAGACTTAATAATGAATCCAAGGTACAAAGATAGATGAATAATTGAAAATAATTTAAGAGGATGGTGTGAAGTGTATTCCACCCTCTTAGGCCAAAAACTACTCTCAATTCCTTCTATAGATTCCTTTATAAGGTTAGACTAAAGATATAGTCTAGAGGTGCTAATTAAGGGTGAGCTAGTCACTTAGATGAGAAAGAACTATAGGTGTACACTATCTAAAATTCATAATTCATGGTATAATATGATTATTTAGTCTTGAAACATTATCAATAACCTATCCTCAAGTTTTTATGTGAGTCTGATGGCCATCCAAGTAACTAGCACTGAGTGACTAGGGCTAGTTGCCTAGTAGGCCTATTTGGTCAACTAAGGAAGATGTTTCTTGGTATAGATGGATGATAAGATGGTAAATAAAGGGACATAAAAATTTATGTAACTAATACATTGATTAAATAATGCACATGTCATGGTCATTATGGAGTATTTGGTAGTTTTTGACCTAGTCAACATGTAAAAGGGAGAGGTAAGATGTTTAATAATCCATGGATGCCAACTAGACCACAATTATACCTTTGTAACTATCATAATAAGAGGTGGTTAATCAGTTTTACATGATCACACCTTGAATTAGGTCAACCAAGACTTAATTAAATCCTATACACTACACCTCTATGTCAAAAGGCTCATTAAATACCATCAACCAACCAAGGCAATACATGTGAGAGATCATGGAGATGTTACTAGTCCTTAGTCATGGTTGTAAAAAATGGTTGAGTAAATGATGATCATTATGGCTTCTTATACACACTTCCATGCCATATTCTTCCTCTCTTTCCCTCTATTGTTCTATAAATTAAGGCTAAAATGCCATTATATGCATCCCTCAAATGGGTATAAATAAACTCTACCCACATTGTACCTTGTAAACCTTTGAATTAATATAAGGACTAGTTTAGATTCTCTATTATATCTTAATGTATTCTATACTTTTTTATTTTCACAAGTGATTGAGATTTATCTTCCTTTGTAGGTCCTTGTTCTCACCTATTTCTAGCAATTATTTTAAATAGGTCATATGGTGTGTGAAAGTGTTCATGATTATGCTTGGAGTAGAATTTTATTGGAAATGTCTTGAAATATACCTCTCATTCATCATCCTCAAGTTTTATCCACTTATCATAGCCTCCATATGAATTATTGATGCTTAGGAGTCTCTTGAATAAAATGGTTTAGTCATTAAACATTGTCTTGTTCACAAGTGTTGTTGAAGAGTCAAATAGAGTGGATACAACATGTTGGTGCATCACTTCCCATATCTTAGGTTTATTTTATGCATATTATATCCCTTTTCATCAAAAAGTTAGTAGATTTATAAACTGATCCTAGATGATGCATCAAGGGAGCTAGCCCAAAAAATAGAGGTTCATCTCACCCAATAGGCCACCCAAACCTAAAGGTGATCCCATTGTATCAGTTGGATGAGGCATGTCTAAAACATCATTACATCAAAGGGTGAAATCCATATTGATAATAGTTTTTGGCATGCTTGGTTGGACCAAGATTTTTATATGTAATTTCATTTCTAAAAATTAATCATTCCTTTCTTTCAAAATGTAAGTTTTAGTTCCTTTTATTTTAGAAAATTAGAAATCAAAAAAGTAAAAATTTTCACTCTTTTTTATTGCATTTATAAAGTATAAAAAGAGAATTCATCCTAGGATTAGGGTTGAATTTTCATGTTGATTTTAAGTGAATTTTAGTTGTTTTTGTCTTTGTTGAAAATAAATAAAAAAATTATCAACTATAATTATGGGAAAATTATAATTTGTGGGAATTAGGAGTGGAATTGGGATATGGGACCTCAAAGAGAAAGTTGGAGAAAATACTCATATCACTTTGTGATCTCAAGGAGCTTCAAACACTCTAATGATAGATTTGCATTAAAATTTCATGCCAAAATTAGTCACAAGCTCTTCATCAAAAGGTAAGGAATCCAAGTTTTTTGAATTATCCTTGGATTTTAATAGGTAGAAGAGGTACCCTAGTTCTAATCCAAATCCCACACCCCTTACTTCTCCTAATAATTCTCAATAAAGTATTGATGCAAACCTTAAACCCCAATGAATAAGCCTAGAAACCAAGACCTTATTCCATTAAATAGTAGAATCCATTTTAACCTAAACCAATTTTATGATATCCTTGTTTGTGTACTTAATATCCTTCCATACTTCATAGGATAAAACTCCTCCAATCCTATCGAACACATTACATACATAGCCAACCTTTGCTCAATACACAATATGACTTAAGAAAATGTAGTGATGAGGATGCTATCTAATTCATTGATAGGCAAGGCACTCCAATTGTATAGAGGTATAACAACTACATATATCAACACTTTGGATGATTTTGGGGAGTACCTATGAAATCATTTTGAGGATAGAAGTGACCATTTGTCCCTAGTGTAACAATTGACCACAATCAAAAGAGTTACTCGAGAGTTTATGGTGTAATTTAACTATAGGGTTTAGAAAATTTTGGATAGAATCTCAATAATAGTTAAACCCACTCTTAACTATGCTTTTTTGTACTACTTGAGATCCCACAATTATGATGTAGCAATCATGATACAATTCATGGGTGGGAACGCACTACCTGATGCCTATGAAGTGGAAATAAGGGTAGAGAAATGTCTAATACAAGTAGGCAAGCCTACTCAAATTCCCCCCATGCCTTTGTTCCCATATATATATATATATATATATATATATATATATATATATATATATATATATATATATATATATATATATATGCCCACCATTGATCCCTTACCAATGCAAACCAAACATGATCAGGCAGATGTTACTCAAGTAGATAGGTTTGTTAAAATTGAAGGAATACTCAAGGCATAAAGAAATAAGATAGTGGCCTCAGAGAGATAAAAACTTCCAACTCATAGACCATACCAAGATCATTATCAATCCCCATATTAGAATTATCAATTCAATATGCCTTTATATCAACCTAATTCAAAATGTCAAAGGAAGATCACTTAATCAAGGCACTATAATAGTTTCAGTCCCAATTTTTCTAGCACTTCTAAAGCACTAGTTCCTACTCAAAAAAACTATGATCAAGAAGACCAATGGTCTACACAATGGGGTAGTCTCATGATATTTTAATCATTCCAAGAGAAGGTACTTGTCAAAATTTTCTTACATAATAGAATTAAGCTCCTCTTATGCAAGACAGTCAACCTCTTACACAACACAATGAAGCCCCTTTTATGAAACATGGATAGATCCCTTTCATGACTCAATCTAAAATACCCAATCAACAAGGAATGAGTAGGGATCAGGTACAATAAATTACTACCTTTGTTAACTTCCCAATGTCTAGTCAATCATCTTGGGGGTGTAGCCAAGGTAGATAACCCTATTACAGCCCATACAGTAGCTAAAAGGAAAGTAGTGGGTGATGATTTAGAGGTTGGGAGAATAGTCCTCCATCATCTTAAGCATCTTAAAATACTAGTAGGCAAAATTCATCCCATAAAGCTCCATGAATTTAAAAGGTTCAAAATGAGAAGGGGAAGAATAACAAAGGTCCATTCATACCTTAGTTCACGCAAGATTCAAGTAGTATTGTTGCTCCTAAGTTGCAATCAAAGGTTTTTAACTCTCATATAAAATTTTTGGATCAAATTAAGAAGGCTCATGTCACCATACCAATTTGGGACACATTTCTTATTCCATGACAAAAATATCTCCTTCAAGAAGAGTTATTCAAACTTCACATCTTGGACAAGCATGCATAAAAAGTGAGTGTAGTCCAAACTAACACTAATCAACCTAATGAGCCCCCACCAACGAAGGTAAACAAGGTCCCTCCTTTCTATCTTTCTATCATAATAGGAGACTCCTTAGTCCATAATTGTATGATAGATAGTGGGACTAGTACATTTGTCATGCCTAAATCTATAGCAGACAAGTTGGGGTTAAGGCATGGACCTAATTCTAAGGGAGTCTTACAAATAGATGGGTCTCCTACTAAGACTTTTAGTGTACTCAAAGATCTGAAAATTATCCTAGTTGTTTTTCCTAATTGTACCATATCTTAAGATGTTGTGGTGGTCCCCTTATTTTTCCTTGTGTTTATCTAAGTATTTCAATGCTAAGATAGGAGGCTATCTCTATTTTGATTGGTCTTATATGGTATTTAGAACCAAGTATGGAACCAAGGTCACCATCAGGTCTAATCCTATCTCTAGGTTCCATTTATAGCTGTACATGCTTAATTTATCTAATGTCAACTATACTATCATTGATGAATAGGAACACCCCAATGATCAAAAACCAATTGAGCCACTTGAGGGCATATTAGTCTTACTTCTTACTAAGTGGGGGGTAGATAACCATGGTTATGATCTATATAAGATCATTAAGGAATCAAAATTTGGGATATATTATATGCATGAAGAGGAGGCAGTCATACCATCCCTCACTAGCCCAAGCCAAGATAATGATGGACCATGGAGTTTGTTCTTTGATGGTTCTATGTGCAATAATGGAAGTGGAGTAGGTGTCATGCTTGTCTCTCCTTCTAATCAAATATATTTTTCTACCATAAGGTTCCAATTTAGCTGCACATACAACATAATAGAGTATGAGGCCCTCATTCATGGGCTTCAATGGGTAAGGAAGAGAGGTATAAATCTACTACAAGCCTTAGGAGATATTGAATTGGTAGTAAATCATGTGAGAGGGTAGAATTTAGTAAAAAATACACTCTTTAAGGCATATAAACCTAAGGTTTGGGACTTCTTAGAATACTTTGAGGCCTTTAATATCCGCTCAAACTCAATAGAGGCTAATCAACATGTAGACAAGCTAGCATCTATAAGAGAATAATATGACATCCCAAGTGGGGTCAAGGACATGAAATATCAACCATACATCAAGGTAGCTTATAGAGCCTTAGTGCCTAATAATGAAGTTAGTTGGAAAGTCTTTCATAGTGATAGGCAAATAGCATATTTTTTACAACAGGAGGTAGAATCCTACTCAAGAAACCAAGGGAATTTTCAACAATAGTATGGTGACTAGATTGTTCAATTGATAACAAAAAAACTACCCAAGGGATTAGTGATTCTATAAAACATATTCAATAAGGATGATCGGTTAAGGAAGGATAAAGTTAGCATGTCAACCAATGAAGAGCATTATGATAAGGTCACCATATTTAAGGATAGGCTGCTCAAATTAGGCAAAGTGAACACAAGGGAAGAAAAAGTAGCCTTCATAGAGTTGTGTCAAGAATTTTTAGACATATTTTATTGGAATTACAATGATTTGAAGGTGTTTGACCTTAGTTTTTCCTAGCATACTATAGAATTAGAGGCAAGTGTTAAACCTATGAGACAAAAATAAATACCAATCAACCCCAAGACTGAACTCCTCATGAAGAAAGAGATGACTAAACTCATTGATTCCAACATCATCTTCCCCATAAAACACTCTTCATGGGTGGATAAACTTATGCCTGTAATGAATAAGAATGGGGAGAAAAGGTTATGTGTAAACTTTAGGGATCTCAACAAGGTGTCATTGAGAAACCACTACCCCTTGCCATCCATGGATCAGATTCTATAAAATCTTTCAAGTTTAGAGTGTTTATCCTTACTTGATTGATACTGAGGGTATAATCAAGTTTTGGTGAAGGAGGACCAACACAAGACTACCTTCACAACTATGTGGGGCACTTATGCTTACAAGAAGATGCTCTTTAGGCTATCCAATGAAGGAGCCACCTTCCAAAGAGCAATGGATGTAGCCTTTTAAGGATTCATCAATGAGATGGTGCTCATATACCTTGATGAAATCACATCTTTTCCAAGGATTCTAAATACCACTTAACACACTTATGGCTGATATTTGATAGGTGTAGGCAATATGGGGTCTTTTTAAATCCCCCAAAATTCATTTTTGTAGTCTATTGTCACCAAATATTTCACCCTATAGGAGGGTGTTCAATCCTTCTACAGATTTGGGAAACATGGGAATACTTATAGGTATGTGGGTTTACTTATAGGTAGAATTAGACCTTTAGGTTTAAGGTCTAGCTCCTTGAATATATCTCGAAGTTTTTATCACCTACTAAACTAGTTGCTTGAGGGAAAAGAGAGAAGTTTTCATGAATTGAAACTACTCTAAAGGGATGATACACCAATATTATTTCCATAAGACCATCATAACTCTATCATAATGATACAATGTCTATAAACAAGCTTCCAAGTCCTAAAAGATTCTAGCATAAGTGTTTCAACATAGAGGTGATATGCATGAGACAACGCAAGGTAAATGAACTAGAGGGTAGATTACACAATCTAAGCAAAATTATATACTTGAAATGAGTCTAACACACTATTTACACTCTATTTGACCTATTATAATAGGAACTTTTGCATAAATATGAAAGGATAAGGAAGAAAGGATAGTAGATTATCACTAAATTCACCACACATCACTTTTCACACTTAGACAAATGTTCATGAACTCAAAACCATACATGAATTTATTGTTCAAAGGAAAAATACAATGTCATTCTAGCAGGGCTTCACCATACAAGGTGTGGTATTAGTCTATAAGAGCCAAAATGGATATTACTTATAGAATTGAAGAGAGAAGACAAGAGAATGAAGTCTAAGAGTCACTATAGCATGTTTCATGCTAATAAAACGAGTTACACATGTAGGAGAGAGGAATATGGAATATACCATGAAATTTATACTTGTAAAAATGTCTATTAAAACATGAAACTCCTAAAATGTGGTGTAGGACTCTTCAATTGATTACTTAGAAAATTGCCTTCATAATTTGGCCTTCTTGGAACATCCAACATTAGACTAGGTACATATGTGATGATTACACTAAGAGGGAGGGGTTTTATACATTATCTAACATTCATTGGTTGCATTTATAATCATCAATATTCTTTTGGAGATGAGTTATCACTATTTGTAGTCTAAATAACTCCTCTTTCACTCACCCTTCACACTTGGCATCAAATTTGGGCTTCAATTTTCTAATTTGATCCATAAAAATGAGTTTATGACACCTTTTAGGACCCCTCATGACCTTATATTCCTCAGTCAAACCTTAAAAGGATTCCCACTTAGAGCTTTCACCTTCTCACTTGTTCAATATGCCATTTTTGATTGGTTGAGTTGAAGGCACTTGTAAAGGAAATTTTACACTTATCTGAGGTAATAAAATCACATAGTGAGTTATATTAAGTCCCAATCTCTCTCCCAAAGTGGATTACATCATTTAAAACCCTTCCATACCTATACAACACCAAAAATAGTCAAGAAAAGACATTTTACACCTTGTTCATATATGTAGGGTATAACTCAAGTTGATGAGGAGGAACCTTGGAAAGTCATTTACAACATCTAATCATCTCCTAAGACATTTTATGCCTCCTATATTCTTCTCCTCCTTCATTTTCCCATTCAGATCACTAACAAGGGTTTAGAGTAATTTTACCCTCTAAGGACTGTTCATATAGGTCTGACGTCTAATATATAAAAAAAGTTCCATAAATTTATTGTTAAATATCTCTTTCAACATCCCCCAACTCCTCATATTCCCATGTAAATCCTCCAAGTAGGTATGAGACTAATTAAGTTTGCCTCTTGAGCTTTATTCTCCATTATGCACACCATGTGGTGATCTTGAATAAAGATATGGTTTTCCTATGGTTTCCTCTATATTATAAAATATTTTACACACTTAAAATTCCCATATGAACATTTTATAATTCATTTAGATGCTCACCTAATGCCAAAATTAATAGTGGACCCCCAAATGGCAATAGGCCTAGTCTAGACCTAAAGGTCTTTACTATATACTTTATAGGTTTGAACCACCTTGCCTATTTATAAACCACATGCATGATTTTTCATGTTTTCCCATATTTTACATAAATCTAAACATATCCTTTTTATTGGGTGAATATTTTGTCAGCCAGCTAACTGGTGACCAAAATAGTTCTTATCACCACAACATAGGGAGATTGGTTGTCCAATGTTGTAGGTTTACCACATCCAAAGGGGACAAATCTCTCCTCTCATCAAGGGGAGGTTCCCTATTAAATATGTGGAGGCTATATACTATATATATATAAGTAGAAAGTAAGACACGGGGGTAGAATACATCATCCATCTCTCTTCTTTCAGAGATGATGCTCACAGACAGAGGAGAAATCCTGGGTGATTGGTGAAGGCACTTCTCTTCTTTCAAAAGTAATATTCAGCCAAGAGCCAGATCCCTTCCTGGATGGTAGAAATCATGGTGAAGTGATAGAAGGCACTTCTTTTCTCTCAGAAGTGCTTGTTCTTGCAAGCAACATGAATCTTTCTGGTAATAGGTGACAAAAGGGCATAAAGTAACTAGCAGCCTGAAATGTAGTGCAAAGTTTCCACCTAGACTGCCTAAGAGTGAAATATGAATTAAAATGGGGGCACAAAGTTGTCCCAAGGTCCTTTACACAGAAATAGAAAATAAACACACACTAAAGACAACTATGATAGCACAAAGTCTAAAAGTAGTTGGCTTCAGGACACCTTCCTTATCACTTCCACTAGTCCTGCTTGTTAAATCAAATAAATAAGAATGATTTTAGAAGACAGACATAAGAACAATCTCCTAAAGTATCACAAGCTATAATAGCACAAAGTTTGCAAGTAACTTGCTTTCTCATTCAATCAAAGAAATATGAATTACAATTTGAGATCAAAGTCTCAGTAATGCCTTTCAATTTGGGTAGAGTTTTGCTTCTAGTAAGGGGAAGATCTCCCTTACAAATGAGAGAATTAACAAACTTATAGCCACTACACAAGGATTGACACCCTTTTCCATGGGATGGCACATGGTACAGTCAATGTCTTCAATGCATCTCTAGTTTTGTTTGGAGAGACCATGCTGAGAACAGTGCATTGCCATAACTATGGCATGTCCCTTTGTCTGATATGTCTCCTCCTTAATATGGACCATCTGGTCCTTTGCATATTTGTCTTTACTTCATGGAAGAAAATAGGCCACATCCTTGGTTTGGTTCACTCAAAATTCTACTTGATCCACTGTTTCACCTACTAGGAATAACTCTTTTGAAGATATTTTTGGTCCTTTGGTTTCACTCCTCTCTTCACTGCTTAAACACTTCTTTCCTCTCTAGTTGAACCATTGCTTTAATTTAACTTGCCTTTGGAATCATCCATGTTGCTACTTTTTCATTTATATCCCTTCTTGCCTAAGTCTTTGGGGGGTCCTTTCTGTGTCTTTGACAAGTGGCAAGTTTTGCTATTATGAAACTCATTAGAAACTTACAAAAAATGGGGTCCACAACACATTTTGCTCGAGCAACTCCAAAAGGGGAACACATATGCAAACACTTGTCATATTCTACTAAGTCATAATAAGACATGTGATGTATTCTACTTATAGAAGATTTAGAAACCTTTGGGGGTCCTACAGAAGATGACACGTGGTGGCTTCTATTTTGCTTTATAATGGACACATGGTGGCTTCTGCTGCACATTGTCTTTTTCTATTAGTCATTTTTTTGTAGGATTTTCTCTTCAGTCAAGCTTTTCCTTTAGACAAAAGTCTGAAGGAATTCCTTTAGGCTCTACCTTAGTCATTTTCCCACAAAAAATACTTCTGAAAGAATTCTAACGGCTCTTTCTCTTAATAATTTCCTTCGGATAAAAAGTCTAAAGGAAATGTTCTATGTCGGCCTTTGAAAAAACCCAAAGGAATTCTATATTTTTAGTCAGTCACTTGGTTCTTCCTTTGAGTTCTGCACTTTATTTGAATTTCAATGGATATTCCCTTACTTTAAATTTGACATCTATAGGGCTATCAATGGTCGCTAGCCACTTGAACCATGTTGAACCTTAAACCTTTGAACTCGTTAAAAGTACATTGGTTCATTGGTTCATCAGTTCATTTTGTCTCTTTTGTTCCATCGCTTCTTGGTTCAATCACTTTCCCACTCCTTAGTTGAACCATCTATTGAACCACCTATTTGTTGCTTCTCTCTTTGACAAAGACTACCTTTGAACCTAGCATGTTGAACCAATTAGTCGTTGAACCCATTGAACCGATGAACCAAAATGGTTCAAGGTTCAATGGTTCAAGCCTTTGAAACTAGTTAAGTGCTCAGAGCTATGGAACCTTTGAAATAGTTAAACTTTGAACCTCTTATAAAGTATAGCTAGCTCTTGCAGATGACATTAAACCTCTAAACCCACTGAACCCATCGAACCAAAATAGTTCAAGGTTTAACGGTTCAACAATTCGATGGTTCAATCCTTGATTAGATGCTTGTTGATGGACATTTTTTATTGAACCAAGGTGCCAACCCAATCCTAAAGATGGCCAAGTATTGGATACTGGTTCTTTTGATTGAACTCACCTACAGAAGCCTCTAAACCTATTGAACCTGCTAATCCCTTTACTAAAAAAGTTTGAAAAAGGAGCAATTTGAAAGATCAAAACAAATTTTGAGAAGGGAAGAGAGAAATTTTGGTCCTATAGGACCAAGATAGCTCATATGTTGTTCCAAAAATGAGTGAAATTTTTGGGGACCAATAGCTGGCTCTAGTTGGGGAACTTCCTTTAGATGAAAACTTGGAACAGCTGAGGGGAGTAGAAATCAAAATCTCCAGTGCCTTGAAGTGTGCCATTGGGCTACAGAGTCATGTTACCCAAAAATAAAGGCTCCAAAAAATGAAAATGAAAAGCACAAAATAAAACTAAAGATTATATAAATATACATATGTACAGATGATCTTATCTAATGCCTCAATATTTGAAGTGCTTCAGATGCCACCCACTGTGAGACAGTGAAAATGGTGTGCCATCTTGATAAACTAGTAGGAAACCATTTTGTCCCTAGAAACGGTGACGGGTGAATGGAACTCTCCACTAGGAAAGTAATTTTCTATGTCTTCCTCTTGGCTCTTTCTTCTTCTTGCCCCATGGCAGGGCATGGTCTTCAAACTGAAAGCCATAACTCCTTGCTCTCTTGGCGAAGAGTTCCTTTTGCTGACTTTGGAGTACAATAGTATGGTCCACCACCATAGCTTGCTATTATGCTATTCCAATCTAACACATGCTTTGATTTTCAGCATCAAACTCCTGACAAACCATCATCTTAGCATCTCCTTTGGTGTGAAGGAGTTTGATATCTTCATCCTGAGCAGTCTTCAATCTGAGCAATAGAGATTCACATCTAGCTGTGTTGTTGGTGTTGTTGAACTGCAACTTGCATGAAGGAAAAATATCTCCTTGAGGAGATATCAACACAGTCCTAGCTCTAGCATTAGTGGAAGAATTGCTACCATCAGATTCCAAGATCCAAGCATCATCAAAAGTTGATCTTCTATCAGATTTATCTTCATGGGAGATGGAAGATCCTTCTTGATTTGTACTGCGCCCTACCAATTTTTTTGATGCCTTATTTGGATCAAATCCTAGATTTCCAGCCACGAGACTTTGATCAGCTGAGACATGAGCATCCTCTATGGTCAAGGAGTAATTACCCCTGCCTAAAGGCTCAAACTAAATTTGAGCAGTAGGGGTTGACATTTGGGTGACCACAATCTTTGCCTTAGACAGGTCCACATCTAGCTCCCCATCAATGTTTAACTGATCAGGATTGGCTTGCAGGGGTTCAAACTCAGTCATTTGAATTTTGGATTTCTAGACATGATCAATCATGTCAAATGATTGAGATGGACTTGGAAGAGAGGATGGGAGTTCATCCTTTTGGTTTTGTGGAGGGGGAGGACTGGTCTGTGAATTTGAAGTAGAAGGTGCAGAAATGTTTGATGTACTTACCTTTTTGGCAATCACTGGGTCCTTTGACTGGAAAGGCAGAGTGGTTCCCCACTTAGCAATTGGAATTTTAGGATAAGTTCATTCCTCTATTCTTTCTTTATTAGCTTATTAGGTTGATTGATTCTCAGACTCGGTGAATACTGCATATGATTCTTTGACTACTTCACCTTAACTTCTGGGTTCATCCTGGTAATTCAAGAAACCAATGTGGGAGTCACCAGCTAATTCTTCTTGATCCTCCATGAAGAGACCAACATCATTTTCTTGCTCAAAATTAGGTTGGAAATAGGAAACATGTTCTATTTCTAGATATCCAACTATTGAGTTGGTTGGAGGTGCTTCAAGGACAAGGTTCCTCTGTGGGGGAGGAAGGCGATTTGGTTGCCCTTGACTTCTAGTAGCATTTCCTTGATATGGCTGATTGGGGAATGTCCTCCTTGGTATATCTTTATATAGAGGAGCAGAAGACATACCTTGTGCCATTTGCCTTTTCAAGGCTAGTAATTCATTTGCCAGCTTTTGTACCATTGGGTCAATGGTGGTTGTGGGTGAGTATTCAAAATATGAAGAGGGTTTACCTTTGTTAGGATCTCTTCTTATCTTTTCTACCAAAATAAGGTCATCTTTTAGCTCAGTATACAATTCTTAAGTAGCCTCAAGGTCTATGTGTCTAGCCCATCTCAATAGAAAACTCACTTCAGGCAACTGTGAGTTGATGAAGAAACACATGAGATTTTGAGGTGTCGGCTGGGTGATCATGGAAATCCTATGCCTTAGCTTGTTGAACCTAGCAATAAAATCCCTCATAGGATCATGAGGTTCCTTCTTCATCTAAGTGAGTTGGGCTAGTAAAGCATGTGCATCCTCTACAAGCTTGAATCTAGCTTCAAACTTGGCTTTGAATGTATCCCAGTTGATCACTAATCAAGCTTACAGACGATAGAACCAGTCTGCAGTAGCACCTTATAGTGTCTCCACAAAAATCCTAACTTCCATGTATTCAAATTCCACCCTAATAACACCATAGGATATGCTAAAGGTTGCAATGTGTTCATCAGGGTGAACTATCCCATCACCAAAGAATTTGGGGAAATTCTTTCTTGAACTACGTGGGAGTTCATGCAGAGGTGGAGTCAAGTTAAGTGGACCAAAAGAGTTACCCCAGGGGCCTCAAAATGCCATGATTTAATTATGAAAAATAGGGATAAAAATTTTGGACAGAGTGGCTAGATTGTAGAACAAAAATGGAAAAGGATTGGCCATACTTCAGCTTGAGGCTTGAGGCTTCAAACTACACACTCTTTCCCAGTAGCTCTAGTTTTAAAGACCAGATAATATAACAGAGATGGAGGAAGATGGTAAGGCTATAATGATAATGGGTAAGACATGGAATGGAGTCTCTAGAGTCTATATAATGGATAAGGGAAGGAACTACTTCAATTTGAAACTTGAGGCTTTAGACTGCATGTTCATCCCCAATAGAGTCGCCAAAAACTATTGCACGAGGCTGGGGAGGAAAAATTAACAATTTGAAAGCACTAGAGTAGTTCATTCATCCATAGTAGAATGCATGGATAAGGTTATAATGATAATGGGTAAGACACAGGTGATGTTTCAATCTAAAAACTTGAGGTTTCAAATTGCACAAAATTACTGAGTCCCCAACAGAGTCACCAAAAATTGTTGGGTGAATATTTTGTTGACTAGCTAACTGGTGACCAAAATAGTTCCTATCACCACAGCATAGAGAGATTAGTCATCCAATGTTGTAGGTTTACCACATCCAAAGGGGAAAAATCTCTCCTCTCATCAAGGGGAGGTTTCCTATTAAATATGCAAAGGCTATATACTATATATATAAGTAGAAAATAAGACACGGGGGTAGAATACATCATCTATCTTCTTTTAGAGATGATGCTCATAAACAGAGGAGAAATCCTAGGTGATTGGTGAAGGTACTTATCTTCTTTTAGAAATAACATTCATCCAAGAGCCAGATCCCTTCTTGGATAGTAGAAATCTAGGTGAAGTGATAGAAGGCACTTCTCTTCTCTCAGAAGTGCTTGTTCTTGCAAGCAACATGAATCTTTCTAGTAACAGGTGAAAAAAGGGTGCAGAGTAACCAGCAGCCTAAAATGTAGCACAAAGTCTCCACCTTGACTACTCAAGAGTGAAATACAAAGAACAATGGGGGCACAAAGTTGTCCCAAGGTCCTTTACACAGAAATAAAAAATAAACACACACTAAAAACAACTATGACAGCACAAACTCTGAAAGTAGTTGGCTTCAGGACACCTTCCTTATCACCTCCACTAGTCTTGCTTGTTAAATCAAATAAATAAGAATGCTTTCAGAAGACATACATAAGAAAAATATCCTAAAGTAGCACAAGCTATAACAACACAAAGTCTACAAGTAACTTGCTTTCTCATTCAATCAAAGAAATATGAATTACAATCTGAGCTCAAAGTCTCAGTAATGCCTTTCAATTCAGGTAGATTTTTGCTTCTGGTAAGGGGAAGATCTCCCTTAAAAATGAGAGAATTAACAAAATTATAGCCACTACACAAGGATTGGCACCCTTTTCCATGGGATGGCCCATGCTATAGTTAATGTATTCAATGTGTCTCCAATTTTTTCTGGAGAGACCATGCTAAGAACAATGCAATGCCATAACTATGGTATGTTCCTTCATCTGATATGTCTCCTCCTTAATATGGACTATCTGGTCCTTTGCATATTTGTCTTTACTTCATGGAATAAAATAGGTTGCATCCTTGGTTTGGTGCGCTCAAAATTCTACTTGATCCACTGTTTCACCTACTAGGAATAACTCTTTTGAAGATATTTTTGGTCCTTTGGTTTCACTCCTCTCTTCATTGCTTAAGCACTTCTTTGCTCTCTGGTTGAACCATCACTTTAATTAAACTTGCCTTTGGAATCATCCATGTTATTTATTTTTCCTTTATATCCCTTCTTGCCTAAGTCTTTGGGGGGTCCTTTATGTGTCTTTGACAAGTGGCAAGTTTCGCTATTATGAAACTCATTAGAAACTTACAAAAAATGGGGTCCACGACACATTTTGCCTGAGTAACTCCAAAAGGGGAACACAGATGTAAACACTTGTCACATTCTACTAAGTCATAATAAGACACATGACCTATTCCACTTAACTTATAGAAGCTTTAAAAACCTTTGGGGGTCCTGTATAAAATGACACATGGCAGCTTCCACTCTGCTTTATAATGGACACGTGGCAGCTTCCACTGCACTTTGTCTTTTTCCATTAGGCATTTTTTTGTGGGATTTTCTCTTCAGCTAGGCTTTTCCTTTGGACAAAAGTCTGAAGGAATTCCTTTGGGCTCTGCCTTAGTCATTTTCCCACAAAAAATACTTCTGAAAGAATTCTAATGGCTCTTTCTCTTAATAATTTCCTTCAGACAAAAAGTCTGAAGGAAGTGTTCTTTGTCAACCTTTGAACAAACCCAAAGGAATTCTATCTTTTTAGTCAGTCACTTGGTTCTTCCTTTAAGTTTTGTGCTTTATTTGAATTTCAATGGATATTCCCTTACTTTAAATTTGACGTTCACGGGGCTGTCAATGGTCGCTAGCCGCTTGAACCATGTTGAACCTTAAACCTTTGAACCCACTGAAAGTACATTAGTTCATTGGTTCATCGGTTCATTCTATCTCTTTTGTTCCATCACTTTTTGGTTCAATCACTTTCTCACTCCTTGGTTGAACCATCCATTGAACCACCTATTTGATATGTCTCTCTTTGATAGAGGTTGCCTTTGAACCTAGCACGTTGAACCAATTGGTCATTGAACCCGTTAAATCGATGAACCAAAATGGTTCAAGGTTCAATAGTTCAATCCTTTGAAATTAGTTAAGTACTCAGAGCCATGGAACCTTTGAAATGGTTGAACTTTTAACCTCTTACAAAGCACGGCTAGCTCTTGCAAATGACATTGAACCTCTGAACCCACTGAACTCGTCGAACCAAAATGGTTCAAGGTTCAACGGTTCAACGATTCAATGGTTCAATCCTTACTTAGATGTTTGCCGATGGACATTTTTTATTGAACCAAGGCACCAACCCAATCTTGAAGATGGCCAAGTATTGGAAACTAGTTCTTTTGATTGAAATCGCCTGTAGAAACCTCTGAACCTATTGAACCTACCAATCCCTCTACTGAAAAAGCTTGAAAAAAGAGGAATTTGAAAGCTCAAAACAAATTTTGAGAAGGGAAGAGAGAAATTTTGGTCTTATAGGACCAAGATAGCTCATATGTTGTTCCAAAAATGAGTGACATTTTTGGGGATCAACACTTTTAAGGTTTCATTAACTTCTATCTCACCCTCTCATCTTCACTCTTCTAGACCTATAAGATTTGCATCTTTGGGGAGTGCCCTATGTCTGAGATAAAATAGAGGGTACTTACATTATTGTATCATGTAAAATGGTTATATTATGGGTTATCTCAGGTGGTGTATATTATATTTTCAAATTTTTATATTTTTATCATATCATTAGACCCTCCAAATGCTTCAAAACCCAAGACAAACCCTTAGAACATTGATTGTGTATAGATTTCTGATTATAAACTATAGGGTGTCATATTAGAAACTTATTAAATCCCTATTTACATGATATGGTGGTCTATTGAGGTGTTTATAATCATAATTAAGGTGTTTACAATGCTCACAACCTTTATCCAACCTTCCATTACTCTTTCTCACCTTAACTGGTCAAGTCTACAAGTTGACTGATTATGTTTTTCTTGTCTTGAAAGAGGTGCTTGTAGGTGATATTTCATGGTTTATGCCTTATATCACTATCATAATACTTAATTTAAGTCCCCAAAGTAATTTTAAAATTCATATAGACTATTTTCATCATTTTCATGCTATGCCAACATCAAGAACGCTATCTTCTTGCTCACTGTTATCTACAATTAACTGTAGCTAACCACTGATGGCATAACAAGGGTCTTGCAATTGTGTATCCACCTTAAAATTAGTGTTTCATACCCTTTTATTAATTTTTATTTCTTTATAATCAATTCATAATGTCAAATCTATGTTTTTAGGCCTAGTATTTCTCCAAAGTATGTGTCATGGCTAGTGAATACCTATAGTTAGGATGTAGGTGTATATTCTAAGGGAAAGGCACCTATAGGTGATGTTTTAAGTTTATAATTTAATTTTAAACCATTTATTGATGACATTTGTGATTTATAAACTCAAAAATACCACTCTAACATGGATATATGCCTCCATACTAAAACTTTAGGTGTAGAGGTCACTTGAAGTTCAAATCCTATAGACATCACTAAGAAACTGTAGTGAAAAAATATCAATATTATAGGCCTTAAAATAGTACTTTCTTCTAGTCACACACCATATTTATTTTTCAAGGTTATACCCCTATGTGGAGGATAAAACATGGGTGCATCTAAACTCATCTAGGAATCATGCTTGTTCATCATATGGCATCAACAAAAGAGTTTAGGCCTCTATTTTAGGGAAACCTATCCCTGAATTCAAATCCTTTCATTTAGGGTGACATTTCAAGAATACCTACTAGTATAATTCTTAAAACATGGTTAAAAAAGTACCTTTAACATCTAAAAACCTCAAAGAGGTTCTCAAAACATGTTCACACACCTTTGAACAACATTTTTAAAAATCTATGGGGCCACCTATAGGTGTGCATTTCTATGTGCAGGTAGTGACTGTGAGTATAGGAAATAAGCATGATGTATTATAATTAAATGAGGTTTATAACTTATCAAGGTCTCCCAATGTATCCTTCCCACCTTGAAGGATTTGAAAAAAAATTCAATAACCATAATTCAATGTTCTCAACCTCTTGTAGGTGTTGATATAATTGTAGGCAAGATAGTGATTGTAGATATGGGTTATATGCATGAAAGGTGACCATAAAGTTCACATTTAACCTTCTCACCTTATTTAAACCCATGGAATTATTGAAACCATTCAAATTTTCCTTTTCATCATGATTGATCTTCTCTATAGCACCTATAGGTTCTCACTCATGGTGGATGATTATGCATACATGAAGGTTGACTATCATAATCCATATTTTGTCATTTTAATGGATATTTATTTATTTATAATGAAATAATAATGTGTTAAACACTATTTTAACTCTTCATAACATCTCTATGAACCTCTTTAGGACCTCATATACCTCACTCAACTGTGTATATCTCTCTTTCATGTTTTTTATGATGTGATTCATGTGTGAGATTTAAATTGGAAAGAGAGATATTTTAATTACATTAAAAACATTAATCACATCATATCACACTCATTTGAAACCACTATAGATAAATAACCTTTATGTAAGTGTTTAAACTAACTACAAATCCACTAGCATATATCAACCTACAACTTGAATTGTTTGACCCATCAAATCACTTAAAATCATGAAAAAAAACATGGGCAACATGAGAGAATTAATTAAACATATTCTATAATCATATTCATCAATTGATTTGAACATAATAGCTCAAATATAAGCAAAACTTGTAGGGTGTGAGAAACAACAAGAAAAAATGGATAGCCAACTTGTTAAGGATGGTTCATAAAGTATAATTAACCATTATTCCAAATACAAACATGAAAATTAATTATACCAATTTTAATATCCACCATCAAGAACATTTGACTTGAAATTCATTTTACTGGTCATACCATCCAAATACCTATTGACCAATTTTGCTTGCTTAGTGGAGTGGTGGAGAGATAGAATAGTTTTATCCCATTTTTGGCACTTAAAAATCATGTCCATTTTGTAAATGGAGTCAAGGAAGTTGAATACACATTTCATAAGATTCTCCCATGTGACACTCTCTCTCACATACCATACAACTTTTGAAACTCCCTCTTTCTCAAATATTTACTTGATTTTTAATTAACACTTGCAAGTTTCTATTAGCACTGACATTCCTGAAAAGGAATTTGATAGGTACTAGCATGAGGGACATTAAAAAATATTTTAAAACAATTATCTACCTAATAAAACTGTACCACTTCATTTAATGACCCATATATGACCCTTAAGTGACTCAAAATGACATAAAGATGAAATTGGACTATGGGCAAGGCTAATAAGACATTAGATTACACCAAATGAACCATGAAACACCCCATGACATTATACTAGATCATTATATCAAGTTTTGGACTATAGGGGGTTGACTCATTTTGAATAATGGTCAGCATAGTCCATGAGAGTAGAATTTTAAGCTACATTATGTCAAAATAAATCCTTTTTATAAAACCTAAGAGGATAAGTGAAATTCTTGATCTATCATTACCCAAGCACAAAAAGGGACTGTAGAGTTTTTTAGGCAAGACTAAATTCATTAGGAGGTTTATCCCTAGGTTTGCTGAGTTGGTAAGGCCTCTAACTTCTATGCTCAAGAAGCATAAGGACTTCACATGTTCTAGGGAAGGAAAGAGGAGTTTTGAAGCCATTAAATAGGCCATTTCCCAAGCACCCATTCTCCTCAACCCTAATTTCTCAAGGGACTTATTTTTGTATGTCTTCTCAAATAATGACACCATTTCTACCATGTTAATACAACAAAATATTGAGGTTGTTGAGCATCCCATAGCCTTCTTAGTCAAGCATTGGAGGGATATGAAGATAGGTACACCTATGTAGAAAAATATGTGCTTGAAGTCATGAGAGGTCTCAAAAAATTTAGATACAAGGTGTCTAACAACAAAATCTATGTTATGGTGGTTCAACCTAGCATCAAGGACTTCATTCTTAACTAGGATTTGATTGAAAAGAGAGGAGGTTGGGTGAATAAATTCATGGAATATGACATAGAAGTGAAGGTCACCAAGTTATTAAGAGGTAGAGGATTGTGTGAACACTTGGCAATAGATGTGAAGGAGTCTTTTAAAGAGAGTGGTTTAGTCACTAGTCCTTGTCTTATTCACAAGTATTGTTTAAGGGTCAAATAGAGTGGATACAACATTTTGGTACATCACCTCTCATACATTAGGTTTTTTTTATGCATCTTCTATCCCTTTTCATCAACAAGTTAGTAGGTTTAGAAACTAAGCCTAGATGATGCATCAGGGGAGCTAGCCCCAAAACTATAGTTTCATCTCACCAAATAGGCCACCCACACCTAGAGGTGATATCATTATATTAGTTAGATGAGGCAAGTTTGAAAAACCATTAGCTCAAAGGGTATAATCCATACTAAAAATAATACTTACAAGGAGGATTAGGGTTTACACATTAAATCAAGTTTTTTAGGCATAACATTGAGCTCCAAGTTTCATACATGTAGAAATAGGACCTACAAACACAAGCATAGGTGATACCAAAAAATAGAAATAGACTTTAAAAGGGGACACTACCACCACATAAAGGACACTACATAAACATGGCTCTACTATCTGTTACTATCCAGTGAGCATACAAACACTAGAATCCTATTTATGACACTCAAAACTACCCATATCTCAACTTTCATAACCCAGATCATCCATGAGAGTTAGTTTTCAAATAAGTATTTATTTATGCCTATTTATTTCTATTTTTATAAATTCAAAGGTTTAAAATAAATACTTAATTATTTCATATTTATTTGATTGATTTAGACACCTCAACTCTTTAATCTAAACATAGTATTTTCATTGCAAAACCCTAAAAGGTCAAATCCTTTAGTGAACCCATCTTAATTCAAACCCTAGCTTGCATTCATCTAATTTTTGTACAATAGATTTAGGTTTGCATACTTTTAAATTTTTAATTTTTTTAGACAGCTTAGCTAAATTAAATCAATTTCATATTAGGGTTTCAATTTATCTACATATAATTTAAATTGTTGCAAAGAAACCCTAGATTCAAAAAACCCTAACTTATATTTTATTTCCAAAACTCAGATTTCATATTCATATATTTTCTAATTCATATCATCATTATCATAATGATAGAATAAATCAATCACTATTTTTTGCAAAATCTAATACTTTCATTTACATGTTTGTTCCCTTTAATTTGAAATGAATTCATTAAAAGCATAAACACATGTATAGATGATTCTTTATATAAATTTAAATATATGTCATATCTCATATCATGTTATATTTCTTCTATTTTTTATTCCATTAAAAATCAAACCCATACACATAGAGGATTTAACACATAAACTAACCACTATGTTTCAAGTTTCAATGTCATATCTTATGCACAAGAAATAATCTCCTTCTCATCCTCATATCCATGAGGGTGATAGATAGTTTACCTCTAACCAAGTCCATATTATCATTATTCCATGAGATTAAGTATCCTATAACACTATAATTAATCCCCCTACTTTGACTATTCACACCTCTTCCCTATAGGGTGTGTGCCTACATGTTCAAATAGAAACAATTAGCATTTTCACTTGTGAAAATCTAAGAGATCAACTTATTAGTATGATAAGGATAATTATAGATTTAAAAAATATAGATCAACTACTACATGAAAATATTACAACATTGGAAAAATAATTTGCAAGACAAAGGCCTCCAAAGGCACAATAGTGTAAATCATGTTTATACATCTTCAACCAATCAATTTATGGTAAACAATGTTACATATCATAACAATAAATCACAAAAAAATACATCTACAACTAGTGATTCAAAAATCATTCAAAGGTCAAATTAGAGTTCAAGTGAGACACTAATGTAAATGATTAAACCTAAGTTGATCAATCTACTTCCTCTACACCCAATGAGGAGATCCAAATATTTTGTGCATATCATATAATGCATGAGAGCCACACTAATTCATGTTTATCATTAAAAATGAAAATACAATAGATCATGGATACAAATGACTCACACAATGACACTTCATCCAAAAAACATACACTATCACATCTACCAATTTAAAAAGGGTCAAATTCAAAAATAGTACAAAAATGGTTACCAAAGCATAACTTAGAATAACACAAGGTTCAAAAAACATAATTAAATAAAGACATAGTATAATAAGCATAGATAAATCAAGAAAACCTACCTCTCCAAAAAGAGGCTCAACATTCAATATGGTATGGGTTTGGTCAAAATTATCTACAATAGTATGATTATCATGGTCAAGGTTTGGGCAAATGGGCCCAAGGCATCACTTCTCCTATTCTAGTAGTTGATAATATTGGTCAACAAGGTTTTGGATTCACTAAACATCCTAAAGCACATCAATTAAAGATATAATTTATCAAGGCAAAACATCCACATGAATAGGAAATATTAAAAAAGAGTAAGAGCTTCAATTTTAAATTCAGAATCATGTTCATCCAAAAATCATTCTCAAACAAGGTGTTCAAGCAATAGAGCCTCCAAAACATCATATGTCTAAAATCAGAATAGTTTCAAAGGGAAAAATCACAATCAATATGTCAAATTACAATTCATAAAGGTCAACTCCATAGTATGAGGCAATTCCCTCTAGTACACCAGGTTATTATGATTCTGATGTGAAGCAATATTATGATTCTAATGAGGAAAAATACTCAGATTCCTAATACAACAACATTCAACTATAACATAGAAATCACACTTCACAAGATATTATCATTCCTATTTTTTACATAGGCCACAATGATATTTATTCTCCCATGAGACTCATTGGTTAGTATGGTTCCTAACCTTATACATACTTCCTTCTCTCTCACACTCTTTGTACATAGTTTATTTTCATTTGCTTGTACATAGCTTATACTCAAAAAACACAAAAACAATTATAACATTTCAAAATGCAAAAACATTCAAATATTTCAAAAACATAAAAAATATATAGATTGCATGCATTGATATGTTTACATTTCTACTACTTGCTAGTATTACATATTACTAGCTCTCCTAGTATAGTCAATTTTATCATATACATATGCTCCACTTATTCTTGTTGACTGCTTGTAGATTCTAGATAGGACTCTGGTCCCTGACATTGATCCAAACCATCTATCATCTACACATTTGGAGCATTTACACCAATCCAAACTTATACATTTGATACATCTACCCTCTTGGGGGCATCTCCTACATATTTATTCTACCCAAGTTTTATCTTTGCATACTATACATTCCAATTTATGCATTGATTTATCTTGATATTGAACATTGCTCCTCATTGCTAAGGTTTTTTTCCAACTATCACTAGTTATACTCAATATATATGCATCTTAGCATCTGCATATATTTATACTACATAGTTATACATGCTTTCATTTTTAGTTCCTAGATTAGACTTGATTACGTTCCTATGCTTCTTCCATCTTTGAGGGCATTTAAATATGCCATTGTTCTTTGGATCTATGCCACTTCATTGATTGGATACATTGGACATGTTCCCATGTCCCTTGTGTGTGCTTTTTCATGCTTCTATATGTGCACATTTGAACATGTCCTTCTAGGTGTCTCTACACCAAATTGCTTGTTGCTTATGTATGTGGACATTTGAACATGTCCTTATATGTCTTCATTCTCAAATTTAGTGACATTTGCCTATGTCCCTTGTATTGTGGCCCATTGGCATATATTTTTCATGCCTCATGTTCTTATATGTTTGATTCCTTGTATGGTTATACACCATGACACTTGTATTTACTTGTTACACACACACACACACACACACACACACACACATTTTTGATGCCATGAGGGACCTCATGCATCTACCCCATCCCCCTAGGTAATTACTCATATTTTTTGTTATACACATTGCTTATATTTATCTTAACACCCTTGTGCATTGATAAATTACAACATACATCTTACATTACCTACTTATGTTCAGATTAATTTACATTCTGGTGTTATGTTTGTACATTGTATTAGAATATCATGGACATACTCTAGCTAACACATTTTGTAGAGCTAATTATTTAGAGGTTAGTTATTATATAGGTTTCATAACTACCCTCAAAAGAGGAGGCATTCATAGGGGTTTATCACAAAGATTAGGCTCCTACATTGTTACTCACAGATACATTTTAACACACAGGCTTAGTTTTAGACATCAAACTCAAGGTAGACACAAAATAGAATAGAAATTTAGAATTCAATCCAAATCACTCAAAAATCAGACTAGGTAATCATTAACACCCATATTGGGACACTAGTGTCATAGGACATTACTATCCACTATAGGGCACTACTATCTAGTAGCCCTAGCTTTAGGATAGTCTAGATCATTCAAACTAGTACACCAATTATAGTATATATTTGCATAGATACAATCATAGGTTTTGTATTTATGTTTATATTTATATTAGATACATTTATTTTAGCTCAGATTCATACCATTTTCTTAGATTTTGGGGCATTATGCATAACATAATCACTCATACATTCAGTTTAGTTATACAAATTTAGCTATTACATACTCAGTTCAGATTTAGAATATATGAATCCTAGATTGGGAGTATGTGCACAACACATTATTTTACATACACTCAACTACACACATGTTGATAAAACGGAATGGAAAACTCAATGTCATTATCTATACAATATACACTTGATATCACATTATAGGTTATCACCAGATTCATACCTTCCCCTATTTATAGTCATTCACATTCTCGAGTGGCCCAGAGTTGCCTAATATACCTGATTGGTCATAGAGATGAATACATAATTAGATTTAATTAGATACTTTTATCACTTTATGTAGTATAGCTATAGATTCATCTAGTTCACACATGTGGGAAATGATGGAGTCATGGCCTAATTGAGTATTTGAGCCACCTACATGAGAGGGTTAGACACATTTATAGTCTTATCCAAGCTATTCATAGATCAAAATCCACTGATCAGGGGTGGGAAATGTGGATTCAAAATCAAATTATGTTCTTAAGGCACCCATATGAGGATTGAGCAATTTATCAGGTCAGTCCAAGATATTCAATGATGTGATCACTATACACACACACACACATAGGTTATAGCTAGGTTCGTGTATTAGTTCAAATACCCAATGAAGTGTATCCATTATTTTCTTCTCTCTTTTCAAAATAGTTAATTCATTTCAACATAGTTTTTTTTATTTTGATCATCTCTTAATTAAGGACTAATTTTTTCATGTCTCATTATAGGACATTAATTTGGATCATGTTCCATATACGTATACCTAGATTCACAGACTCAAAATCAGCTCATGGAATTAACTTCCAAGGTAATTCCAAGTATGCTTCTTTTTCTTTTATAATATTAATTTCAATTTGTTTCATTACTAGCATAAAGGGGGTCAAACGTAATCACCTAAAAGTGTCAATTGGATGTTAAAAGTGTCACTTGAGTTACCTTATTCCTAACTTAGCCTAAACCTATCCTATAGAATTAAACATACATTTTTAGTCATTCAACAGACCATAATAACATTTAGCTAGTCAAAACACTATCCTAGGACTATCATATAAGATCCCAATCTAATTTTATTAGCAATCTATAAAGATGACATTGCACCACATTTGTAACACTACAACCACATGGTGCTAATGTCCCCAATTGGGTGCTAGTGCCCTTAACCCTAGCTCTTCCCAACAAACAAATTTTCAAATGTGTGCCCATATTAAGGTTATGATAATCATATTTTATTATCCACACAATAAATATAACCCTATAAATACAATTCTAATTTACCTCTATTCATTAGATGGAAAATATATGCAAAATTTATTCAAACTAAAGACAAAGTTGAATATAATCTAGGTATTTGATCCCTATTTTTCCTAGATTATGCATAATACCATCTATATCAGCCTTAATCCCATGTTTTAAACATTTTCAAGCTCAATCACATTCAAATAATCCAATCCCACTCTCATTCTATAATTCACTTTCACTTGCATTAAGCACTAGGTGGGAGAACTACATCGGGATTGATCTCTCTTCGAAGTATTGGTATGTAGGAAATTATCTTCATATTTGGGTGTTGAGGATGTCCATTCCATCCTAATAACACACCCAAAATTATTTCTCATGCCATATTTTCAATTAATATTAGGATTTTCACATTAAATCAAGTTTTCTAGGCACAACATAGAGCTCCAATTTTTGTGTATGTAGTAATAGGACCTAAAAACACAAGAAAATGTGCTCCTATAAAATAGGAATAATCCCACAAAGGGGAAACTAATACAACCTAAATGACAATACATAAACATATGATTAATATTCATATTGGTTGCTACTATCTAGTGAGCATTTGAAGACCAAAATCTTGTTTGTGACACTCATAATTGCCCAGATCTCAACTTTCGTAACTCAGATCATCCATGACACTCAGTTTTTAGATAAATATTTATTTATACCTATTTATTTCTATTTTTATAAATATAAATAAGGTTAAAATCACAACAAATCAATACTTAATTATTTCATATTTATTTCACTAATTTAGACATCTAAACCATTTAACCTAATCAAAGGATTTTCATTATAAAACCCTAAAAGGTTAAATCACTAATCCTAATCATATATATCTTACATGACCATATTTTTAATATTTAATAATTAATTTATTACATTATTAAATACCTAAGGCATATTTTGAAAGGAGAGGGGTAATTATAATCTATTTAGAGAAAGGAATGAGTAGGGATGATTGAGCACAAGCAAAAATCCATTACACCCACCATAAAGGTATTAGAGAGAGTTATGAGGGATAAAGAGGGATGAAGAAAGAGTGATTAGGTATGATAAGGTATTATGAGGGTCAATGAGGGGGTTATTAAGGATGAAAAATGAGTAATTAGGGATGATGGAGGATGATGAGGGAGTGACTATGGATGATGAGGGTCGATGAGGGAGTGATTAGGGACAATGAGGGTTGATAAAAGAGTGATTGGAGTGACAATGAAAAAATATTGTGTCATATATATATATATATATATATAGGAGGTAATATATATTATCTAGGTGACCTTCTCTACCCATGTGTACAAGACTAATTCATTCCATTTCATCCTATTAAATGGGCACTAAAACACATTCTTTAGTTGAGTGGACATTTACCAAATCATATATTGAAAGGAGAGGGGGAATTCTAACCTATATAGAGAAAGGAGTGGCTAGGGATGATAGGTAACAATAAGAAATCCACTACACCCACCATAAAGGTATTAGAGGGAGTGATTAGGGATGAAAAAATCTATTAGGTGAATAAAATATAGATATCAAAAAGGCAATCTTCCCTTTTCTTACTCGTTAACATAAATTAATTATATAGGGAAAGCTTAAATTTACTTATATCAGGTAGGGTAAGTTTGAGATTGGGGTAAGGCATTCATAATGGTGACTCCATATATCTATGGTAGGGGCCCCATTCATATGTTTTCCTTTGATATATTTTATTAGGGAATGGAGTATACTTGGAGTATGATGGGGCCCCATTTTGGCCTTTAGGGCCCATTAGGCCATGCCAAATCTCTAATTATCCCCTCCCTAATGCATTGGATTAATGCATATGCCATCACTCCCTTCATAGATTAAGTTGGGTATAGATCAGGTTGGTTATAGATTGAGTTAGGTTGGGAAACACACTCTATTGGGTACTATATTAGAACACACTTTATTGGATTGGTGACCACCTATCTATATATTTCAAAATCCAATCTACTATGGACATACTCTCAATTACATATAGAGAAAATGAGAAGTCAAATATGGGGTTGTGATTGGAATTCTTAACTAGTCTCCAGTCACCCCTATCTATACATATATAAATTTGGATTTTCAACTCTGGGATTGGGATTATTAGATTCCCAAATCCTTAATATATATATATATATAATTATATATATAATTACATCCCAACCTTTTCCCTACCTATTTAATTTATGCCAAGGAGTAAGGTAAGGGAAGCTTTCTTTCTTGATACCTAGTTTTGCTTAACCTAATATAACATATCAAGGGAATATTTCCTTCTCGATAGATAGTAAGGGAGTAAGGCATAGCTATCAAGGGAAGTTTTCCTTCTTAATATTTATCTTTGCTTTGATTTTGGATTAAGTCATAGCTATCAAGGGAAAGTTTCGTTCTAATAAATAGCTTTGTTCTTACCCTACCTACTTAGTTATGACCTACCCGATAAGGGAAGGGAATCTTGCTTCCTAATATATAGCTTCATTATTATCCTACTTACTTTCCATATCATAGAATAAATCAATGTCATATTTTCTTATTTATTTCATGATGTTGATGTGATATATAATTAAATACAAGTGTGGGTAACATGATGTGATGGTTAATTCCTACCCTATTAATACAATAGTTGGTTTTTATTATTTGAAATCATTGAATGGACTTCGATATGTATGGGTTGTATCAATGTGGTGGGCCCATTGTTTTCATTTACCTTGGTCATAAATGGATATGGTGTTTTTATGTCACTTTTGGACTATAAGGGACCTAATCACAAGTAAAATTAACATGAAGGGGTGTCTTATATGCCAAAATCCCAATATATATATATATATTTATATATATATATATATATATATATATATATATATATATATATATGTAAGTTATAAATTTTATCCCACCTTTTGCTTGATTACCTACCTATTTATTTTGGCCCAAGACTCTAGATACACACTTTCTACATGGTTTTGGCATGGATCATCATATATATCTTTTAATCCCACCATATAATCAAATGATATATTTGAATTCATTATTTGAGTGAAATAGGATGAATGAAAGAAGAGTTTCCTTGGGCCTTATTTCAGTGACTAAAATTTGGAATTAGAACATAAGCTAATTAGGCACAAGTGGGGAACCACTACACCAACCATAAAGGTATATGAGGGAGTGAGGAGGTATGAGGAGTAAGTGAGTATGGATGATGAGGGAATCATTAAGGATGATGATGGATGGTTAGGTTCAATGAGGGATTTATTAGGGATAATGAGTTATTGATTAGGTATTATGAGGGATGAGGGGGGAATGATTAGGTATGATGAGGGTCAATAAAGGAATGATTATGGATGATGAAGGAGTGATTATGGATGATTATGGATGGTTAGGGTCAATGAGAGAGTGATTAGGGATGATGAGGGATGGTGATCATCAATAAGGGAGTGATTAAATATAATGAGGGATAGTGAGGTTTAATGAGGGAGTAGTGGGGGATAATGAGGAATGAGGAGATAATGATTATTAGAGATGAGGGATGGGAAAAAAGTGATTAGGGATAAGGTAAGGATGATGAGAAAGTTAAATTAACAAAAAGTGGTCATTTTATGTGCCTAGGTCTTTAATATGACATTTTTACCCTAATCACACTACTTTGGATTGAATTCAAAGTGAGTGGTTTGTAAACTTTAATTTTTAAAAACCTAGGACTCTTATAAATGCCAATAATAAATTAGGAAGGCAAAAAAACCTAAAAATTGATTATATATTTAAATTTATATCTATGAGGGATGGTAAGGGTCAATGAGGATGAGGAGGGAGTGATTAGGGATTATGAAGGATAAAGGGGGAGTGACTAAAGATGATAAGGGATTATGAATGAGTGATTAGGGATGGTGAGGGTCAATGAGGGAGTGATTATAGATGGTGTTATTATTGATCACTTTCTCCTTATCCCTCATCATCCCTCATAATCTCTAATCACTCCCTCATCATCCCTAATCACTCCCTCATTTACCCTCACCACCTCTTATTATCCCTAATCACTCCCTCATTAACCCTCATTATCCCTCATCATCCTGAATCACTCTCTCATCATCCTTCATCATCCTTAATCACTCCCTCCCCATCCCTCATAATCCCTAATCACTCCCTCATTGACCCTCACTATCCTTCATCATCCTGAATGACTCCCTAATCATCCCTACTCACTCCATCCTTATACCTCTTCATCCCTAATAAATCCCTCCAATACCTTGATGGTGGGTGTAGTGGATTCACACTTGTTGTCAAAAGGATTATATTCTAATTCCAAAATTAACTCACTCAAATAAGGCTCAAATAAACTCTTATTTCACTTAAATAAGTAACTCGGAGATATTTTTTTATTTTTTGGTGGGATTATAAGATTTATATGGTGATCCATGCACAAACCATGGAGAGAGTGTGTATCTAGTTTCATAGGCTAGAATAAATAAGTAGGTAAGCAACAAAATGGGGGGATGAAATTATATTACTTACATATATATATATATATGGATTTGGGCATCTAAGAGTCCCAATACTAGATTTGATAATCCCAATATATATATATATATATATATATATATATATATATATATATATATATATATATAGGGATGACCAGAGACTAGTTGAGAATTCCAATCATAGCCCCATAGTTGACTTCTCATTTTATCTATATGTCATTAAGAGTCTATCCATCTTAGAGTAGATTTATGGATAGATAGATAGGTAGTCGCCAATTTGGTAGAGTGTGTTTCCTAACCCAAATCTATCTATACCCAACTTGATCTATGAAGGTAATGAAGGGAATATGCCTTAATCCAGTGTATTGAGGTAGGGTTACTTAGATCTTTGGCATGGAATGATGGGCCCTAAAGGAAAAATTGGGGCCCCATTTTACTTTAAGTATGATTTAGACCCAAATATAATATATGAAAGGATAAAGTAGGAATGGGTCCCCTGCCATATTTATATAGAATGAATTTTTGAATCATGTTTTACCTATGTAATAGATATATACCATTGAGTATGCCCTACCCAATTTACCTACTTGAGTATGCCCTACCTACTTTATCTAATTGAGCATGCCCTATCCAATTGAATATTTGAGCCATATCTTGATATTGATTATGTCCTACTTACCTTTTTGTACTTTAATACACTCTTCTCAATTTACCTACTTGGGTATGGCCTACCTACCTATCATTATTTCCCTACCTACTTGAGTTACCTACTTGAGCATGTCCTACCTAATAAACAATGTGAATTATATCTTGAATTTGAATACCCATATCCATTTTTGACCATATATACCTAATTTAATACCTTATTAAATCCCCAATCCATAGGAGACAGGGAATTATCATACTTGAAAATCAATAGAGGGGCCATTATCATATCAAGGGATAAAGGAGAGGGGGCATTATCAGATCAAAGGATAAAGGAAAGGGGGGATTATCAAGGGATGCTTTAAAATTAGGAGAGGTGGAATTAATACTCTATACCTAATTGAATACCCAAGCCATATATTGAAAGGAGAGGGGGAATTATCATGCTTCAAAATCAATAGAGGGGGATTATCAGATAAAGGGATAAATGAGAAGGGCCATTATCAGATCAAAGGATAAAGGAGAGGGGAAATTATCAACTATATATATATATATATATATATATATAAAGGAGAGATGGCATTGATTGATCTCTATCTTGAAAGGAGACCCTAGGGGCATTCTAACCTATATAAAGAAAGGAGTGACTATAGACAATTAGGCACAAGTATAAATCCATTAAACCCACCATAAAGGTATTAAAGGGAGTGATTAGGTATGTTGAAGGATGAGGAAAGAGTGATTAGGGATGATAAGGGATGAATAAGGAGAAATTAGGGGTGATGAGGGTCGATGAGGGAGTGATTAGGATAATGAGGGATGATGAGGGAATGATTAAGGATGATGATGGATGGTGAAATATTCTTGTTCCATGTTTATATATAGGATTAATATTTATTATTTAGGTGACCTTATATACCCCATGTGTCCATTCCTTATTATTGAAAGGGCACTAAAACATATGCTTTAGATGAAACAAATAGAATATTAACTTTAAGATAGACTACAAAATGAACACTTACTTCTATCTGAATGGGAATCTTTAGATATCTCAAATAGGCATTGAGCATTATCTTAGATAAGGTCACCCAAGTAATAGATATTGCCCCCTGTATATAGATATGACACATGAATTCTTCACAATAGATAAGGGGAAATGAGGTAAGATGAGGGCATGATTAGAGATAATGATGGATGATGAATGATGATGGAGTTATTAGGGATGATGAGGTAAAATTAAGGTTGATTAGGGAGTTTTTAAGGGAAATGAGGATCGATTAGGCTGTGACTGGGTACTACAAGGTATGATGAGGGCTGATGATAGAGTGATTAAGGATGGTTATGTATGATTAAGGTTAATGAAGGAGTTATTGGGGATAATGAGTTATAATGAGGGATGATTATGGAGTTATAAGGGATGATGAGGGATAATGAGGTCAAATGAGGGTGTGACTAATGACTATGAGGATGATAAGGAATAATTAGGGAGTGATTAGGGATGATGAGGGTTAATGAGGGAGAGATTAGGTATGATGATGAGTGATGAGGGAGTGATTAGGGATGATGAGGGGTGATGAGGGTTGATAAGGGTGTTTTTAGGGCAAATGAGGGTAGATAAGGAAGTGATTAGGGATTATTAGGTATGATGAGGGATGATGATGGATAATGGGGGAGTGACTAGGTATAATAAGGTAGGATGATGGTTAATGATGGAGTGATTAGGTATGGTGAGGGACAATGATGAGGTCCCTATATATATATGGAAACTCTATTAGTTTATTTTTATTAATCAATGAAATAAACTATATGGGAACCCACCTATCCATATCTATATTTGAGGAGGGTGAGTGTGTAAAAGGTTTTAGTTTTTAGTATTTGAGTCATGGTCCTAACAATTTGAATAATTGTTCCACCCTACTTTATCAGATATGATTATGACCATAATGAAGCAATTACATATCCATATCCCATATCTATATAGAGCATGTTTCCTCAAAGTGAATGAATAAATGTGAAACATGTCACATACATAATATGTTTGTATCATTCAATTATAAAATATAGGAATGAATGATATGTTATCACCATATTTCACCAATGAAAAACAACATGATCACGTGAACACCCCTCAATTTATAGATATAGAGTTTCATTGACATAAACATAGTATATAATTTAATTGACATAATATATATTATCACCCAGATCTCATAAATGGATTTAGATATATATTTATAGTGAATAGGGATAGGGGCCAAGGTATATCAATGTTAATAGTCATATATAGTTCACTCTATCTATTAAATAAGTGTATCAATAACTGAACAAGTATACAAATGATCAATTCTACTAAATTACATACATAATATGTATGATATGACTAAAGTGACCCAATGTGCATAATGCTTGACATGGTATGAATGATTTTTATGATGCAGTCCATATACATATCATGGAATAAACCAATGTCATCTTTATACATATTTCATGATGTGGATGTGATACATAATAAAATCCAAGTATGGGTAACATGATATGGTTAATTATCACCCTATTAATATGATAGTTGGTTTCAACTACCTGACATCATTGAATGGACTTCATTATGTATGGGTTGCATTAGTGTGGTGGGCCCATTATTTGCATTTACCTTGGTCATAAGTGGATATAGTGATTTGTGTCACTTTTGACCTATAATGTACTTAATTACAATTAAAATCAGCATGAATGGATGGTTGGGTGTGAATGGGTCACCAATGTAACCTATTTTTTTCCCATGTACATCACTTTGACATGAATTTAAATTGAATTGGGGTGACCATGCCTAAATGTGTCCCAAATTATCTCTATTTACAATAGTCTCAAATGATTACGGTGTTGTTGTGTCACTTTTTTCCCCACATGGACCTAATCATAAGTTAAATTGGAATATAGGAGTGGTTGGCTATGTGTTGGTTTATAAACTTTGATTTTGACAAACTTAGGACTCCTAAAAATGCCATAAAATAATCTAGATGGTACCAAAACCTAAAAGTGAATATATATTTATCCAAAATGGATATAAATTGTAAAATTTATGCCCTAAAATCCTTAGTTTCAATGTTGAAATCTTGAAAATGCCTAAATACTACCCAGATTAGATTTTTAAAAAATAGCTTCCATGTTGTAAGGCATGCAACTATGAGACCAACTATATTAGATGCACAGTGACCCTAATTTTTTATATTTACTAAAATAAATTTAAAGTATAAGTAATTTAAACTTAACATTTATTTTATTAAACAACTCCCTTCCCCCCAACTTCTAATGTATCCCCCATTTGCATTTTATCCACTCACGACTTCACTAGACCATAGAGCATATGTGCTTTGGTTATTTTTCATTTCAAATGTGTACATTTTTTAAATTTTAATTTTCATGGTAAACAATATGTATGTTCTATGGTGATTTTTAATTCAAAAACCAAGCCTTTTGGCTCATAAATGGCTTGGATTCCCAAGCCAAAGGCTTGGACCTATCAACACATAGTCAAATACAAGAGTTTTGAGAAAAAATAAAAAAATTAAACTTCCATCATCAAATACACTATGAATTTCAATTATCTAATTCATAAAATTATTACCATGATGATGAGCACTCTCTCCCCTTTCCAAATATATGATTTTTTTATTTTTTGACTATTTTAAGGTTTATATCGATGTTGATTTCTAACTATAGATATTTTAGGCCACTATATGCTACAAATATACATGCCTATATATTTTTGTGTATCTTTTTCTCATTGATCCAAATTTAAAAATAATTATATGGTTATAATCTAGTCCTAATTCTACACACATTAAAAAATAAAACTACTTTTCATTTTTTTGAGGTAGTTAGGGGGGTTACTTGACTGGATATCCATTTTCTTATTAGTTTTCAAGATATATTTAATTGTAAAATTATTTTAAAAATATTCATTAAAAAATTATAAAAAAAAGTATGGGTTACAAACTATATGATCTTATCTAAAGTTTCACCAAAAATATTTAAACAATATTAAACAATACTCAAAAAATGAGGGGGAGCGTGAATGGCTATCTACTTTGTTTTCCTTTAAAAAATAGGAGTTCTTATTAAAATTTTAGATGTTTTACATATTTATAATTTACCATTCTTTTATTATTGTTTTTGAAACTAGACTCAAAATGCTACTATTCATGTTGTTACACCATCCTTGAATTTTGAGTGTAGCCATCTCAAATTATCTACACAAGTTCATATTTCTTGATCTTAATGAAAAACATGTCCATATGCACCTTTTTTTTCCCCCAGTTGTTTTAAATTAACCATGTTTAATCCTAAAAAATTTAATGGATAAAAGTTTAATTCAATAAAAATATGTATTATTCTGAGGGTATGGCCAAGGTTTTGCGAAATCCCATTGTGTACGTTTATTGGTCATATTTACTATTGTACAAAATATTTCATGATATTGAGATAGACATTATCCTTGAGTATGATAATATAAAATCCAATTGGATCCAATTTTAATATAATATTTTACATACATTACAAGTTATTACAATAACTAATGACATTCAACAAGAAATAAAGGATGAAAATGAGGATACTAGCCAACAAAACATAAATGAATGTGAGTGGGAGATCTTATCAAGCATACAACAATGACATTTTCTTCATGCTTCTAATATTAATATATTTGGTCAAAGGAATATCGATAGGCAAGCACCTTGGAATGAAAACAATTCGGGTAAAGAACAAATGAAAAAAACTCTTAAATTCATAAACATAGTAAAATGAAATAGATTAATTTCTAATTTAGCATATCAAGGGAATATTTACTAATTTAAATATAAGGGAGTAAGATATAGATATCAAGGTAATTTTTCCTTCCTAATATATAACTTTTCTTTTATTTTGTATTAAGGCATAGTTATCAAGGGAAGCTTACTTTCTGATAGATAACTTTTTTCTTACCCTACCTACTTAGTTATGCCCTACCCAATATAATAAGGTAAGTTTGCTTCCTAATATATAACTTCGTTCTTATCCTACCTACTTTCCATATCATACAATAAATTGATTTCATATTTATATATATTTCATGATGTTGATGTGAGACATAATTAAATACAAGTGTGGGTAACATGATGTGATGGTTAATTCATACCCTATTAATACAATAGTTGGTTTTAACTATTTGACATCATTTAATGTACTTCACTATGTATGGTTTGCATTAGTGTGGTAGGCCCATTGTTTGTATTTACCTTGATCATAAGTGTATATGGTGTTTTTGTGTCACTTTTGTCTTATAAGGGACATAATCACAAGTAAAATTAACATGAAGGGGTGTCTTATATGCTCAAATTCCAATATATATATGTAAGTAATATAATTTCATCCTACCCTTTGTTCACTTTCATACCTATTTATTTTGGCCCGAGGCTCTGGATACACACTTTATCCATGGTTTGGGTATGCCTCATCATATATATCATTTAATCCCACTATAAAATCATATGATATATAAAATTTAATTATTTGAGTGAAATATTATGAATGAAATAAGATTTTCCTTGGGCCTTATTTGAGTGAGAAAAAAATGGAATTAGAGCATAGGCCAATCAGGCATAAGTTAGAAGCCACTGTACCCACCATCAAGGTATTGGATAGAGTGATTAGGTATAATAAGGGATGATGAGGATGGATGGTGAGGGTTAATGATGGAGTGATTAGATACTATGAGGGAGTGATTATGGATGGTGAGGTATGGTGAGGGTCAATGATTATGAGAATGGAATGATTAGATATTATGAGGGATGAGGTGGGGAGTGATTAGGGATGATTAGGTATGGTGAGGGTCAATAATTTAAAGATTAGGGATGATGAGGGAGTGATTAGGGATAATTAGGGATGGTGAAGGTCAATGAAGGAGTGATTAAGGATGAGGAGGGCATTATTAGATATTATTTGGGATGAGGAGGGAGTGATTAGAGATGATGAGGGATCATGAGGTTAAATGAGGTAATGATTAGAGATCATAATTTATAGTGAGTGTAAATGAAATATTAATTAGGGATAATAATGAATGAAGAAAGAGTGATTAGGGGTGATGAGGGATCGTAAGGAACTAATTAAGGATGAGGGGGGATGATGAACAAGTTAAATCAAAATAAAGTGGTTATTTGATGTGCCTAGGTCATCAATGTGACCTATTTTACCCTAATAACACTAATTTGGATTTAATTCAAAGTGAATGGTTGGTAAAATTTAATTTTGACAAACCTATGACTCATAGAAATGCCAACAAGTAATATGGAAAGCACAAAAACCTAAAAATTGACTATATATTTACTTTGACATCTGTGAGGGATGGTGAGGGTAAATGAGGATGAGGGAGTGATTATGAATTATGAGGGATGAGTGGGATGATTAGGGATGATAAGGTATTATGAATGAGTGATTAGGGATGGTGAGGGATGTTAATGGTCAATGAGGGAGTGATTAGGAATGATGAGTGATGATGAGGGTCAATGAAGGAGTGATTAACAATGATGAAGCATGAGGATGGAGTTATTAGTGATCACTCCCTCCTCATCCCTCATCTTCCCTCATCATCTCTAATCACTCCCTCATCATCCCTAATCACTCCTTAATTTATTTTCACCATCACTTATCATCGCTAATCACTCCATCATCCCTAATCATTCCCTCATTATCCCTAATCACTCCTTCATTGAGACTCACTATCCCTCATCATCCTTAATCACTATCTCATCATACCTAATCATATTTAATCATTCCATCACCATCCCTCATAATCCCTAATCACTCCCTCCTTGTCCCTCATCTTCCCTAATCACTCCCTCATTGACCCTCACAATCTTCATCATCCCTAATCACTCCCTCATTGACCCTCACTATCCTTCATCATCCTTAATGATTTCTTTGCCATCCCTCATCATCCTACTCACTCCCTCTTTATTTCCTCATAACTCCCTCCAATACCTCAATGGTGGGTACAGTGGCTTTTTTCTTGTCCTCGAATGGATTATATTTCAATTCTAAATTTAAATCACTCAAATAAGGCTCAAATAAACTCTTCTTTCACTCATCCTCTTTCCCTAAAATAAGGAACTCAAAGATATTATTTGATTTTTTGGTGGGATTAAATGATCTATATGGTGATCCATGCCCAAACCATCGAGAGAATTTGTATCTAGTTTCACGAGCTAAAATAAATAGGAAAGAAAACAAGAAAATGATGGGATTAAATTTCATTACTTACATATATAATTGGGATTTGGGCATCTAAGAATCCCAATCCTAGAATTGATAATCCTAATATATATATATATATATATATATATATATATATAGGGGAAATTGGAGACTAGTTGAGAATTCCAATCCCAACCTCATAGTTGAATTCTCATTTTATCTATATGTATTGAGAGTCTATCCATGGTAGAGTAGATTTATAGATAGATATATAGGTGGTCGTTAATCTGGTAGAGTGTGTTTCAATTTGGTAATTGGTAAATTATGTTTCCCAATGTAACTCTATACTAACCCAATCTATATCCAGCTTAATATATGAAGGTAATTAAGGGCATATGCCTTATTATAATGTATTATGGTGAGGATAATTAGAGCTTAGGCATGACCCGGATTCCCATCTTAGATGGGCCATGAGATAGAAGGCTAAAGGCCAAACTAGGGTCCTATCATACTTTAAGTATGCTTTGGTCCTCAATATAATATATTAAAAGATAGCATAAGAATGGGGTCCCACTATATATATATAGATATATAATGAATTTTTGAATCATGTGTTATTTATATACCATATATACCATTAAGTATGCCCGGGCTACTTGATTGAATATCTGAGCCATATATTGATATTGACTATGACCTACCTACCTTTTTATACTTAATTATGTTCTTCCTATTTTACCTAACCCATAACTAAATATCCTTATTTCCCTACCAGTTTGAGTATTCCTTCCCTACTTGAGTTATATACTTGAGTATGCCCTACCTGATAAATTACCTGAGTTATATTTTGACCTTGAATACCTGTATCTAATCCTAACCATATATATCTTACCTATCCATATCATTAATACTTGATACCTAATTGGATACCCAATTAAATACCCAATCCATATTTGAAAGGAGATATGGAATTATCATGATTGAAAATCAATATAGGGGGAATTATCAGATCAAGGGATAAAGGAGAGGGGGAATTTTTAGATCAAAAGATAAATTAAAGGAGGCATTATCAAGGGATACTTTTAAATTAGGCAAGGTGGAATAAATAATTGATACCTAATTGAATACCCAATCCTTATTTTAAAATGAGAGGGGGCATTATCATTCTTTAAAATTAGTAGAGGGTGCATTATCAAATAAAGGGATAAAGTAGAAGGGAAATTATTGAATCAAAGGATAAAAGAGAGGGGTTATTATCAAGTGATGATTTAAAATTAGGAGAGGGGGAATTATCACCTATATATATAAAGGATAAGGGTCATTGACTGATCTATATCTTGAAAGGAGAGGGGGCATTATAACCTATATATAGAAAGGAGTGACTAGGGATGATTGGGCACAAGCAGAAAGGCATTACACCCACCATAAAGATATTGTAGGGAGTGATTAGGGATGTTTAATAATGAGGAAATATTCATTATGGATGATGATGTATGATGAGATTTAATGAGGGAGTGATTACGGATGATACGAGATGAAGAGGGAGTTATTAGGGATGATGAGATATGATGAGGTTCGATAAGGTAGTGATTAAGGATGATGAGGGATATTTAAAAAGTCTTGTTCCATGTCTATATATAGGAGTAATATTTATTATTTGGGTGACCTTATCGACACCATGTGTGCAATATTTATTTGTCCCATTCCTTATTATTGAATGGTCACTGAAACACATGCTTTAAATGAAATAAATAGAATATGCACTAAAAGATAGACTATAAAATGAACACTTACTGATTACTGAATGGGAACTATTAGACATCCCAAATAGGCACTACACACTAAATGATGGAATGGGAACTTTTGGATATCCCAAATAGGCACTAGGAACCAAAGGAAAGATTGGGCACTTGGCACTATCATAAAGAAGGTCACCTAAATAATAGATATTACCCCCTATATATATATATGACACATGGCTTTCAGAACATATAAGGGACAATGAGGGAAGATGAGGGAGTAATTAAATATTATAAGGGATTATGAGGAAGTAATTAGGGATGATGAGGTAAAATTAGGGTTGATTAGGGAGTGTTTAGGATAATGAGAGTTGATGAGGGTGTGACTAGGTACTATGAGGGATGATGATGGTCAATGATAGAGTGATTATGGATGATTATGTATGATAAGGGTTGATAAAGGAGTGATTAGGGATAATGAGGGACAATGAGGGATGATTATGGATAATGAAGGCCAGTGAAGGTGTGACTAAGGACTATGAGGGATGATAAAGTATAATTAGGGAATGATTAGGGATGATGAGAGTCAATGAGGAAGATATTATGTATGATGATGGGTGATGAGATAGTGATTAGGGATGATGAGGGATGATGAGGGTGTTTTTAGGGGAAATTATGGTGGACAAGGGAGTGATTAAGGATGATGAGGGAGGATGATGGTTAATGAGGGAGTTATTAGAGATGGTGAGGGATGATGATGAGGTCCCTATTTATATATAGATAATTAATTGATTTATTATATTAATTGGTGAAAGATAAATTCTTGATATTCACCTATCCCTATATATATTTGAGGAGGTTGAGGGGTGCACATGGTTTGAATTTTTAGTATTTAAGTCATGTTACAAATAAGTTAAATAATTATTCCAACCCACTTCATTAGATATGAGTATGAACATAATGAATCAATGTCATATCCATATCTCATATATAAATATATATATATATATATATATATATATATGACACATGACTTTTAGAACATATAAGGGACAATGAGGGAAGATGAGGGAGTAATTAATTATTATAAGGGATTATGAGGAAGTAATTAGGGATAATGAGGTAAAATTAGGGTTGATTAGGGAGTGTTTAGGACAATGAGAGTTGATGAGGGTCTGACTAGGTACTATGAGGGATGATGAGGGTCAATGATAGAGTGATTATGGATGATTATGTATGATAAGGGTTGATAAAGGAGTGATTGAGATACTGAGGGACAATGAGGGATGATTATGGATAATGAAGGCCAGTGAAGGTGTGACTAAGGACTATGAGGGATGATAAAGTATAATTAGGGAATGATTAGGGATGATGAGAGTCAATGAGGGAGATATTATGTATGATGATGGGTGATGAGAGAGTGATAAGGGATGATGAGGGATGATGAGGGTGTTTTTAGGGAAAATTATGGTGGACAAGGGAGTGATTAAGGATGATTAGGTAGGATGAGGGACAATGACATATAATGAGGGAGTGACTAGGTATGATGAGGGAGGATGATGGTTAATGAGGGAGTTATTAGAGATGGTGAGGGATGATGATGAGGTCCCTATTTATATATAGATAATTAATTGATTTGTTATATTAATTGGTGAAAGAGAAATTCTTGATATTCACCTATCCCTATATATATTTGAGGAGGTTGAGGGGTGCACATGGTTTGAATTTTTAGTATTTAAGTCATGTTACAAATAAGTTAAATAATTATTCCAACCCACTTCATTAGATATGAGTATGAACATAATGAATCAATGTCATATCCATATCTCATATATATATATATATATATATATATATAGGGTATATTTCTTCCAAGTGAATGAATCAATGTGAATCATGTGACATTCATAATATATTTGTATTATTCAATTATAACAAATATGAATGAATGATATGGTGTCACCATATTTCATCAATGAACAATGACATGATCACATGACCACCCCCAACTTTATATATATATATATATATATATATATATATATATATATATATATATATATATATGCATTGGAATTTACACAATATATATTGGCACCCTGATCCCACAAATGGATTTACATATATATTTAGAGTGAATAGAGATGGGGCCAAGGTATATCAATGTTATCAGTTATATCTAGATCACTCTATATATTGAATAAGTCTATTAATGACTGAATATGTCTATCAATGATAAAATATACTAAATTACATAAGTAATATGTATGATATGACCAAAGTGACCCAATGTGCATAATGATCAACATGGTATGAATGATTTATGTGATGTAGTCCATATCCATATCATGGAATAGACCTATGTCATCTTTATACATATTTCATGATGTTGATGTGCATAATGAAATCCAAGTGTGTGTAACATGATGTGATGGTTAATGCATGCCCTATTAATATGATAGTTGGTTTCAACTACTTGACATCATTGAAAGGACTTCATTATGTATGGGTTGAATTAGTGTGGTGAGCCCATTATTTGTATTTACATTGGTCATAAGTGGATATAGTGTTTTTGTGTCACTTTTTGGCCTATAATGGTCTTAATTTCAAGTAAAATTAGCATAAATGTGTGGTTGGGTGTGCATGGGTCACCAATGTAACCTATTTTACCCATGCACATCACTTTGACATGAATTCAAATTGAATTAGGGTGACAATGCCTAAATGTGGCCCAAATTATCCCTATTTACCATAGTCACAAATGATTATGGTGTCGTTGTGTCACTTTTTTCCCCACATGTACCTAATAATATGTTAAATTGTAATATATGAGTGGTTGTGTGTGTTTTGTTTTGTAAATTTGATTTTAACAAACCTAGGACTCCTAGAAATGCTAGAAAGTAATCTGGAAGGTGCCAAAACCTAAAATTGACTATAGGTTTTCCAAAATGGTTATTAATTGTAAATGTTATGACCTAAAATCCTCAATTTCAATAATTAAATCCTAAAAGTGCCTAAGTACTACCTATATTGGATTTGGAAAAAATATATTTCATATCGTAAGCTATGCAGCTATGAGACCAACTCTATTAGATGTAAAGTGACTCTAATTTTTTACATTCACTATAAAAAATTTGAAGTATAAGTAATTTAAATGTATACTTAACATTTATTTTAGTAAATCACCCGCATCCCCCCCCACCTTGTAATGCATTCCCCTTTTGCATTTTAGCCACTCATGACTTCACTAAACCATAACGTGTACATGCTTTGGTTATTTTAAATTTCAAACACATGCATCTTTTTCAATTTTAATTTGTATAAGAAATAATATGTATGTGCTATGGTGAGTTTGAATTCAAAAACCAAGCCTTTTGGCTCAGAAATGGCTTGGATTCCCAACCCAAAGGTTTGGACCTGTCAACACATAGTCAAATATGAGAGTTTTGAAAAAAAAATCAACTTCCATCACAAAATAAAATATGAATTTTAATGACCCAATTCATAAAATTATTACCATGATGATGAGCATGCTCTCCCCTTTCCAAATATATGTTTTTTTTAAATTTTTGGACTATTTTACTATTTCTATCTATGTTGATTTTAAACTATAGCTTGTTTAGGCCACTACATGCTACAAATATACATGCCTATATATGTTTGTGAATATTTTTTTCATTAATCTAAATTAAAAAAAAATTATATGGTTATAAACTAGGTCTAATTCTACACACATTAAAAAAAATTAGTTTTTTTTGAGGTAGTTAGGTGAGGCTGCACAATCGACTATCCATTTTATTATCAATTTTTAGGATATATTTAATTATAAAATTAATTAAAAAAATATTCATTGAGAATTTATAAAAAAATATGTGTTATAAAGTAGATGATATTATCTAAAGTTTCACCAAAAAAAATTATACAATATTAAACAATGCTCAAAAAATGAGGGGCTGCATGGATAGCTATCTACTATGTTTTCCTTAAAAAAATAAGAGTTACTATTCAAATTTTATATGTTTAACCTAGTTATACTTTACCATTTTTTTTAAAAATAGTGTTTTGTAAATTAGATCAAAATGCTACATTTCATGTTCTTACACCATCCTCAAATTTTGAGTGTAGCCATCTCAAATTATCTATAGAAGTTTAGATTTCTTAGTTTTTCAAGAAAAACATGTCCACTAGTAGGCCTCTTTTTGTACCCAAATTTTTTTCATATACCCATGTTTAATACTAAAATTCATAATGGAGAAAAGTTAGATTCGATAAAAACATGTGTTATTACGAGGGTATGGCCAATGTTTTGTGAAATCCCATTGTGGACTTTTGTTGGTCATAATTACTATTGTAAAAAATATTTCATGATATTGAGAGAGACATTATCCTTGAGGATGTGATGCAGATACCTCTTACATTCTTTGCTTTAACCTCACTCTGATACCTGCAATCTCATTCATGCATTCAATTTACTCAATCTTCCCTTCTTTGTCAACTCTCACTATTGGTTTGATGTCCTTCTCATTAAATATCTATTGTCTAAGCTCCTTGATTCTATACACTCTACCTATATAACCTTTTAACCTCTAAACTCATCCATTCATTTTATTATATTCACCTTCCTACTCCTTTTTTTATAATTTCATTCATTAGCCTTTACTAGGCTATGGGCTTCTTTAGGCCAAAAAACCTCAAGTCTTGATTAGGGTTTTATATGTACAATATTTCAACATGAAAGATATATATAAGGTTTAACTAACTAGTTTCCTTTGGTCTCAAACTCCAACACAACTTCAACTACCTTCTTCCCATATCAAGTTCTCAACCTAACTCCACTCTTAGTAGCCCTTTTTCATCTTTTTGCTCTAGTACGGACAAGTGCTATTGATTAATAACAAACTAAAATTATTTTAGGATACCCTCTATCCTTTAATACCAATCCAAAAAGTTTCTTGGTCAAAATCACTTATCTTCACCATGAACTCTTCATTTCCTCTTTGGCATTAGCCCTTATTAGGCCTAATGAACCCTGTTATCAACATAGTTATTTACATAAAAATACATATTTTAATGGATTAAATCCTTTAAAATATATTTTTTCATACTAAATCATAGCTAACTACCAATTTTTAAGGAGTTTCACTAGTTAAAACGTTTATAATTCCACTTTTTGTGTTTTACCCTAAATGAGGGTTTCTACAGTGTGTGTGAACCCTGAGAGGGCTCTAAATTTATTTTTTGAATCTATACTCACTTTAAAACCTCCAAAATTATATAATAACTTATTGACCTAAACACAACTTTCTAAATCCCTAACTCTACTTGACTACTTTCCATTCACGTGCCATTCATTAATTTTATAATGTTTTGAGGCACACAGTCTGTCTATTATAGGAAAATATAGGGTTTAGACACACATTGACCTTACTTGAAGGTATTGAAGTATTCCACCAACATTTTAATCCATTATTTTTTCTTCCAACACCATATTCATATCAATCTAACCCCCTTTATGCTTGAAATCATTATGCAGACCATCTACAGGTTACTTGACTGGTTATTGTGAACAAATTACTCCACATTATTAAATTGAATATTTAGTATTTATTGGAAAAAAAAGAGTATATCTGTAAAAACATCACTTACCAATGGTTCTGATCCTAGGTTCCATTCCCATTGCTTGTGAATTCTCTTAACATATTGACATAGTCCTACAACATCTACCTTTCAAATTTCTTACAAACACTATTGAAATATTATAATTCTTACAATACATCAATTTTAGTCATAAAAAACATCAACATGAATGCACAAGATAATCTCCTTCAAACATTCAACTTTATTAATTTCAATCATACATATTTACAACTTTGTCTTTTTGAATAGAATACAGAGGTGTTAGTTCTCTCTCATCTTCCTCTTCTTTGTACTTATATATCTTCAAACCTTCAAATTGAATCCTTCTCTAACTTCTTACTCACTCTCCCTACAATAATACTACTTACTTCAATCCAATAACTCATTACATTCACATGAGCAACTACCTTCTTGTAGCTAAATCTCATGGTGACTACCTAGAGATGAGAGGTAAATTCAAAATCTTATCATTTTACTCATGTTATGTACATAGAACACTTTAGTATACCCACCTAAGTCCACTTATGACCTTATACTAACATGACATTCCTCAACAACTACTCAAAAGACTCCTAAAATACTAATTACATTTCAAATATTCAAAATGGTATTTTGGCGGGAAACTCTCCCAAGGCTAATAACAACCAACACAAGATACCTATGACTCTTCTAAAGACTCCATTCCCTTACAAAGGATGCTAAGATACCAAAAACACTTGCATATGATCAAATTTATATAATTTTCTTGATGTTCCTACATCAGGTTGATAATATAAAATCCAATTGGGACCAATTTCAATATAATACTTTACATACATTACATGTTATTAAAAAAAATAATGGAATTCAATAATAAATAGAGGTTGAAAATGAGGATACTATCCAATAAAACATAAATTAATGTGAGTGAGAGATCATATCAAACATACACCAATGACATTTTTGGCATGTTTCTAATATTAATATGTCAAGTCAAAGGGATATTGATAGGTAAGAACCTTGGAACGCAAACAATAAAGGTGCAAAACAAAACAAAAACTCTTAAATCCATAAACATGGTAAAATAAAATAAATTACTTTTTATATAATAAATGGATTATAAACTTTTATACAAAAGCCTTGGTGAGAAACAAAAAATATCATTTGATATAATTATTATACATTATACTTAAAGACATACTACACCTCCATTACATATGATAATCCAAGGAATTACATGTATAATAAAATATTATCTTATTGGAAGGATTAAGTTAACTCTTCTAGAGTAATCAAAACCACGTTGCCTCCTCCTACTACTTGATCCAACTAAAGTTGTAAAATTAAAAATTAGTGCATCAACAACACTTACAACCTTGTGAATACCTATTTAAAATTTTGAAAAAAAAGAAGGAATAAGGTTAATGATATTTCAAGAAGAAATCATACATGTTAGGTATACCTTTACTAATGGGATGAGATTTATAGATCAAAATATGCTTTAAAATATATATTCTTGACTATGCCAAGCATTCCTAAAAAAAATTGATATGTGCTTTGGTGGAAGGTCTAAGATTTTTGTTGGGGATTTGGGACAGTTAAATTTAGTAATTTATAAACCTACATATACAAGCACAACACAAAAAATGTTATTATGGAAAAAAATTATAATTATTATTACACTAGATAATATTTTCATATAACAAGGTCAAAATAAATAACAAGGGTTCTGGAAACTTCTAAAAAATATAAGAGACACATATCTGACCATTGAAGATTAGTATTTGTTGATGACTATAATTGATGCTTCACTTGAAATAGTTGAAAAGGAGGATTTTAATGAACATATATGTCATTTTCAAAAATATATATATGTATTAAATCAAATTATTTCCCAAAGCATTGAAACTAAAAGACAAAACAATAATGTTGCAAGATCGGATGATGAATAATTAGAAGTTGAATTCTTGATTGATAATGGCACAAGGGTGATGCTCACTGCAAACTTATGGACAAAATTAGGTCTTGTTAATCATGCACTCAGATATGTTTGAATCAGTGTCTACAAACTAGAATTGGTACCCCCTGAACCACCTACATATGTAATGGTTCAATTCAACAACTATATAGATATCCCTTTTGTTGATGTAACTCCAACTAGAATGCAAATTTCCCCTATAAAAATGTGTTGTGTGTGTCAATTACCTTTGAAATTGGCATGGGGATTGACAATCCAAAAATCATTGTGCTTAACACTCAACAAAGCCACAATTGATATAGAAGTTACATAAAGACAAAGTTTGACCTTTGTTTCTATATCACATGTCAAGTCAGTACATGGATAGATAATCTCACTACCTTTCACATATGATCGGTCTGAGAGATTGAAGAGCGAAAAAGGAGTAGATAAATAAAATGAGGAAGAAGAAAGACTTAAATTTTTAACAATATTTTTATAATCCTAAGTGTCATAAGATAGATTTCATCCTATTCTAATAAGTTAAATTTCCATTCCCATAGGAATAGGAAGACTCATTTATGAATGTGAATTGAATAACCATCTTGGCTTAGTTATTTTTGATGCTTTTCTAATTTTAAATTGAATAGATAATTTTGGCTTGCACCAAATATTTCTCATTGTCATTTTTTTATTATTTTATCTATCCTAACAGTGGTATTATAGAAAAATTTCTTCATTGGTCAATCTCATTTTCTCCATTATATTCCTAGCCAATAAATTATTTCATTTCTTCATTATTAATAATGCAAGGATTATGTACCACCTGACTTTAGTAGAATAGCAAGGTGTTTTAGCTAAAAATGGTGCATTACATGTTATTTTGATAGTTTTTAGCATGGTAAACTTGTCTTTAAAGGCATATCAGCTTAAAAGAAGGCATGTTAATCATTTTCTACCATTTCTTACCTATTTCAAATTTTTTTCTAGCAAAACTACAGGCCTTATCAGTTATGTACCACTTCCCTCTCATTGTGTTGGCTATTTGGTAGACTTGTCATCTGATCTTGTTATTTTTTTGGACTCATGTGGTCGATTGTTTGTGGATCTTTAGAATGTGTTTTACCTAGATTTTGTTGAGTTTTAGATCTATGTATCACCTTGTGACTAAATATTACCTACATGACTACATACTTTATGTCTTTTTCTAAGTATATTAACATTAGACTATTGTTTGATGTTCTCAATGTGCTACATAATTTTGTATAGAGTTTCTCTTGAGCTGATGAGTGGATATGTTATGTTATATAATAATAGAGTTATATTTTGTTATTTTTTACCTATTATGCATTCTTAAGGTGTGATTTTTAAAAATTAAGGAGGCCCTCCTTTCATTTATCATTCTAATATTGGAAATTTTTTGTAAATATACTAGAGGAGGAGAGGTACTCTATTTTAAGCTTTTTCATTTAAAAATTAGATTTTATTTTTTTAATATTTTTTCAAAGTTTGAAGCGCTTGAAATTTTTAAGAATTTGATAGTCTATTGGACAAGCTAATCTATGCAAATTTGGAAAAAAACAACCAAATGTTACAAATAAAGGAGAAATAAGGAGAGATACTCTTTACCCATTCATTTCAATCAAAAGGCATCAATCTAGAAATCGAGATAAACCAAGTAAATCATCAAATATGAGGTTTTATTATTAAATTGGTGATAATTATAGAGTGAATTACTTTCACATGCCACATAGGTACCATATACCATTTTTTTCTCACATGCCTTAATGCCTCTTTCACATAATACTGAGTATATAGAAAAGGAAAACTTCTTCCATGTATGAATGGGTATATAAAAATGGCATGTATATAGAGAGGTTTGGTATATCTATCTAGTGGTATATGGAAAAGGGGACCCTTTGGTGTTATAAAGAATAAATTTTGAGGGTTTTAAAAACTTAAAACTCAAAAAAAAAAATAATGCATTCAATCAAATCAATCATTGGCACAACATTGATCAACAAAGATAACTAGTTAGAATGGTATAGACAAGTGAATAACACACTCATATTCAATGATCTATGATTTGATATTTATAACATAGATACATAGTGATTTGAGGTAACAAAAAGTACAAAACACATTTAGACATGGAAGCAAAAAAACTAGAAAGCATTATCCTTGATGAGGGCCTCAGTTGACGGAGATGTGTTTCATCAAATTTAGGGGTGTATTACTCCATGGAAAGCACTTCATAAATTTAAATACCTATATAATTCTCACTTAGAGTTTTAATTCATTTAGTTTCAGTTGAATTTGTTTAACCTTGAGTTGAAAGATGGTGATGTGATGAGATTGGCTTCATAAATGTGTGTGATCAAGCATGATGTGGATCCCACTTATGTCAAATTTGAAATTTATATGATTGCATTCATAAAATCCCTTCTTCCCAACTATTCAAATATTAGGATGAATACATGCAAAAATATCCTCATAAATTGAAAAAGGAGATAATCTATATAAAACAAAAATAAATAAATTACACTAAATTATATCATGCACAAAAGAGACACCAATATATCATGGTTCACCCAATGGGCTACATCTACCAGATACATATGCTCAACCTTTTATTACTTGCAATAATATGGAGAATCACCCATGATAAAACCCTATCACACCTCTCTATCATTTCTCTCCTCTCCTTTCTTTTATGCACCTTTGTAAGCTACAACTAAGCTTACAACCAAATATTTCACCCAAGCTTTCCAAAATCTTTAAACTAAGATTACTATAAGCTAACACCAAGCTTTCCATAAGCTACAATCAAGCTTGTCCAAGGATTCACAAGTCTTCAATCCTTGTACATTTTTAAGCTACAAATTTTACTCCCAAGCTCTTAACCAAGCTTGACACAATCTCTCTACCAAGCTTGCACACAAAATAATTCAACAAGTCTTAACACCTTGCACCTTTGTAATCTAACACCAAGATTAGCATAAGATCTCTACCAAGATTTGCATACTAAGACTTCACAAGTCTTTAAGGCCTTTGCAAGGCATACAAGGAAAATAGAATGATTATAAGAATTCATTCCTTACATATTACCTTACCATATACAATGAAAGAGATATGCTTTATATCATTTACATGAGAGAGAGAGAGAGAGAGAGAAGAGAGAGAGATAAACTAAGAGGAAGGGATAAAAATGTGCCCCATATCCATGTGGACCAAAGAGAATACAAGTGGTATGATTGACCCATGTACAAGGGTCAAAAGTAAATGGCATTTTCATGATTCCCCTTAGATTCTTTCATGTGCTTCCAAAATGCTATGCCCCACTTTACAATGCCTTCAATATGGAATAGTAACAATGTCTCCATTATCCCATGTGCACACAAGCTTCAAAAAGATATCCCAACACCTTTTTGACTTCTCCCACATACAAAATCATGAGACCACCTAATAAATTCATCCCACCTTCTCTTTCATCATCTTTACCACTTGAAAATTCCTCTGTGGATCTTGACACATCACCTAGATGCCACCTCTATGCACAATCATTGTCAACTCATCATTACCACCTCATCAAATGAATAGTGACCATGAATAGTGACTTGTGAATAGTGATTTTATAGTAAACATCAACCTACTTGGAGTCTCTACAATCAAGCAATCAGTTGAAGACTCTCACATTTAATCAATTAGTTGAAAAGATGGTGAAAAGGGAAAAGGCCTTTATAATAAAAATTGAGTCCACATGAGAAAGTGTGTGTTATTTAAAGGTAAATATTAATAAACATACAATAAGGCCACATCTTTCAAAATTGAAGGCAATAATAAGTACAAGAAGAAAAATAAGGGGAAAAGCAAAAAAAATGACAATCAAGGTGGTCAAAATCAAAAATAGAATGACGAGCAACACCTTAGCTACAAATAGTGTGATAGAAAAGGAAGCCATGAAACCCATGAATGTAGGAATCTATGTGAGAAAATTGAAACATACCATAAGAAGAAAGAGGAAAAGTCAAAGAAACAAATAAAAGAGTCAAATTGTACCCAATTCACCAATGAATGTGTGCTTTTCAAATAAGATGATGAAGCAAATAATGTCTTAGTTAGTTTATAATGGTTTGATGTTTGGGTTCTTGATATTGGTGCCATCCTACATATGACTTTCTAAAAATACTTGTTTGAGGATTTTTATGAACAAATATATGTTCTAGTATTCCTTGTAGATAGATCAATTCTATAACGATAGGGAAGAGGTACAATATGAATCAAGTGTCCAATTGGGCCTTCTAGATTTGAAAATCCAAAATGTTATATAACTTCCTCAATTTAAATGGAACTTTTTGTCTCTAATGTTCATTTAGTAACAAGGCCATTCCATCTTCTTGGACAATTATGGCATCACTAACAAAAGTAAAAGTGATAATATAGTCATCTTGACTAGATATGAGGAAGGAAAATTACTCAAACTCAAGCATGAGCCATCAGTTTTAAGGAACTCTGTTCATCTACTTGAATACAGAATGTCTCCAAACATGTTTTGGCATTCTATATTCAAGGATACTCACTACAATAGAATTAAAGTATTGAAAAATAATGGTCTTTCTAGTTTTCCTACCTTTCCTATAAAATTTGATGAAAAGTGTGAAGCTTGCATTTTGGCCAAACATGCAAGAGAACCATTTCTAAAGTCATGGTGGAAAGTTAATAGAAAGTTACAATTGGTTCACTTGGACTTGTGTTCTCTTCTAATTATCTTAGTTGGTAGTCATAAGTACTTCATATTTTTCAATTATCACTATAGAAAAATGACTTGGATATACTTTATCAAACAATAATCTGAAGCATTCGAGACATTAAAAAAGTTTTGAATGATGATTGACAATAAATCTCAAACCCACAACAAAACACTCAAGATTGATAATGGTGATGAATACATTCAAAATAAGTTTGAATCCTATATTGAGCAAAATGGGATCAAAAATCATCTCATAGTACCTCACACCCCACAACAAAATGGAGTTGTAGAGAGGATGAATAGGACCATGATAAATATGGTTCATGTTATGTTGTAATTCAAAAGGGTAAATTTGTACTTTTAGGTTGAAGTAGATAAAATAATAGTATACCTCTACAATAGATCACCACCAATGACCCTTCAATTCAAGACTATGTATGAGATGTGGTGTGGCCATTCTCCTTCAATGCAACATCTTTAGGTTTTCATATCCACTTGTTATGCATTAGTTAAAAAAGATAAAAGGAATAAGTTGGACCACATGAGTCAAAAATGCATTCACTTGGGATATTCTAAATCCTCCAATGCATACAAGTTGTATGATTAGAGAAATAAGAAGTTTCTTGTCACAAGAGAAGTTATCTTTTATGTAATTATAAAAGACAAAGTAAGCATTGATTGACAATTGAGTCAACTTGATAAATTTGAAAAGTTTGATGTCTACATGGAGAGTGATTTGGATTTTCCAAACAATGAGTTGGGAGGATAAAATTGGGAATCAATTGATTCTTTATTATCTCCTCTGCATGAGAATGAAATTCCTACTGAAGGAGAAAATGCAAATTCATCAAACAATGAACATGGGCCACAAGAATAGAGGATAAAAGTGAAGAAACTTTAAAAGATGGAATTAAAACACCTAAACCATAGAAAAATATGCCTAATTGGGCCACCTAAACATTGAAATATGTCAAATTAGATGAAGTTTGGAAAATAGGTACTATGAGTGCACGTACAAATGCATCACAATCAAATAAGTTCCTTAAAGAAATTTAGGATAATATTTAAAATCTTGCCTTAAATTATTCTCTAAAATAATAACTCAATGTTTCATTTGATTCATAACAAACTTATTTAAACATGCTGAGAAGCTTGAACCTTGGAGACAATTAATGAAAGATGAGTACAATTCATTAGTAAAAAATCAGACTTAGAAATTAGTTGATGCTCCAATTAGCTACAAACCAATGGACTGTAAGTGGATATGGTTCACTTGACAAGCATAAAGGTAGGATTTTTGCAAAGGGATATGATCAAAAGGAATAAATTCAATACAATGAAACCTTTGCACCTACATAAAAATGGACTACTATTCAAACCATGTTGGATTTGGTAGCTCAAACAGATGAAAATTTCACAAAATAGATGTCAAAACTACATTTCTAAATGGTGACCTCAAGTAAACAATGTACATGACACAACCCAAAGGTTTTACAATAAACAACCAAGAGCACAAGGTGTGTAAACTAGAAAAAATTCTTGTATGGTTTGAAACAAGCCCCTTGATCATGGTATAACAAATTAGTTGAGCACCTCATGAACATTAGCTTCAAACATTTTAAGCTTGAAGATGCAACTCTTTTTTTTAAAATAGTTGACAAAAAAGTTGTATTTGTAATGGTGTATGTTGATGATTTGCTCATCACAGAAAATAATGAATCAAAGTTCAAATTAGAGCTGATGAAAAGTTTTGAAATGATTGATTTGGGTTATTTTCATTACTATTTAGGTATTGAATTAATTCAAAAACCAAAGCATCTTCATCACACAACATAAGTACATTGGTGACATTCTAAGTAAGTTTAGATTGGAAGATTATAAACCTCTCAACACGTCCATGGAATAGATTCTAAAATTGACATTAGAAGATACAATATAGTTGGTTGATGCCACTAAAGATTTAAAAACTCATTGGAAGTCTGATTTATGTGACCACAACAAGACCAGATATATCCTTTATTGCTGGCGTTCTTTCAAGATTCATGTAACGACCTAGAGGCAGTCATTGGGTAGTAACAAAAAGAGTCCTTAGATATCTCAAAGGAACATAGAATGTTGGGCTCAAATAATTCATCGCAAGAGACTTCAAACTAGTTAAATACTCAGATTTTGACTATGGTGATGATCATGAAGATGGGAAATCCACTATGGGTTTTGTGATGAACTTGGAAATAACAATTTTTAATTGGAAATCTAAAAATTAATCAATGCCAATAATATCTTCAGTAGAAGCAGAGTATATGGTCACTTCAGAGTAAACTAGAGAGAGTTTGTGGCTCATAAGGGTTCTTTCAAATTTTTAGGAATAATAGGTTTCATTAACACCTCTCATAGTTGACAACACTTCTATATTTTAAATGAAAAAAAAATCCAATCTCTCATGACCAAACCAAGCATTTCAATACCAAATTTTATTTGATCCAACACTATGCGAAAGATGGAAGTGTCAAGTTGTAACATTGCCTTATAGCAAAGCAACCAATAGACATCTTAACAAAAGTGCTTGGATGAGAAATATTTGAAAATTTCAGAGGAATGCTTGGTCTCACCATAATCCTTGAGGATTTAGAGGGGGGTGTAATAATATTGTATATAATCCTAAGTGTCATGGGATAGATTTCATCTTACTCTAATAAGTTGAATTTCTATTCTTGTGTGAATAGGAAAAGTCATTTGAGAATGTGAAGTGAATAACCATCTTGACTTATTTATAATACTATACTCATTTCAAATTGAATCGTGAAAACAATTTTAACTTGCACCAAATATTGTTTATTATTGAAAGATCAAATGCATAAAATTTGAATATTATAAACTTATTATTCTAATACAAATATATCATGTATAGATTATATTTAAGTTTTAGTAATATTATATTAATCTCTATTTATCATTTAATATTATATTAAATAAAATAAATATAAATATAAAAATTAATTATAAATAATTATTTTTATTTTACGTAGTGGAAATACTAGTAGTTCAAATATCTTAAATACATATATGTTAAACATTCATAACTATAACCTTCTAAACACATATATAATATAAAAACCCAACATTTAAAAAAGGCACCTTGAAGTCGATATCTCTTTACAATAATGAGTGATAACATTTTCTAAGATTATCTCAATTTTTTAAATTATTAATTTTTATGGAATTTTAAATATATATATTTAAGCTATTTTAAGATGACCGTGACTTGTAAATATTACATTATTGACATTTTCCTAAATTACTTCATGTGAAGCTATCAATGTTTTTTAGATTGTTAATTTTATGGGAAAAGTAAATATTGAATAACATCTCCCTAATTCATTGTTTGTTTTATTTTGTTCAATTTAGTTTATTATTAATTAATTATATTTTGTAAATTATATTTTTTTATAAAATGAAAAACTGAATAATGAAATGACTTGATGAAAAGCCATTAATAACATTTTCAAAGATAATCACATATCAAGCTCTTAGTGTTTTTTAAGGTTATTTATTTTTTATAAAATAAATAATTAATAATAATTAACTTCTACCAAACTTTTTAAGTATTTTAAATTATTAATTTTAATAAGATGAGTAATGAGTAATGACGATTTCTAAGATAACTTTGAACCAAACATTTTTAAATTATTGATAAATAATAAGTATTTTTTAAATTATTAATAAATAATAGTTTTCAAGATGATTATTTGGAAAGTTTTTAATATTTATTTAAATTATAAATTATTATGTAATAAATAATGAGATAACTTTTTTTAATTAAATATTTTCATATATTAACTAAATAGAAATATACAAATAATTTTAAAAAACAAGGTTGTATGAGAACACACCACTACATATTAGGCAGAGCTTAGGAGTAAAATTAAAGTATCAAAGTATTATTTAGACAAAGCTTAGAAACAAGCAACTAAATCACAAAGTCATACAAAAGATAACTTATGCAGCAAGAGCAAGGTCAGCATGTGGAGGATCCATATCATCAGGTCCCAAGCTTGAGTTTGGCAAATCATTGCTATCTAGAATAGGCTCTCAGCTAATCACTTGGGTAGTGTTTGTATCATCATTTGCTTGTGTTCAAGCAGACGAGATAGCCAAAGAGAGCCTGGGGAACTTATCCATCACGTCCACATGGCCTCCAAGTGGTGCCCCCCAAGCATCTGGGCATGGAGGAGGAGCACCCCAGTCATCATGCCCAGCAGGGGAAGGAGGCGGTGGTTGCCACCCTCGCTACTACCTAAGAGGGAAAATGCACTGGTACAGGGTGCCACTATGAGAGCAACACTTAGAACAGTTGTGATGATGCCTACCATGAGGTGGTCAAGGCACTGTGTCATCCAATCTAGGATCCCTAGGTAGAGAAGATAGAACCCAAGCCATAGTACAAGGAGCATCTCCCCAATGGGAGAGGAGATCCTGAAGATACCCAAGATCTATAGCCATGTTATTGGCTTGGACTTGAATCTACAAAAGAACATTAGAGATGAAGATTTGTGTAAAGTAGAAACATTACAACCAGCAAAATCATGATTAAACATAGAATTATTTATTTTTTTACAAATCCAAAAGAGAATATCCACTCTAAAAGTATGTAATATTTGCATGTATTTGAAGGGCATTGTGGGTTTATCTCCAAGGAGTATATGCTGCCAAAGGAAGAATTTGGGTTGGAAAGGCATGAAAAGATCATGGATCTAAGTCCAGACCCTTTGAACTTTGGAACAATATCAAAAGAGATAAGGAAGCGTCTCAAAGTGGCCACAAAAGGGGCAAGTAGGTAGGTGGACTCCAAGATGAACAAGTCTTCTACCAATAGGTAAGCCTTAGTGCAGTATACACCAAGTAAAGTGGGCAAGCTTGGGCTCCACACAAGCCCCCCAAATAGTGTTGAAGCGAAAGCTCCATATTTTAACAAATGAGTGTAGCCCCCAATGGGCATTAAGCTTGTCAACCATGGGAAAATAGGGGGTGAGCCAAGCATAGCTTAGTCGAGGAGTATAGTTGCAGAAAGGGGTCTCAACATACCATCTCCATTCCTTCCACATTGGTCGAGTGGAATGGACTGAGATTTTATGGAACATGGAAGCTGGGATGACATTGAGAATTGCCTGGTAAGATCCCTGATCCATATTAGCTAACCAAAATTTAGCTTTCACCTCCTCCCAAAATAGCCAAGAGCGAGGACCTCTACAAAATATATTCTAGATGGAATGAATTCCTCTTCAAAAATGCTTGAGGGTGTTGATCCAAGGGACTTCTGCCAGGAGCACTTCATTGAAAGAAAAAATGGGAGACCACCATAGAGAGTGGGAGTTAGCAGAGACCCTGTTACGAAAACCAAAACCATTCTAGAGAAGCCATGGCTTAATCTTTTTCCAAGCCTTCCAAATACTTTTGACCATAAAGGATCCAGTGACTAGACGGAAGACTCGATGAAGAGTAAATTGGGGAAGCTGAGCCCTTTTCAGGGTTTCTTCCCTTGGGCAAGCTTGAGGAGATACAGTGTCTGAATAACACCTTCCAAGCTTCTAGGCCCTCAATGGCCCGCACAATCCATTTGGTACATAATGCATTTCCTTGTCAAGCTATGTCAATGAGTCCCATCCCTCTAGCTTCATGCATGAGGCAACAATATTCCTAGGCCACCCTATAGAATCCTTTACCTTGTGGGTAATTTGCCCAAAGGAAATCTCAAAGTAATTTCTCCAACTTCTGGTAAGAGTTTTTATAAGGTACCCATCATGACGAGTAATACACATGGGTGGATGCAAGAATTTTCAGGCAGATTTAAAATTTTCCTACCAACGAAATAGACTTGGTCACCCAATAATCTAGTTTCTTCGTAACTCTATCAACAGCATACTGCCACAGTAAGGGTGGTGAAGCATCAAAAGCAAAGGGGATGCCAAGGAATTTAAAGATTTTGTCATGTTGGATCCACTTCCAACTGAATTTAGAAGCTCATGCTCCTGAAGGGAGGTAACATTGTATGTAGCAACGAGTTTTTTGCCATTGGATTCTGGAGCTAGAGGCCAGGCAGAAGGTGTCAAGACACTATAAGGCATTGTCCACATTGGCTTCATCTTCAATGAGGGTAAGGAAGGAGTCATCTACAAAGTGGCCATTAAACAATTGCATATCTTCATGCAAATTAGCTACATGGGAAGGGAGATAACTTTTATAAATAATCATAATTCGAATGACATTTTTCAAATTAACTTCCTTTCAAATTCTTAATTATTTCTAAATTATTATTTTTTATAAAAATAATAAGTAACTCATGCCAAACTTTTAATGTTTCTAAATTATAAATTTTAAATGGGTGAATAATGAGTGACCCCTATTAAGATCTTACATTTTTTCTTTTTGATCATTAATTTTTTGGGATAAGTAATGACATTTTTGAAAACCTTGTTTTTAAATTATTATTTAACACTGTGTGTTTTTTGAGTAGGCAATAATATTATGATAATATTTTTCAAATATATATTTAATTTAATTGTAATGATATTTAATTTTATGATTTTAATGAATAATAATTATTTTAAAAATTTTAAATTAATGATATGTTCTTTTTACATTTAAATGTTTTTATTCTTCATCCAAGATTAAAGATGTGTATTTATATTCATTAATACAATTTTTAGTTTTATTTAATATAATATTTTATTTTTCAATTTTAATTTTAGAAACGTAAACAAATCTATTATATTATTCAATACTCATTAATTATCGCTAATTGTTACATGAGAGATTTCAATTGTTTAATTATGAATGTGGCCATCATATGTACTATTGTTGTCTAATAACCTTAATCTTTATATTTGTTAATTATTATTTTTATCATATAATTTTAATTCTTACATTTGTTAATTATTTTTTTTATAATTTTTTTTATTAATCTATATTTTTATTATAATTTTATTTCTCATATATTTTTTAACTATCTCACATTTTTATTATAACTTTAATTATTGTATAGCGTAATATTATTATAATTTTATTAATAAAAAGGCACTTTTCAATCCAGAATATATATATGAACGAGTCCGATACACAATGTAAACAGAAAGAGGCCCGCGATTATTAGCGAATTCTATGCCATAAAAAATGATACAATCAAAACTTACAACTCAGAACAAAACGCTGTCCATCAGCTCTAGAATAAACTGATTAACAGGGCTTCTTATTAAGAACTTCCATTCTACTATTCATTTTCTTTCCCTCCTCGCAGCTTTTCCTTGTTTCAATACTCTCCATCCAATGTGATTTGACATGACACACACAGCTTTTTGGCATGGCTGCAACGCTGCTCTTCAGGTATAATGAATGGAAAAATAAATTGGGAATTAAGTTGATTGCAAATCTGATAGACATATGAGATCCAGGTCTAGAAGTTGGGTACAAACGTTCCAATGTATCCAAAACCCATAACGAAGAATGCTGCTGCTTGCAAAAATAGATAGATAAAGAAGTGGTTCTTTCCAAATGCAAGGTCGTAAGATGCACAGAAGAATAGATAAACGCCTGTCAAGAGCTCCAGAACATGAAGTCTGTAGAAAAAACAAAACAGGGTTAGCTCTCAAAACAATTACATAATTGTGCTTACATTTTTAGTTAAACCTTCAAAATAATTACCTTTCACCAATCCTGGACCTGTTTTTCTTCATTTGCTTAACAGTCTTGGTTTTCAAAGCATCGCCTAACTTCTCTGTCACAACCCACTCATTAACACGGCCTGCTTCTAGCAGTCCAATAATGGTTGCCTTTGTTCGGTGGAGAGACATCACATTCTCAAACAAGATCCAGAATACAAGCAAATGTATGGATCTGCAAAAGAAATTCCATTAATTTAGGCTGATTTTCACTACATGTTCAACAACAAATATGATAATGAAAAGGGTACCATGTAAAACTAAAATGGATTGTACATATCTATATATGTATACATACCTAGGAGTGCTCACTGCATTCAGCAATGTGATTGTTGTAGGAATATAGACAGCTCCCCACTTTGGCAATTGGACTTCAGGGACCAGCACAGTTGCAGGTATCACCACACAGTAAAAAACGAAAGTGACAATGTGGGCTACTATTTTTCTCACAAAAAAGAAGCCATAGATCACATGGAATTTCTTCCATGCAGACACTCTCTGCAATTCCAATGGTGCTAATTAAGTCACTAACCACACAAAAACTTCAGTCCAATGTGTTTGTAACCCTCAAATATTTGAAACAAGTATTTGTTAAATTAATCATCACCTTGTTCATAATAATCTCCTTGACCATCTTTCTGAACAGATTGGCAGGGCCACAGGACCATCTGTGCTGCTGGTAGCGATAGGCTTTGAATGTACTTGGAAGCTCATTCTTCACCTGCAATTATATTCATGTCAAACTAATCAGTTGTAGTTATGTTGCGTTGCACAATTTCACAGATATTTACAGTCAAATATTGAGCTAAGACAATCAAACTAAGGTTGGAAAATTTACTACTGCACACCACATAGTCGGAGTACACAAACCAATTTTGTCTGAAGGACATAGAAACCAATTTTTTCAAAGGATTCTAGAAGTCACTGCATTATCTCATTTATATAATTCTACATTGGCTTTTAATGAAAGGATATATCTAAATTGGAAGAAAGGCACTATCTTGCCAGTGGGTTTGTCGGATCAACCGTTGAACCCTATGCTTGTTTAGCACTTGTGCGCCTAGTAGAGTGTTAATGTACAGGCAGTAAACTCGAATATACTGTTTGATGCTGTCGAGTACCATCAACTTAATCTCAAATTGGGTGTGATCTATCCTTCAAATTGGGTGTCATCCATCCTTCTAAAGTGGGTGTTATGTGTATTGATGGATTGTAGGCTTTTAAGAACAAATCAGTTTTGGTTATTCTGCATTCACCCAATTCTAGCAATGCATTTAAATGTTTTTCAAAGTCCACAACGGAAAGGATTTATCAATCTAAATTGAGTGTTATATTGTAAGATTACAGGTTGAAAATAAACGCTCACCCCAAGGTCCCCAATAAATACAAATTTCCAGCCCCTAAGACTTGCACGAACAGCAAGATCCATATCTTCCACTGTAGTCCTGTCTTTCCATCCACCTGCCTCATTCAGGGCTTTAATGCGCCATACTCCAGCTGTGCCTGTGCAATATATTAATTTGTTTGAGAGTATATAGCAACATTTTAGATGCAGAAAGTCAGTAAATCTATTTTAGGAGGCAAAGGTTCTTAGAATTTATTATACCATTGAAGCCAAAGAATGCATGAGTTGCTGAACCAACTTCTTGCTCTACAGTGAAGTGATAGTCCAATGACATTTCTTGCATTCTTGTCATCAGACATTCGTCTGCATTGACTGTAAATGCATGAAAAATGTGTCAGACATCTGCAAAAAAATTTACAAGTATAAAACACATATTTTATTAGAAAAAGCGAAAGGAATAATCCTTGTCAGGTCTGTGTAAGATTTTAATTATTTGATTATAATTACACTACAAGGTAACTTATGATATAAGAGACTTAAACTAAGAAACACACGTGCCTATAGTTGGTGATTTGAACCTGTGCCTCCCCACTCAAACACTTAAGAGAAAAAGCTGGAGGCAACCAGTTTGAAAACGAGGGAGGCCCAAGGAATGATGGGCTGATAAACTGTCTTATAAGCCAGTTTGAGTGGGCAATTGACCTCAGATGAGAAACTCTGCATATGTCAGTGGGCCATGAAATGATGCTTTTGATGTTTAGCTTGTATTTGCAGGAAATAGTTGGACAGAAACATCTCCACTAGCAAACAAGGCAATCAAAACCCCATTATAGAATGAACCCAACCAGTCATTATTTTGCCAATTTACCAAGTCAAAAAGATAATAAATTATATGACGATAATAGCAAAAACGTACATATCATTGATTCTTTAAGCACAAGCCAAAGAGTAATAATTTTTCAGGACATATTATGCACCAATAATAAAATTAAAATAAAACACGGTACCATAATAGCTATGATTGATACTTAAAGGAGAAGCTACAGAATAATATTTTTTCAGGATATAGACATGATTCTCATTGATAAAACTTAAACCTTAAAAAAGCTAATTATCGAATAATAAAATTCCCTGAGAAAACCAATATGTTTGTAGGTGACTGTACCGAATTTCCAGCGGGCTTGAACCAAGGCTACTTCAGGATTATGCATCAAAAATGGAACTGCCCTCCATAGAAAATCTGTTTCGGGCTGGAAATCTGCATCAAATATTACAACGTAATCACATTCCCTTACATAGCTGTGCTTCATCCCTTCTTTCAGGGCACCCGCTTTGTAGCCATTTCTGTTGTCTCTGATTTCGTATTTGATGTTTATCCCTTTGTTACCCCATTTCTGGCACTCCATCTCCACCAAATCCTGAAAGAATTCAATCAAATAAACTAGTAAATTTAGAGTGTATTCAAGTGTGACTCAGTCTAAACGTAGACCACACCACATTGGGAGAAAAAAAACTGGCATGCATCACAGATTTGAGCTTGCCTTAATAGTTGGGTCAGTGGAGTCATCAAGGACTTGAACAATAATCCTATCTGAAGGCCAAGACAACCCACAAGCCGCTCCTATTGAGAGCTGATAAACCTGCATTAATCACAACCAGATAATTTTCAATCTGACATAATATCACTTGATAAAACAAAGCTTTTGTAGAGTAACAATAGTTACACCACCACCTTCGGATGCAATTGTTACACCCATGAAAAAGAACTATAGGCATGACCTATGCTTTATATATCAGACTACTTATTTGTGCCTAACCATTGTACTTGAAGGTTCTGTTCCCACTAATAGGACTAGTTTTAGAAAAAAGCTGGTCATTGTATATATCAGTTAGAAAAACAGTGCCCTATAATAACACAACAAAAAAATATAACATAAAAAAAAACTCATTGAAAATCTGTAAATCCTAGTCATTCAAAGATCAACTGATATGACTAGCAACAGCACCTCTCGGTAACATTGTAACCCCGATAGACAGGATTTACAGAGCATCTGGGGCAAACAAACATATCATGGAACAAACCCAGTAAAATTGTAAATATTATTCAAAAAATTAATGGTCCAGCAAGTATCGTTAAGCAAAGAAAAGTGTGTTCCAGCACTTGGATCGAAATGCAGTCAGTACCTAATATGAATTGCAATACATTTCAAGTCTGCAGCTAATTAATTCAAATACGAAGTGCATGGTTACCTCTCTTTCATTGTACATTGGGATCTGCACCAAGACCATAGGATAAACAGTGTTGCCAATCTCCACATCGTCCTTAATAGGTTCCCACCTGTATTTCTTCTCTGGCTTTTTCCCAAACACCTTGACCAGCACTATCACAACTGCCATGTACACTCTTTCAATAAAAAGCATGACAGACATGAGGAGACAGATGGTTACAGCCAAACTTAGCAATGGTGCAATTAAGGGAGCCCTTATCTGCTGCCAAATCAATGCAATCTGTTGGGCCATATCATCTCCTACCCCTCCCAATGCCTCAGGAAACATGTTATCACTCATAGTTAACCGATCCATGGTTATGCCCAACCAGATCTCTATGTTTGGCAGCAATAGACTGTTTTTAGGAGCCTACTGTATGTTTCTTATATACTACCACAAATGCTTAGATTTACCTCGGATCACATCTAAGCCTCCTCTGCAAGGAAAAAATATGGTATCTGGTCACCATCAAATCTATCAGGCCTATTCAGAGTATGCCTGAATTAAGCAATGTGAGAGGAGTCTGACAGATTGTGACCACCGAATATATGCACACTTTGCCGACATAAAAAGTATTCTCGTTGCAAGCATAAGTGAGCATTGGCACAACCTGTATCGATTTCAAGAGATTTAAGGCATACTGATGAGTATCTCGAAATTTCTAATTTAGAACAGTTAATAGACTTCAAAATTTACTTTTGAGTCTTAAGCCTCACCAGCTAATTAAAGATTTACAAAAAGAAAAAGAAAGAGACTGGTTTCTTCCTTGAATTAAACTCAATCATCTTTTTTTAAGGAGAATATTGATGGCTATAGAGTCACCCTTTTGGGATTAAATCTGCCCACCTGCTTCTGTGATGAAGGTGTTTCAACCACCATTAAAGGCACAAGGGAACTTGTTTAAATGGGGTGAGGAGGGGGGGATCGGTTGCTTTGTGAATTTGACAGAGGGACCTCCTTTTGAAAAGGTTGATTCATCTAAAACTAAACAAAAGGTATAATATGGGCTTTCTTAGATGGCGAACTATTTCCATGGACATTCCACCACGCCCCCAAACCAAAAAAGAAAAAAAAAAGAAAAAAATCATAAAGGTATAGGAAATGTGCGGAGTCACAGGTAGCATAAATTTGTAGTCCTCGTCATAATTTGGTTGTTAAGTACTCTGGAATATCTCGTTTACTATTAACTATGTTTTTTTCGCTGTCTGACCTCACAGAAGTGTACAACGAACCGAGCAACGAAATGAACATCAGAGAAGCTATCTCTACTCCTGCATGTGCGGAGTGAATGTGCACCGTCGATGATGCAACGGATAGAGGCCCGCTAAATTTACAGATAGACTGAGAATTTAGCTGAACCAATAGGGGCCCCGCTAGATTTTGATATCTGTTCATTTTGACGTGGAATCATTTTTCACTTCTACGTTAAATTGTTAGATGGCAAAATCGATTAATAAGACAATGATTTGTGATTGTATTATATCATATTTTATTCGAAAAGGCTTTAATGTGAAGAGAATAATGATATCATGTTTACACTTTGATTGGAGTTCAAGTATACAATATATTAAGTCGTTGAAGGTCTGCACCAGCAATTAAATTAGTGGAGGTATCTTAGATATATTTATCAATCATGAAAGTAGTATTATATTGATTAAAAATTTTATTTTATTTTAGTTTTTTTAGTTTTTTTCAATTTCAATTCAATTATATTATTATATTGAGTGTTAAAAAAATATATATTAAAAAAGTTTTGAATTTCATCATATATATAAGATAATATTTTTTGATCAATTTTTTTAATTAACAAAGAAAAAAAATTACATGACAATCAAATGAATGTTAAATTTGAGATTGAAACTTTTCTATGAAAATTAAATAGATATTTAAATTAAAGTTAATTATTAATTTTTAATAACTCACGGATATTACAATCCTCAACTATCAATTTAGTTATTGGTATAATGAGCTTTTATTTATAAAACCCATAGTCACATAATATTATTTATATAAGTGATGGTAGGTAGTGGTGTTAATTATATAAATATTTAAGGTATGTGAGTACCACTTGTATAATTGTATAGATGGGTTATCTAACATGGCCATGAATTCCTGTTGAAATTGATGCAATTTTTCAAAGTATTGTAAACGTCAACTTTGAAACTGAGAGAATATTACGACTTATATAAATAAATAAAGAATAATTTACTCTAAAGTTCATGTTATTTCAATAAGAAAACCATTAAATGGGTTAAACAACTAACTAAAATGTATTATATTCAACCAAGTTTGCATTGTATTCATTAAAAATACTCATCTTAAATAAAAATATGAACCTTAATTAAAAGTGGGAAAAATAAAGTTGAGTTGTTCCCTTTTTTTTAAATATAATAGAACCCTTTTTAAACAAGTGTTGTGATGATGTTTTTGTTGTGGAAGGCTTTGTAAGTATATAAATTTGTTATTGCATGACTTTGTGACTTTGTGACTCTATTTTAACAATTATCTGTTTGAAACCAATTTTCCAATGATCAAGAAGTTAGCATACCTAAATGAAGACAGGTTAGCAAAGTATATTATGAAATTTTTGAAGTTGTGTTGTAACCAACACGCCCCCACTTATTTTAAGAAGTGGAGAGCCTCTTTTGTCATAAATTGAGATGCAAATTTTATTATAAAAATATCTTATGTCTCAATTTACTCTTTCCACATGCAATTCACATGAAAACTCATTTAGGTTTTGATTTAATTTTCCATGGAATAAACTTACGAATTTTTTTTTATGGCCACATTCATACCCTAAGTCTAAGCTTCACATACCACATATATATTTCTAAGACAAGTAGACTCAATCACATATTAAAACCATATGCATGTACTAACACATCCATGGATGACACTTTATACTTGAAAGTCTACATCATGTTTTGGGAAATCTATTAGTCCATACTCCATAATTATGTTTTGAATCCCGAGCGTCCTCTATTAAAAAAAAAAAAATTCATTGATTGATTGCATTATTTATGAAAATATGCGATCATTATGTATTTGTTTATTGTGAATTTGGGGAAAAGTGAATATGTGGGGAGATAAAGTGGATGTGATATTCTGAAGGATCTGCATGGTCCATTAAGAAGTCCTTAAGAACAAAACAGGATGTTGTGACTCTATGACTTTATGGTTATTAGATGATCGTCATGTATCTTCTCTTTTTCGTAGTTTTTTTTAAATTAATCCTTGTAATGCTTAATTAATACTTATCAATATAATTGTGGCATATTTATTTATTGTACAAGTAAGGATGTAGAATTCAAAAGGATATAAAGTGAATTCAATTTTCTCACATATCCACAAACTCTACATAAGGAAATTTTGAGGCTTGGAAAACTCTGTGAACTCATGATTGCAAACCAATCAACAACTACAACATGTTATCATTCCACTAGACATAGTAAAGGACAAAAGGTGATTAAGATATGGACCTTACACTAACTCATTACACAAGATGTTTCCATGTGGTCATAAGATATGAGAAGGGGGAAGAGATTCAGACAAGTGTGAATATAAATTATAATTGAGACATGTCCACACACTACGAAAGGTCATTTAAAAGTCAAGAAAGATTTTATGATTCTATTATTGCAACCCAATAAAAAGAGACCATGTGTGTCACTATTGGTCAACATAAATTGAAAATATAACGAAGTATCACAACTCAAGAAGGACACAGTGCAAGGTTATACCCCTTGGCAATGACAGAAACCAAATACATATACCAATGCATTCATGGAGGCCACTTTATACTTCAAATTTTAAATTGTGTTTTTAAAACTCCTTTAGTCTATAACTACATTTTAAATGCCAAGTGTCCTCTATTTACACATTGATTTTTCAAGGATTGCACATTTATTATTTATGAAAAGATGTGATTATTGTATGTTCATTTATTATGAGTAGGTAAAATCAGACATATGGGGAGATAAAGTGGATTTGATATTATAATGGATTTACATAATTCATTGAGAATTCCTTAAGAATAAAAGAGGATTTTGTGACTCTGTGACTTCATGATTGTTAGCTGGTCACTCTATGTTTTTGTTTTTTTTGGTAATTTGTTTAAGGTAATTCATATACTTTGTTAATACTCATTGATAAAATTTTGGAATTTTTTTTATTATGAAAATATAGATGTGGATGCCAAAAGGGTATAAATCAAGTTTAATTTTCCCATTGATCCATAGACTCTGTATAAGGAAATTTAGAGGCTTTTAAGACTCCATTGACTCATGACTACAAACCAATCAATTACTACCACATGTTTCCATTCCACTAGATACAATAAAGGACAAAAAAAATTGAAGACATGGACCTTATGCCAACTCATTCCATAAGATGTTTTCACGTGGTTATAATATATGTGAAGGGGCAAAGGAACTTGGATAAATGAAAATATAAAGTATAATTAAGAAATCTAACATGTCCACACACTACAAAAGGCCATCAAAAGTCAAGAAGGATTCCATGAGTCTATTATTGTGACCCAATTAAAATTATTCATATGTATCACTCCTACTAACCACGATAAAATGAAAATTGAATGAAGGATCATAGCTCAACGAAGACACACTACAAGGTTATGCCATTTGGTAATGACAAATGTAAGGTGGAAAGGTCTCTAGATCTAAATAATCTTATATAATTTATAAATTGACACATCCACGTAGTCCACCAAGTCGAATGTGAATACAAATTTTAAAGAGGCACTTTGTGACCAAATAAATCCATGGCCAATGAAAATAATTTCGTCACTGATCCATACTTTATAACCCCTTCCATTGTCCGAAAATGTCACATGATTTTTATTTCGTTAATTTGGTGAAGATATATTGTAAATGAAACAAAAAAAAACATATGATAATCCATTTTATGACAAAAGGGACTAGAATTATTTTCACTAGTTAAAATAAAAATACTTTCTTACTTATGGGATTTATAAGATCCTTAATTTTAATAATAAATGGACCTATAACAAGAAAGTTCAAAACCCATATTAGAGAAAAATGAGTTTTATGTAAATATAATAAACATACTTAATCACTTTTAAATGTATGATTTGTTTAAGTAGTAATTGTTTATACGGGTTAGTGAGGCATTATTTAACTGATATTTTCACTAATTCCTTAGATATTTAAGGTTAAATGGGTTTGTGGTCTCTTTTTCATCTTTTTCACAATCATTTTAATCATTAAAACAATTGATTAATAATTATGATAAAAAAAAATTAGTATAAGTTCTCAAAATAAATTATGCTATAAATTTTAATTCAATTTTTGTTCTTCCTTGCTTTCTTTGAGAATACCATAAAGTCCATCAAGGGATTTATAGTATAAATAAGAATTTAGGAAACATTAGATTAGAGTATAGTTTCAATTGTTTTGTTTGTCTTTTTTTTACTTGGTTATGTTCCTTTTCTATGTTGTTGTCACTAAAAAAAATCTTAGGTTGCAAACAACAATATATAATAAAATAATTTAAATGATACAGTGAGGAATGAATGTTTTTTTTTTCAATATAATATCATGAAAAGCTACTGTTGAATTGAGAAATGTAGGAATACTAATTGGATAATGAAATTATGGATAAAATTTTCCACTGTCATATATACATATCTTCTTGTTATTTTAGTTAATTTTATAACTTCTATTTTTTATGTGCATCTATCAAATCATAATTAAAATAATTTTTTTTCTAGATGTTTTTATTACAAATGCTTTAGAAGGCATGTATGCAAAATGTGGAAGCATACCCAAGGCACAACAATTGTTTTTTTTAAATGCCTCTAAAGTACTATGATCTTATGGAATGCATTGTTTGTAGGGTATGTAAATACTAGGTTTGTTGAAAAATAATTCTAAAACTCTAAACAAATGTAATTGGAAGGTGAAAAATGAGGCTCGATAACCTTATAAAGGGAAACTCTAGGCATACAAAAGTAGTGGCATAACTTGTACATTGACCTTAAGGCACATTGTTCTATCAAAATAATGAAGTAGACAACAAACAAAACCATATGAAAGCAATCAAGAACTCCATGTTAAATTAATAAATCCTTTATTATTTCCAATACAAATTAAGGTGCATTATAATGATGTATAGTATATATTAACCTACCACCATGTGTCAAACTGGGCCACACTTGAGGATCTACTAGATAGGATTGAATGCACAGAGAAAACTTATATGGAGTAGCAAAATCCAAAATAACAATCCAAAGGAAGAAGTTAGTCTTCACAATAAGAAAATTTCATTAATAAGCATTAGCTAGAAAGTACATAGGAAGGTTCCTTAGATAGGTGGAAAATAGACAAGTCTCATCATCCTCATGCATGTGGAATTATTTTCCCCTAAGGACCTTTATTAAACCTAAACAACCTTGACTAGATCATGTAGATACAAATCATTGGACTAAAAGTCTACCTAAACACCCCCCCTTAAGCATAATTTAGGCGAGTAGAATAATTGGGTCCTAGCATAAAGAACTGATGAGGTACTCAAGTACATAGAGATGATCCCCCATAAGAGGAATAAGATGGAGTTGAAACCCTAATAAGAGCTCACAAATGAAGATACTTACTCTCAGTGAATGGTTTGGTGAATATATCATCAATTTCCTCTATTGTCTAGATGTAGTGGATAACAATGACCTACTCGTTGATGAGTTATCAAATGAAATACATGTGAATATTGATATGCTTGGTCTATTGATAGAGGACCAAATTCTTATAGATTTGGATTGTGCTTTGGTTGTCATAAAAGATGATTTTTGGATATCAAAACTGGATGCCAAACTCAGTGGGGATCTCTTGAATCCAAATAGCCTTAGTGGTAGCACTAATATCTCCTATGTATTCTACCTCTGTATAAGATAACGTAATATAATTGTAATTCTTGCTTGAACAACTAATTAGACCTAAACTGAGAGAGAAACTATAGCCAGAAGTAGACTTATGATTCTTAATGTCACGAACCCAATCTGAATCTGTTACCCAATTAAGTCCATGTCAATGCCCACTACATAGTGAATCCCAAAACTATGAGTACCATAAATGTAGTGGATAATCCACTTAGCTATTTTATAATGTAGCTCATGTGGTTCCTACATGAATATGGAGATCATACCCACTATATATGAAAAAATAGGTCTAGTATGTGTAAGGTAGATGAGACTACCAATAAGTTGTTGATACGAGGTAGCATCAACCAAAGGAGATAGACAATTAGCTTCAATCTTCACACCAAATAGAAAAGGAGTCATAACTAAATTAGAGTCAACCATGTTAAACCATGGAATAAAATTAAGAGCATATTTAGATTGTGTAATAATGATTATGGAGTCAGACTGAGAAATTTTGATCATGAGCAAGTAGTGCAATAAGCCCAAGTTAGTCATTGAGAAATTGTTAGACAAAGCATTTTTCATTGTTGTGATGGTGGATGAAGAACTCCCTGTGATCAATAGGTCATCCACGTAGAGAACCAAAATCAACATTGAATCATCCTAGCATAAAATATAGACATTTAGATTTGAATGGCATTTGGTGAACCCAACCAAAGAAGAAAGGAGTCCATCTTTACATATCAAGCTTGAGGAGCTTATTTGAGGCCATATATAGATTTTTGAAGCTTAAAAACTAAGGAGGAATATTTCATAAATCCTTGTGGTTACTCCATGTATATTTCCTCTTTGAGGTCACCATGAAAAAAAAACACTCTTCACATCCATTTGATGAACATCCTAATGATGTGTTGTGGCAATGGAAAGAGTGAGTCAAATTGAGTTCATTTTATAAACTTGGAAGAATGTCTTGATATAGTCAATGCCAGGTACCTAATAAAAACCCTTTGTAAGCACATGTTCTTTGAACTTGTCTACAAACCCATCTACTAGCAATTTTGTTCATTAGATCCACCTACATCAAACAAGTTTTCTTCCCTTAAGAAGTGTGACTAAATCATAAGTGTTGTTCCTCTATAAGGAACTATACTCCTCTTCCATAGAAATATCCCACTCAGGAGTGCAAGATGCCTTGTAAAATGATTGTGGATCGGAAGCAAATGCAATGAAAGCATGTGAGGCATCTTGTAATTGTGAATAGGTTCACCTATTATCTGATGGATCTCTAACCCATTGACCAATACTTTCCATTATTTGTCTAGCCCAAATAGAACCAATGCTCAGAGAGTTAGGAATGGATTCCTCATCCTCTAAAGATAATTTGGGAGGAGGAGGAGGAGATTCATCATCACTACTCTCATCATCAGAACTAGAAGAAGAATTAATATCATCAAGAGCTTAATCAGGTAGATCTGAATCATCAAAACTATCATCAAATCCAAGTGCATTTAAGAAAGGGTGAGAGGTGTCAAGTGTGGATTCCAAATGACCCTCTATAAAATAAGCATTCCTCTTAATGAATAACTCATGATTGTTGGGATGGAGATTCATGTACCCCTTAACACCCTCAAGATATCCAATGAAGATGCAAGACTAACTCTGAGGTTCTAAAGCCTTACATTTATTTTTTGGAATGCGAGCCATAATATATGAACCAAACACTTGAAAGTGTTATACTGTGGGTTTATAATTATTCCAAGATTCAAAAGGAGTGACTCCCTTTAATGATTTTTGAAGAACTTAGTTTTGGATATAACAAGCACATTTGATGGCCTCAGCCCAATAATAAGGTGCAAGAGAATTGGAGTGTAGCATACAATTGGCCATTTACTTCAAGGACCTATTCTTACACTATATAACACCATTATATTAAGGACTATATGGAACTATACATTGTAGTTTAATCACCTCTATTGTACAATATTTCTCAAAATTGTTACTTATATACCATCATTATTTATGTGTAAAATATTGATGGCTTTCCCTAATTATTTCTATGCAAGTGCTTTGAAGTCCTAAAAATGATCAAATACCTCAAATTTATACTTACTAAAGTATACCCAAGTATACCTTGAATAGTCAATGATGAAAGTAAGCATGTGTTTAGTCATGTTGAAAGAAGGTTTTGGAAATGGGCCAATAATATCACTATGAACAATCTCCAATATCTATTTAGCTCTCGGTGATTTTCACTTGTCACACTTATCCTATAGATAGTTATCAAGAATGCAACCCTGGCAAACTCCATCATAAAATTTCACTCATGGTAACACTAAAACTATGTCTTAATGACTGAGTTAATCCAAGTAGTGATAGTTGAGATGGCTGAATCACTCATGCCATATTTTACTCACCTCATCTGAGTGAGTCAATAGTGGAGTAAAGGGTTGATCAAGAGAAAAATGTGAGAAAGTATACAACCTAGATTTGTGTTCTCTTTTCCCAAATGTAATAATTGAATAACTATTAGCTTCCCTAATAACCATGAAATTGGGTGTGAAATCAACTCTCTTTCCCAAACTAATGTGAGTAATCTAGTAAATGGATAGGAGATTGGTGGATAAAGAGGGAACACATAGAACATCATGAAATGTTCCATTATTCACTTCAAAAGAACCTTTCCCACTGAATTCTATATAAATATCATCACCCAATAAGATAGAAGGCATAGAACAAGGCTTCAAAGATGTGAACATTTCTTGTGATGAAGCCATGTGGAAGGATGGGATGCAACTGCAAAAAGTGATTTTTCCTTATCTTTTCCCTTCTTACTATCTTTGGCCTTTGAAAACCCATGTGTTGATGAACTTGGAGTAAAAGAATTATGGATACTAATATTATGTTTCTCAAGTGTTTTTATCAATTGGTCAATCTATTTCTTCATGTATTTGGCTTCATCATGCCTAGATTTCTTACAATAGCCACATATGAGTTACTCTTTCTTGTATTTCCTATCTGAAGAGGACTATTTTGATGTTTTTGGCTTAACATCAAATTTTTAACCCTTTATTTGGTCTAGGTCCTTCTTGTTTTATTTTTTCTCCTTGTTACTAGAAGTCTTTTGTTTGCTAGGACTCATCATTAAGGCATGTTATTTAGAAGACTTCAGTATACCCATTTGAATGATCTTGTCTTCCTTCCAAGTCAAGTCAATAGCCAATTCATCTGAGGATGACATGGTCCATGTAGCTCCAAAGGCATGCTTGGTGGTGTGGAAGGTAGAAACAAATATAGAATAGTCAGATCTCAATTTAACAAGGATGGAAAGAATCAATTGATCATCCTTTTTATCAATGCCACATAGTTTTAGTTGTAACCTAAGTGGTTTGAACTTGGTGAAGAAGTCATGTATCATATCAAAGTCACCTAGGCTCAAAATGATGAGCTCATTCTCTAACTCATTACCCCTTATTTCTGTAGAGAGGACTACAAAGCAAGTTAGTCAAGCATTAGTCTATAAACAATGAAACATGCATAAAGAACAAACTAACCAAGTCTATCTATTCCTATGGAAATTCCAAAGGATAACAAGAAATAAATGAAAGAAAGCAACACCATATTACCTTCCAAAATGGATTCACCATGCCCATGTGGCTCAAAAACATGTTCTCCCTTGATCAATCATCCTTGTATTTGTCAATAATCATGGTAAGCTCCTCTAATGCCTCATGAACACTCCACAAAACCTAGGCTCTTGATGTGGAATCACTAAACTAGCCTATCAATGAATCTTTGTAGAAATAATTTAGCATTATAACTTTGTACTATTCAATCTTTGAAGATATTTGAGCATAATAACCTTGCACCAAAATATCTTAGAAATGATGTCCATGGCCTCTCTATTTATATATTTTTGAGATTGGTTAGGATCAACCTGAACCATCCATCTCAAGATTGAGATGTGTGGTTGAGGATAATCCTAATATTTGGAATTAAATTCATAATTATCCTCAAGATGACCTTGGAAAAAGGGGCATTGAAGAGGCATGTGAGGCATTAACTAGGTATGGGTGACCCATAATCCTGATATTTTATGCACTTATGGCTTGATGGATGCCACCCCATAGATGGTGTCACTAGGTGATGCAGATAATAAGAATCAATTTTCAAAAATAAATATTCAACAACTCTCATGGAAAATCCTCTTAAGCTCTTGATTTGGATTAATTATCCTTAAGCAAAGTTAATCAACATTTGTGCAATTATTTGAAAATTGACCCTCAACTAATCAAAATGGTCAGAAAGTCATAATACTAGGTCATAATTTAACTCAAGAGGAATTAGAAGGTGATGCTAGATGTGTTGGAACCGTATTCCCATTTAGGATGTTTCCAATAGAAAATAACAAAGGTACATGATGTGTACTAATGAATTTAGAATAAAAGAGTGATCTAGAGCACTAAATGGTGAAATGGTCATTTTGACTTGAAATGATCTAATCAAAGTTAGTTGGCCCATAAAATACATTGCCCTATTTATGGATACTTTAACCTAAAATGGCATTTGTAAATGATAAGTTTGAACCATATAGGACATTTTATGGATTTTGACCTAAAATGTGCATTTGAGTGCAATTCGAGTAAGATTGATAATTTGAACACAAATGATGTTAGGAATTGGATCTCTATATTTTGCCTCTATTTGAGAAGGTGTAGCGAGACATTCAGGTGAAGCAACATCTTTTCAAAGAAAAGAGTTGTCAAGAAGAATTTAGAATACACCCATGATTGCCCTCGAGAGGACATACTAGGATGAAAGAGAAGGATGAACTCTTGAAAAGAGAGAAAAAGTGAGAGATTAACCTAGGGAAAAGATCACATCCAGACGAGCTAATGCTTACACATATGATTACCATCAATAATAAAAATATAATTAGAGATATAATAGGCCCTAAAGATGGGGGTAATTGGAAAGATACAATCCATAAATGTAAGGGACACACTTTAAACCTACCCAATTTGAGAGCACAAGATACACGCTTACAACATTGATCAATCCTAAGATAAGTTGCACACTAAAAAATTTCCATCGTGGGCTTTAATGTGGAGAACTTGGAGTTAGAAGAAAAGAGAGAACATTCTGCTTCAGGAAGGGAAGCACCATTAGAACGGGGTCTCCAAAGAGAATATAATAATAAGTGCCCCTGTAGAGAAAATATGATCATGATAAAATAGGTGTGCCCTAGTAGGGTGAATCTTGATCATTGATAAAGAATAAATAATGACTTTTCCCCTATAAAGAAAATGTGATCGTGATAAAATAGGTGTGCCCCAATAGGGTGAATCTTGATCATTGATAAATAATAAAGAATGATTTTGCCCCTGTAGAGCTTGATTTGATTCGAATGGTGGTTCATATGTTGGGCCACAACATGGGAAATTGGAAATCAAGAATAGCTCAAAGATATAACCCAAAAGATAGGATAAAGTGAGTGGGTGCAAACAGACATGCGATGGTGTAATGGCTTAGAAAGCCATATAAAACCAAGCATATGAGAATGCACAAAGTGATGAGAGAGATTAAAAGAAGAATGGAGATAGTTGAGCTGACCTTAATAGAAATTTAGTGCTGTGTACATAGTTCTATGGACTCATGTTCCATCATGAACTTCAAGTCAATGTAGTTCACCCAAGTTTGGGAGAGAATGGAATGAGGAATGATGAAAAATGACCAAGAATTAATTAGACTCACAATGTATGCAAAGATATGCACATCTAAGAATAATCTTGGGTACTAAAATAAATGCTACCTAGAAGCCTAATTTCACATCATAAGCCTAGGTTTTGCAAAGTGTTCTTAAGAATCGTTAATCAGAGTTGATGTTAACATTAAGACCTTGAGACTTGAGCACAAAGTGCTTGCTATAGAAAAAGAAATTAGACATCATAAGTATGAATAACTTAGAATTACATAAGATTCCAATTATGGTGAGCCAATTTAAATGTGAATACCTATAACTAAGGATAATGGTAAAATAATGTCCAAAACCAAAGTTACAATGATTTACATTTAAACAAAAAACCAAAAGACAAAGAACAAGATAAACATAAATTAACCTAACTTGAAATCAAGATATGATCTATCAAGACTTAAGTAGGAACAAAAAATGTTTAGAAAAAAAAGGAAATAACATCTTAACGATATGAGACCAAGATATGAATAATCAAGATCCATGTGGACCATCAAGGTATTCTTGAACACAAAATAAAAAAGCAAAATCAAACAGTAAAATAAGACAAAGAAACACAAGACCAAGGATGGAGTGAGAAATAAATAAAAAGATAAAAGGATAAGAAATAAAAGGAGAGGTGTGAAAGCACAACAAGACACCAAGAAAACACAACAAAAGACCAAGAAAACTCAAATAAACACACACAAACAAAAAACCAAGTTAGTGCAATTTAAAGACAAATGTTCATGCATGTGCGGCAGAGGCATTACTTTCCACCACATCTTTATAAAGAATAATGATAGAAGAAATGGGGGAAGAGAATAAAAGGAAGGGGTTGGCTGAGTTGACTCCATATTTATAAGATAAGTGGATGTTGCCTACATAGTTCCATGGATGCATGTTCCAACATGAACTTTAGGCCAAATGTAGTTCTCCCTAGAAATGGGATAGAAGAAAAATGATGATCAAACCAACATGATTAATGTGATATAAGAAATGGAAGAGATGAAAAATAAATGAGAATGGTCTAGAAAATAAGAAGCTAAGGAGATGAGAAAGAATGATCTTGCAAAATGGAAAGTGTGTGGGACAAGATGAAATGAACTGGTGTTTCTATGCTTGCAAAATGGCAAGAGCGTTCAAACTTAAAATTTGATCATGAAATGGTGAGAGTGTGGGATGGTATAATGAGAATGCACAAATGTATATAAGCATGAAACAATGTTTTTGTTCTTTTGTGGATCATGTTCTAATGTTTTTGGTGTTTTTGGGATAAAATATGCACAAGGTGGAACCATCTAGTTGAGGAGATGCATGTCCTGAGAGTAGAGTTTCTAATAAGATAGCTAAGCTATTTTCAATAGCCCATGCTCACAAATCATCAAAAATGAGGGATCTTGATAAAACAAGAAAGAAACAAAATACTTGTATTGAGAAGATGTGGTTGTTCACCTATCAGAAGCTGCACAAGATTGTCCTATCTGAACCACCTTCTAGAACCACTACTGAAGATGTTCATAATTCTTATGAGACATAATTGAGATCATGATTGGTCAAGGGAAAAAAAGTGTTCAAGCTTATAACATGTCCTAGACATAACAAAGAATATGCATCTTTAAAGAGAGCACTCTAGAATGGGATGAAGAATGTGTTTAGAGTGCCAAGAGTTTAGAAGCCTTTACCTTTGGGATTCATGAAAAGTGGACTAGGGTAGTATAAAATACACTCAAGGTAAGATAAAAGGGTGGGATAAAATTATGACAGCATAAGTTTCCCCCAAGTCAGGGGTCTTATAGAAAATGGTTCAAAGTTGTTCATGTGTAGAATCTCTTAAGGTGTATGATGTTCATGGGCTCTAAAAGTTCTTCACCATTAGTTTTAGCCAATCGATATGCTCCTCATCCATAGTTTTCTATGACAATATATGGTCCTAACTAATTAGGATGAAACTTGCCTTTCTTTTTGGGTTCAACATTCATGTTCTTCTGGTTCTCTTTCAAAACTAAGTCACCAATCTCAAATTCTCGAAGGAGAATGCATTTGTTGTAGCTTCTCCATAATCTATTCTGATAGGCCTACAAGTTTTCTAAGGTAGCCAAATGCTTACCATCAATAAGTTCTAGTTCTTGCAACCGTGAGGCTTTGTAGTTTTCATCATCTTCAATGTGCTCCAATGATATTCTTAATGATGGGATCTTAATCTCGATCAGGATGATAGCTTCAGTGCCAAAAAAAAGGGAGTATGGAGTAGCTCCAGTTAGGGTACAATGATTGGTTCTATAATCCCAGAGGGAAGGAAAGAGTTGTAAGTGCTAATTACAGATAGCATCATTGACAATATTTTTTAAGATGGATAGAATGGTTTTATTTGATGGTTCAGCTTGTCCATTACCTTGTGGGTTATATGGAATGGATTTCTTGTGCTTGATCTTAAATTTTTCACAAAGAGCTTTCACATCTTGGTTTACAAAAGATCCACCATTATTAGATATAATACAGGCTAGGATGCCATATCGACAAATGATATGGTAATGAATGAATTTGTTTATTTGTTTCTCAGTAACATAAGTGAGAGGAATGACCTCAATCCATTTGGTAAAGTACTCGGTTGTAGTCAAAATGTGCTTATGACCATCTAAAGATGTTGGGTTAATTTTCCCAATGAGATCAAGACCCCATGTTGAGAACGGCCATGGTGTTGTAATTGGCTACAATGGTAAGGAAGGTGCATGTATCAAGTTGCCATGCTACTGAAAAGTAACACACTTTTTTACATAATTACAAGCATGTTTCTCCATTTTAGGCCAATAATAGCCTATTTTGAGAAGTTTCTTTTCTAGGACTACACCATTGGTATGGGCCCCACACATTCCTTCATGAACCTCCTTAAGTGCCATCTTGGAGTCTCCCAAAGATAAACAACAAAGAATCATTCCATCATAGCCTTTTCGATAAAGCATGTTTCCAAGGAGGTTATAATGTGTTAGGCAATGAAGTAAAAGTTTTTATTGGTTATTAGAAAGGTTGGCAGGAAAGACATGGCTATGGAAATAGTTATAAAAATCTTGGTACCATGGTAGCTTAGGTGAGAGATTAGGATTAGAAATGATGCATATCCTCTCTGAATCTAATAAAATATGTGCTAGCTAAAGAAGATTTTCAATTAGGAACTGATACTCTTTAGCACTGTCATTCATTTGAATTATGGAGCCAATTATTGCCATGGCATCGGTAGACCTATTATTGACTCGTGGAACTTGCTCAAATTTTAGATATTTAAAATGTCTTTTAAGGTTATAAACAATTTTCTTATAAGGTAAAAGCTTATCATCTTTTGTTTGATATTGATCAGTTGTCTGATTTATGATTAGCTATGAATCTCCATAGACCTTTAAGCTTTGAATACCCCACTATATGGCAAGATGGAGCCCTGCAACCAATGCCTCATATTTGGCCATATTGTTTATACACTAAAATTTTATATGGAAGGCTTTGGGGATGAAATCCCCTTATGGTTCTATCAAAAATATGCCAGATTTAACTCCTTGAGATGTGAAGGATCCATCAAAATAGAGTATCCACTATTTAGGATCTTATGATGCGTGTTCTATCGTCATGATAGAATCATCTGGAAGGTCAAAGTTGAGAGGTTGAGTAGCTATAATAGGAGATTATGCAAGTTGGTCTACAAGAATATGCCCTTTGATTGCCTTCTAATTCTAGTATTCAATATCAAACTCACTGAGGAGCATAATCCATTTAACCATGCATCCTTGGAGACCTACTTTAGATAAGAGGAACTTGAGAGGATCTACCTAGGTGATAACAAAAGTTTTGTTATTTAGCATATAATGTCACAATTTTTGAGTGGCGAACACCATAGCTAAACATGCCTTCTCAATAGGCATATAATTATGTTCATAGGCTACCAATATGTGGCTTAAATAATAAACCACGTGTTCCTTACCATGATCATCGTGCTAAGCCAAAAGTGCCCCCAGTGCATATTTCTTGGATGATATGTAAAGAAGCAATGGCTTTCCTTATGTTGGAAGTCATAAGACTGGTGGATTAGCCAAGTATGTTTTAAGCTTTGCAAATTCTATCTGATAATCGTCATCCCAATGAGATGTCACCCCTTTCTTTAAGAGATGGGTAAATGGGTGGCACTTATCTACCAGTTGAGAAATGAACCTATGTATAGATTGGATCTTGCCTTATAGACCCCACAACTATTTAAGATCATTGGGTGGAGGCATTTCCATAATAGTGGTGACCTTCACAAGGTCAACTTTAATCCCTTGTTATGATACAATGAACCCTAGCAATTTTCCAGATGTGACTCCAAAGACACATTTCTTAGGATTCAAGCAGACTTTATATGCACAAAGCCTCTCAAAGATTAATGTCAAGGTGTCTAGCTCTTGTTCTTGATTTTGCTATTATATCATCAACATAGTCATCAACAATTTCATGCATCATGTCATGGAAGATGATAGTAATTACACATTGATATGTGGCTCCAGCATTCTTCAAACTGAATGGCATGACTTGGTAATAGAATGTTCCCCATAGAGTGGTGAACATGGTCTTATGATGATATTTAAGGTCTATCTTGATCTGATTGTAACTAAAAAATCCATCCATTAAGGATAGCATCTCATACCTAGTAATTAAAGAAATAATCATGTCGATGTTAGGCAGAGGAAAATCATCTTTGGGACATGCCTTGTTGATATCACAAAAAATAGTACAAACATGTATGCCTAGGGTTTTTTTACTTACTGGCACTATGTTATAAATCCATTTAGAGTAGTCCAGTGGTCTAACAAAATTGGCTCCTAACAACTTCTCCAACTTGGCCTTAACCAAAAGGGTGATGTGTGGATGCATCTTTCTTAATTTTTTCTTGATTGGTTTATCATGAGGGTGAATAACTAGATGATGCACAACTAAATCTAGATCCAAGCCTGACATGTCAGAATATGCCCATGCAAATATGTCTATATAATCCTTAAGATTGGATATAATATGTTCACATTGTGCTTTAGTAAGGGAAGCTCCAAGATTAAAAAAAAAAATTGGGATCCTCATGGGTTCCCAAATTCACTTATATTGTGCTCTCCATAAGGAGTGTGGATCCATCTTCTATAATTGTAGGAAATGTATGGTCATGATCATCTTCTTCTACTATATCTTATTTTTGTTCCTCCCAAAGATCTAGATGATATGAAGAATCAGAATATTCCTTCTCAGGTAAAGGCCAATGGCAAAGACCTTTGGAAACTCAAGAGCAAGATGCTCAAATATTTGATGTTGTTCTGAAGAGATGTTTGTACTAGCTATGGAACTTGGGCTAGATGGACTTTCTATGTCTTGAGGGGATGAGCAAACTTTTACACTTGGGAGCACCTAAAACAAGATTTCACTCAAAGGCTTGCCTTTTTATTTACTTTTTCCCTGATTAACAAGTGCCTCAAAGAGGTTTTCACCTGAAGATCTTGATGTTTGTTCTTTATCATGACCAAAAAAATTTTCCTACTCTCCAAAGTAGGCAGAAGGATTCAATTAAAAATCAAAACCCTATTTATGATCACCAATGGGAAATGCATCTCGTAGTCCCATATATTCTACAATTGATTATTCATTTTGAAACTCATTGAGGCATATGACCAAATTTTTTTGATCCCAATCTATGAGTTCAAGATGGCACAGGCATGGGTTACAATGAGGGTTTGCTTCAGGATGAGAAGCACTAATGGGAAAGATATAATTTCCTACTTCAGGAAGGGAAGCACCACTAGGATGGGTTTTTTCTTCAAGATGGGAAGCTCTAATAGGTGTTATGGTCAATATGGCATTTGAATCAAACAAATATAAATTAGCAAGCTCATTGAAAAGGATATAATGGGATGTTATGTCATTGCTAAGCGTCTCACTACCAGTCACTTTAGAAGAATAACTACCAAAGGTTATGAGGTCATCCTATGGTGGTTTAAAGCCAAGACTATGATTTCCATTGACAACTCCAGCTGCTAAGGGCTCTAAAATTCCTTGCGCCTGGGGGCCAAAGCCTTTCCCTCTATAGTCAAGATGATCCATTATCCTATTAGGGATATGATACTTTGGATTTTGAAAACAATCCATAAGGTACTCAGAATATAACCAATCTCCCTTGGTAAAAGCCTCTCAATCTTTCTTTGGTGCAATTGTAGGTACAAAAACCACATGAGGTGTTGGTTGCTTCTTTTTTGGTTGCCAAATCTAATCAGGTCTGTTAGGAGTCTGGGAAGTTTTAGGCTTACCAGATTTTTTAGGGGATTTTGGTAATTTTGTAATACGGAGGACATCCTTCAGATGATATGTAGAAATGCCTATGTCTTTAATAATCACCTGCTTGGCCAAAGCTATTGGAAATGGATCAGTCGAGGTGGAGGCTAGATCACCAGGGTCTATATAATTAGATGGAGATGGATGAGAAATGATGGCTTTGTTATTCTTTGCAATGAATTTAGAACTTGGGCAATAGTTATAATTTTGAAACTTTACTTTGAGATGTTTGCAATATTGGTATGCCTATTGATCAACAAGAATAGTAACCTCGATCCCATCATGGGGAAACTTAAGGCATTGGTGAAGAGTAGATGGAACTTCTTATACTTCATGGATCCAAGGATGACCAATAAGTATGTTATCCACAATATGGAATAACATGTGATGAGAAATAGCCCCAACCATGACTAGAAACCAAATTGTACTAGATGACTCCCTCTCAACATTTTTGTAAGCCTTGATTGTAATAGTCTCTAGTTGAATGTCTTTGTCCATGTAACCTAATCATCACACCAATTTAAGAGATATGATGTTTAGCCTTAAACCATTATCTATAAGAACCCACTTGATCTTATGATCCATAATTATTATCTCAATGTATAGTGGGTTATTGTGGTTTGGGCCAAGGGTGGACATGTCCTTTTGATCAAATTTGATTTGCTAAAATGAAGACAAATGTCTAATTAGGTTTTGGAAATAATCAAGGTTTATATCATTAGGCATAATAGAATCTTGTAAAAGTTTGTTGAGGATGGTTCTATGGACATCAGATGTCTGTAAGAGTTCTAATATGGAAATTTGTGTAGGGTTTTTATCTAATTGGCCCATTAGACTATAAGGCCTTTGAATTATGTATTGAACTAGTTTAGTCTTTGTTGGAAAAGTATTCAGCTTTAAAACCATTGGCATAATGTTCTCATTGGGTTTTATGGAAAGAAGTGGGTGAAGGGCCCTAGATGGTAACTCATGGGCATCTAGTTGTGACTGCACAACCTAGAGGTGACAAGGAGTCATTATAATTATAAGGACAAGGCAAAGAGCCTTGGATGGTGACTCATGGGTGATTAATAGTATTTCTATAATTTTGGGTCAATGAGGAGCTTCTATAAGAACGGTATTGTTGTTCAAGATTAATAACCTATGCAAATGAAGTAGCAACATGATGATGTGAACTCAACATGGTATTACTAGGGGGAGATGGTGTTGACCCTATAATGATGGGTCTCATGTTGTGAGGAACATGATATCGGCCATGTAGCATCACAGTAACAGTGGTAATGTGGCTTGAAAAAATACATCGCATAGTGTTATTTACTCATAAGGCACATTGTTATAAGCCACATTAATAGTGTGGGGATCATGATCTAAATTATGCTCATTATGATTTTGACCTTGTTGTTGGTTTTGATTCTACCTTTGTCCTTGATTGTGATCATTTTGATTATTTCTTGGTGGTGGTGGATCATGTCAAGGAAAGGGGTCTTTACAAATTCCCATATCCTGATTTGTGTCCTAATTAGGAGCCAACTTAATTTCTAGCTCGCCATTTTCAATAAAGTCCTCAATAATATGTCACAAATGAATGCAATGATACACAATGTGACCAACAACATGATGAAAGTTACACCATTCATTCTCTTTATACCAGTCTAGTTTTGGCTGATCTTGAAGAAATAGCCTTGATACTGGCCATATAATTAAGTTAGCTACAATGAGCTTTTGTAATACTGATTCAATAGATTCTCCTAACTTGCTTAAGACTATAAAATTGTTATCAAACATCCTTCATGGAGGTTGTATTTGAAAATTAGATAGCAAATTTGAGGGAATTAATTGTACATTTAGAGGAGGCATAGTCTGTACCATTTATAGATGTCTTGTTTATGTCACCCCATGTCTAACCATGTTCTTATTTTTGTGAAAGCCCTTAGACTTATCCTACATAACTATTTGAGGAGCCGATGATTTAGTATGATTAGACACTTTTCCTTGTGCAAATATTTTAACAAGGCCCCTAGCAATAAGAGCCTTCTCAATTTGCACTCCTTTGTAAATAATTTATTCAAATGAGTTAGCACAAGCTAACCATAGATTATGCACAACTTTAGGATGCAAATTATGTGCAAATATATCAACCAACTATTTGTCTAGTAAATTGTGTTGAAAGTAGCCTGTCAATGCTCTCCACCTTTGTAGATATGCAGTAAAACTTTCACCATCACATTTTTTAGCTTTGCATAAGTCAAAAATGGTTAATTCATGTTCTATGTTGTATGATAAATGGTTGACAAACTTTTTTTATAAGTCATTCTAATCCATAACTGATCCCTTGGGTAGTTTAAGTATCTAATCAAAAGCTTGTCCCACTAAACTTCACAAGAACAATCATAATAAGTACTCAATACTATAATAAACCTCTTGACACAAGATGAAGAATGCTTCTATGTGTTTGCATAGATCTCCTTTCCCTTTGTATTTGTCAAATTTGGGTGCCTCAAAGTGAGGTGGAAAGGGGTTTTGGAGAATAGATAATTCAAATGGATATGGGCATATCTCATCAAATTTATACTTTTTGACTCTATTGCTCATCTCCAATCTTTGGATAATTTCCTTCATAGAATTCCATTTTTGCATGTTTGGTGCATTTGTGGATTAGATAATATGTTGTTAGGGTGGAATGTGCCCCTGGTTCTATTGCTATTGGGGTGGAATGTGTCCCTGATTTTGTATGGATCTATAGGGAGTGTATACCTTTCGATCCATGATTTGGTTCTGATTTGTTGCTTGAGTTGAGAATATAGGTTGTTGATTTTTGGATTGTAAAAAATTCCCTAGATTTGGATATTTCACGTTTGGTTGATTTCAGAAATGTTTATGTTTATTTACCAATCTTTGGTTTGTTTGAAGGATTTCTTCAATTCAAACTGAATGTTTGGGTTTCTAATTTTGTAAAGCAATAAGAGGTTCTTGATGATTGAATAATATATGTTTTGTATCAAATGGAACACCTTATAAGGTCTCTTTTGACTTTAACTATTCATTTAGATTACCTTGATCCACTATGGTAATGTTCTCATCCAATATTTTTTGCATATTGTCCACCATATCTTCATGTTCTTTTGAATTCTTATTGTGAATTAAAGTGGTAACTAGGGAGTCAGTTAAGTCTGTGATAAGTTGATCTGCATATCATTGACTTATTATCTTGATCTTAGCTAGAAGATCTGTATTTGTGGGTTTTGACTCTATTTGTATTTGCTTTCCTTTGTTAGAATAAGAAGGTATGTCTATTTGTGCAAAAGCTTGCTCTTGTTATTGTTGTCCTCCTTCTCTAACCAAGATATGCAATTATTTCATAGGAAAGTCAAAAGGTAGTCTAGCACATCATTCTATCAATCTAAGAAGGGCTTCATCTTGATCTTCTTGGGGTTGATATTCATTGTAATCATCTTCAAATCCTACTATTATGGGGATATCATAAAAAACAACAGGGTTATCTTGACCATCATAAAATTGTTCATCCTCATAACTAAGGCCATAAGAGGCCCCACTACAAGTGAACCTTTGATTCATGTCTAAAAAGAGCTACTCTGTTTGTTTGACTAACTTTGGACCAATGTTTGATAACCAATCAAAGTATGCTTTGGCTTTATTTTTAAATAAATAACCAAGGTACCAATGAGTAAGGTAACTCAAAGACCCAAGGTGAAAACTAATACACCAAAACCTAGATCTTTATGATACACCCACACTACAAAAGCTAGTTTCAACTTCGACAAGTTGACCCTAGAAATTTAGAGGAAATATTTCTAGATTAAGAAGAAGACAAAATGAACTAAGCAACTAAATATGTAAATACATACACTAATCACTAAGTATAAAGCTAGGACCAAATGGGTAGCACAATGTCACCACATGATTCTAATAGGATAAAATGTTCTAAGACCTAAAACATGAGTGATACGCAAGATGACTTGAGTCCACCAAGATGATAATGTGATTTTGAGTCTTAATAAATGACCTTCAATCCAAATAAAAAATTGAACCCAAGTTAAAATAAGCTTAGTGCACAAATGGTGAACCCACTTTGATTCACCAACCCTTAGAACTCAGAAAGGTCCAATTTCAAATGTGGATTATAAATCAAGGATTTAAACAAATAGGGTAGAAGTTCTAGACTCAATTGGGCAGCATGACTATGCCAAAGTGGCTGTCATGACACAAATCTTTTGATGACAAATTGAACAAGGAAAAGATGATTTTTCCATTTGGATAGCGTAAGCCTCCCTTGTGCAAGAAAATTGAGGACAATGTGTTTTGGTTAAGTTCATTGAGTTAACAAGAAATTTTAGACACAAATCAAGAACAAGTAAGATAATAAAAAAACAAACATATTAAGTCTAAATTGACAAGGTATGGAAAAGTAGGGTCTACTAAACTATCAAGTTTCAAACGTTTTAGGGGAACCAATTACACAATGACTTTCATGCCAAATAATGAAAAAAAAAACATAGATTTTGGGTTTGTATCACTCAACTTGTTACATAAGATCTAGTCCTTTATGTAACCACTACATCTTGTTATTTGCTCAGTGTAGTGCGATGTCCAAAGTGCCACTACGTCCTGTGTGCAACTCTAAAAAGAGTCAAATGAAATCAATGCCAAGAGATGAAACCATGTGTCAAAGCTTTCCTAAAGAACTTGTGGGAGGTGATGAAGTCCCCCTTGTAAGCCAAGTTGCATAAAAATAAATAAAACATGAAAATAGAAATACTTTAGGGTCATTTTGAAGATCACCTAAACTTTAGCAAGTTTTTTGGGAGTATTTTAGGTGACATTCTTTCTAAGCCTTGGACTAGGCTATTTGCAATAGGAATGGCACTTTTAATTCCAAGGGTTACCTATAGGGGACAAATAGAAGAGCATACATTCAACATCCTCTTTTTTCCAAAAAATATTAATCTAATCAACTATTGCAAACAAGAATTAACAAGTGTGTTCAATTTTAAACCCAAATAAAATGTTTGGTGGTGTTCATTTGACCAACTAAGACCAAAACAATAGATTTTTCTCAACATGATATTTTATATCTTGGATAATTATGACTAAATCATTATAATATTATTAAATCAGAGTATCAAGGAACATAATTATATAATAATTGAGTAGATGACACTTCTAAGTTATAGATCAAATTAAATTTACAATTCAATATATTTTACTAGTGGAGAGAAAGTTTTACAAGTAAATAGTGAGATACACAATGTTGCACTGGGTGATGTGCATAATAGATTATGCATAGCATATTGAGAATTTTTTAAGTTTAATTTTAATTAAAATTTTAAAAGCTATTTGAAATACCTATTTGAATGTTTCCATTATTTTCTTCTCGTGGCTCAAGCCTTGAGGCAATATTCCATGTAGACTTTTTTATGCCATTTCCATTATTTAATTACTTTTTTCTTCAAAAAAAATTGAAAGATATTATTTTGACTTGCATTATATAAGTAGTTATAATTTAATGATAGAAACCTTGGATGCAATTTGTTTTCATTCCTAAATATTAAATAATAATTTCATGGTTTTTTGTGGGCATGTATAATCTATGAGGATGCAGTTAATGAAGAAAAATGGCATTACATATGTAGTCACTATCAATTATTATACAAGTCTATTAATCTTATCGATATTGGTTTTTGAAACTACACTAACTTTAAAACTATCAAGAAGCAATTGAAGTTGATTAAAAAAAGTTGAACCTAAATATAAATGTAATAGACAAAGTGTAAATGTATTCAAAGTATGGGGAGGAAAAACTACTGTAAATAAATCCATGTGTTATGAAATTTCCTATTAGTGTTGAGTAAACAAGGTAGCATGAATAACTATACAATATCTATGCAAATAAAAATCATTTTTTATAGAAGTTGGTAAAAATAAGATAAGTTTGAAACAACAATATGAAAAAGAACCCTATGTTGTACATGTTAGTGGTGCATAGTGTGGAGCTATATTATTTTTTCTTGATCATGCAACCCAAAGAAGTGGATTTTAAGCATATTGACCATAGTGAAATGTATCAAAAACTTACGACACATAAGTGTTTAGTTAGTGAGTTAGTCTTGAGAATAAAATTAGCATTGGTTTCTATGAAATGAATAAATTAGAAATGCTCACCACTATGAAAATGAGACTCACGATTTATTGATATTTTAAATAGTCTTTCCAATTATGATAGTAAATTTCCCATTGATTTTAAATTGATGTAAAAGGAAAACAACATTTGATATGCTTTTATTGTGTTGTTCATATGATATTATGGACAATTTTAGGAAGACTATGTTAAACAATGGTTGCCTCAAATTAAAATACAAAGTAATGTCCTTTTTGTATATTATACATTTCAAGGAGTTCACATAGAAATATCATGCTTCCTAGGTTCATTTTTCACAATAAGAATACGTTTCTATTTCAAATGCACTTGGATCAGTATCAACAATCTATGAAAAAGAGTTGGAATAAATAGAGGTATATTATATTTGGATTAAAGAGTATAGTAGTATGTATTTTTAAAACAAATGTGGTGTTAGATGAAAAACATGAATGCAATATAATCAAAATTTAAACATGTGGGAAAATGCATAGATATGAGTAAGGACATGATTGCATGCCTCTATGTTAGATTTAACAATAGATTCTAAATGTGTTTTAGTGCATTCATCATTGAGTGGGTCAATACGTGAGTCAAGGTGTCTACAGATGGTTCGATAAATTTTAGTCCTATGTATATAAACATTTTTTAATATAAAAAGTGTTAGGCTCTAGTAGCCAAGTTTTCCTTATTTTTCTTACCAAAGCAATACATGATGACTAGGTAATTACACCTAAAATGGAAAATATTGATAGTTATATTCTAGTGCATCATGAGACCAATTAAATTTTATTAAATAAGGAAGAATAATAAAGAAGATGAAAATTATTGATTATAATTTCAATAGCATGATCAATTTCACCATCCTTGACATAGCTTGGTTATATTATTCATTAATTTGATGTGTTCCTCTGACTGTTGCACTAAAAGACCTATTTTAATATGCATTTTTTTATTCCACAAGCTCTTGTATTTATATATATGGTGTGATTTTGTGTTCTTTTCAAATGCACAAAATATTTTCCATTTCATTTTTTACATGAGGTACAATATATAAATCAACATCACCTCTTTCATATCCCAGTTTTCCTCGAAGTGAAAAATTTGTGACATAAACCTCCATCCCCAAAATAAGTTATGTGAAAATTTTTAAATGAAGTAATTTTTAGGGTTAATTATAATTTTCATTTAACCATTTTGATCAACAAGGTAAATATTAAATATTTATGCTTTAGTAGGGGAAGTGTTTTTTTTGTGTGTAGGACCATAAACTGCCAATATATCACCTTTGAAAACTTGTGCAAATTTTATTGCATAGAGTTCAAGTATTATGTATGGAACATGTGGTGCTAAGTTGATTCTAAATAGAAAAATAATTTTTCAATTTAAAAAATAATAATATCAAAGCAATGAAATACAAACAAAGGTTTTATTATTTTTCTTTTGTTTTAAAGACAATTGCATATTTATTTAAAAAATAAAAGTATTTTACCATTTTGATAGTTGGTTTATCTAGGTTCCAATTCTTGTTAATCACTATAATTTTTGGATATAAATATTTTATCATATTTGAATAAGAAATAAAATATTTTAATAATGTATCTTTTTTAAAGAAAGAATAAAACAAATAAATATGTTTAGTGGTATTTTGAGTGAATGCTTGTTTGGTTAAGGCACTTTTTATGTGGAAATTTTTCATGTACAATAGATTCATTATCTCATGTTTGTTTGTCATCAATTTTTTAAATATCCATGGAAAACACTCTACAAGTGCTACAAGACCAAAAGAATAAGGGAAAAGGTTTGGAAATGGTATAATATGGTGCATTTTAAATGTTTGTGAAAAAAGAAAACATTTTTGAATTATATATTAGACTAAATTTTATAGAATAACATTGCCACTTGCATTTTGTAAAAATAACAAACATTGAATAAAGACATTGGTCAATGAAGGAAAGATATGCTTACTTGGATGCCTTATGGCACTGTGCTTGTTTATTGCTAACCATGTCTAATTCCATATCTAGCAACAATGTGAAATATATAAAAAGGAAAAAATGAGAGATTGACTGTGTAGTTTAAATGAAAGAGAAATAGAAGATTAACAAAGAAACTTATAGACCAATCTAAATTTATGTCCTTGTTGAGAAGAAATAAAACTATGAGATGATCAGTCCAATATACATTCCTTTCAAATATTTGATATCAGGATTGGTCAGAATTTGATCATATATAATCAATGTTATTTTTTAATAATGCACTTTATTTTTTATAGAGAATTAGAAATTGTAACTTTTCATGTGGTCATCGAGAATCTTTGCGTATTTTTGTATTTATGCATGTTGATATTTAAGTCTCCAAAAAATCACGTTGAATTTTGTTGAGATACATTTGTAATTACATGGTCAAGAAGGAATATTATATAATGAAATTTGGTATTTTGTGTGGCGTAAAAATTTATTGTTATCAATAATTATCCATGGACCAATACAATTGCCAACAATACCTCAACATTGGTATCTCAAATTTATTTCATTTTCAAAAAGGATATATGTTGTTTGGTACATATAATTATCCTAAACACATGGTATGTGAAGACACAATGGAAAAATTACATCCTTTAGTGTGAGCAATGACATATAAGTTTGTTTCAAGAAAATTATGTCAAATTGCATCAACTCATGGTCATGGATAATGTCTTCAATGTGGGATTGAATATTTTGCATATTCATTAAGAAACAATAATGTATGAAGACAAATTTATAGGGGGAAAGTAAATTTATAGTTTCCATTGTGATTATGACTCAAGGAGAGCCATCTTGGAAGCAATCTTTTGTTTTATTTTGAAAAAAAATATTGACAAGGGATTTAACAAATACAATTTTTTTTATAGTTTTGATACGAGAAAGAGCAATATAAACCAATCCATTACTGGTAGCTAAAATATGGATAAATACAACTTCATTCATTGTAAGTCTATAGGCTCTATGACTTCTATGTTCACAAGTAATATTTATGGGAAACTATTTTATGATTGTTGAAGTCCTTTTGTATGATTTTTTCCACAAACGTCTAGCCACAATCATAATAGGCATCCATTATGGTTGAATGTCACTTGTATAGAAATGTACATATTGTTTAACCTAATGGTGTCCAATGTTCAAATCACTAAATTTTATCTGTAGTATATCAATATTTTATGTTGTCATGTATGTTTTTAAAGTTTTGTCAAAGCCATTCATTAGGTCATCCTGAATATCACAGTTATTGGCAAATAGCTCAACCAAAATATATTCCTTTAACATTATTTTGTTTGGAAGTGTGATTGTATGGCATAGCCACTTATTTCATCATATGTTGTGTCTTCCTCATCAATTGAATTTACAAAAAAATATTTTCCAAGATAAAGTGAAAGTTTTTTGTTAATGTGATTTTCAACATCAAAAATTATGTATAAAATATATGCAGAATTAGGATCATTTGATGATGTCCAACAATATTTGTTATTGAGGCATGAAACATGAATATCTATTTGAGCACCTATGTTAATTATATTAAGAATAAATAAAATGATTTGGTTTTACATAGTTTCAATCAATTAATAGGGTTTCACATGTTTTTTCAAAAAATCACTTGGAATCAATTGTTTCACTATTTTAAGACTTCCAAATACAAGGAAATCAAAAATAGGTTATTCTTGATAAAATTTACCACAACATATCATGTCAATATTTACCAAATTTGAAATTGGCATGTGTTTTATTTCTTATATTCACTTGTCAATAAAATATAATAATTATCCACCAAAAATGAATATTTCATCTATAAGGACAAGGTGAAAATGTTAATAGTGTTTTGTTAATGTGTCAAAGCATTCAACATTTAGAGGAATGATTTTAGATCTATCAAAAGGCAAAAATCTAAATGAAGTGTTAATCACCTACTTTGTACACTACCTTCTCTTGTTGCTTGCACAACATGCCCTAATTTCATCACTAAAATCATGGAATCTCTTTTTATCTAGAGCTTGATCTTTTTGCTTAATCAAATCTAGGTCTTTTATTCATGGCCTGATTAAAAAGTTCCTTGACAAGATGCATATTCAGTATTGCACTAACTTTTATTTTTGAAATAGGTATGAAATTAAATATATATTGCACACATTTGGTTTTGAGGAATTTTATAAATTGGATATATATTTATTTAGCTCTCTAAGCTGGTTTGAATATGATAAGTCTTGGCCTATTTTATATCACATTTTAAACTACATTAAAATTCACAATTTTAGACTAATGCACCTCAAATTTCTACAAGTTACTTGATTGTTTTATAAAATTGTTACTTATTTTCACAAGCAAGTTGGTCTATTTTTATTTTGCTTCCATTTAAAATGATTATGAAATTGTATAATTTCATTCTTTACTTAGTCTTTGTTCATAAAATGGACCAATATTCACTTTGGAATTAATCATCTTTCCAAGTCTTTACAAAGGTAGTCTCTGGACTTAAGTCTATTTTGAATTAACAATTTTGTCCATTTATTTTTAAATTAATATTTTATTCTAATGTATATGTCATTTCCCATGAGCCAACAGTCATATAAATCTCCTAGTGAGTCCCTGAAAAAGTAATCAGATGCCACTTGGTGATCGCTCACTTCCTTGAGACTCTTTTACTTTGGCCATTTTTCCCTTGACTCTCTAGGTGCATGGGATTATGTCACGTGGCACAATATTTCATCATCACCTTCCTTAGGCCTCCTTGATTCCCTTAATAGACCTTAGACCCCTGAATGAGTGAGATCACACAACACAACATGATCCATCTCCTTGGGGCTTGGGTGTAGTCTTTATACTTCCTAAGCCCTTCGGTGCTCTAAATTCCTAAGATCATGCCAATTGGCATGATCTTATCTATCTAGGCCCCTAGAGCAGTCTATATCCTTGTAGGTCTACTATTAATCCCCAAGTGAATGATATTTGGACGTGTGTCAAGATATCATTTCATTGAGATTATATAGGTCATCATTCTAATCATAGACCCCAAGTGAGTGAATGAAATCCATGTGACATCAACTTCCAATTCAATATTATAATGGCGTCCATGTTAGATTTTCACTGGCTTAATATTGATGATCATCTAGACCATCAAAATTTTAATAGCCCTACCTTCCCTTTATCCTTTGAACCAAATTATTTGTTTGCTAAATTCTTTGGGACTATGAGTTCAATTTAGCACTTAAATGGATCAAAAAATCTAAAAATGACTAGGGTTTATCTATTATTTTTTATCTAGAATGATTTAATTTATTATCTGATGAACTAGATCAATTATGTTCTTGACAAAAATATTCTTCTGGACTGATATTTTTACGATCCTCTTATTTTAATTTCCATGACTTAGTCAATTTTAATAAAATTTATCTCTAACATCTAGTCCTTATATTTAAAAATCTAATAGACATTTTCTACTCGTACGTTCAGAATCATCAATTAGTCTTCACTTGTCAGCATCTCAAAACTCCATGACTCCAAAGAATATGAACATTGAGCTAAGCCCTTCAACCCTTCTGGTTTATGGGATCGTGTCATGTGGCATGATCCCACTTCTCTAGTCCCTTAGGATGGTTTATTCAAAGTGACTAAGTATCAAAACTCTTGAGTGAACAGGATGATGCCATGTGGCATCATCCCACCTCTCCACACCTTCATAACAAAAATGAGAAATATGATAGAGCACTAAATAAGTGAGTCTCTAATATCATTCCATGTGGCATAATCTTAGTAATTTGGGAGAAACAAGACCTAGAATGATATACAATGTATTACAAAGTTCTAAGTGAGCAATATCTTGCCACTTATCAAGATCTCGCTGAACCAATGTCCAAAGAAAATTCAAGGCTTAGAAATATATATATTAATGAGAAGTAGATATGCAGAGAAGCCTTCCCAAAGCTAATACATGGAATTATATGAATTAATTCAAAACCTAAAGTTGACACCCATTTCACCCATCTAGCCCATCAAAATCCACAAGTTAGACTATAAGTCCAATCAAAATTTTCACAATCATTGATCATATTTTCACCTAGTGTAGGTAGATCATGAAATGGATCTCAAAGTAAATCAAATACTGGGCTAGTTTAGATAGTGGTGTACACATAAATATAAAACTAGCTAAAGTTCACAAAAGACAAATAATACCTACACATAATCAGTTATCAAGCAAGCCCTTCAAATCTAGATAATGAAAACTTGTGCCCCTACATTTAATATAGTAGTGATCCATTGAAGGGATAGGATTTAAATTTGATCTCATTTCAATCAAAGTAATGAATTATTCTCATACTATCATTTTACTAGTAATCGATTGACAAAACTATCAATTTTAAAGATATGAACATGTTAAATTTATGCCTTAGTGAGAGACATGTTATTAAATGTTTTAACCACTTAGTGGGTGGGTGATTCATTTAATATTTTTAACCACCTAATTGGTGGGAGAGATTGTTTAACTTATATATAAATCCATCCATGACACTGAATTAAGGGTTGGTTGATTAGATTTAGAATAGAGTAGAAGACAACCAGACATCTTTTCCTTCATTTTCTTGCTTTCTTAGGTTATATTTAATATAGGAAATTTTGTAGTAAAACATTTTTTATAATTCCCCTGACTAATGTGGATCCAAACACTATGTATTAAGAAAATATCTATCAAATTAAAAGGCATTAAATCCTATAGTTCAATATATATGTGCATGTTTATGTTATTATTTTCTATTTTTATTCATATCTAGATTCCTTAAACTCTTTCACTATCTTTGTCCATAGTTGTGTGCATATTGGTCAAGTAATAGATTGGTTTCTATTTGAGGTACAAACCACTGAGAGGGGGGGTGAATCAGTGAGCCCAGATAATCCAATTTCAATTTCAATTCCTTCAAACCCTTAATCATTCAATACATACATTCATGAGGCATACATCATTCATAGCAATGAACAAGAAAGATAATGCAAGATCAAGCACATAACATGACATATGTGGGAAACCCTTTTGGGGAATAAAACCCATTGGAACCTGCAATTGGACTATTGTCCCATAATAACAAGAACCAATTTAGACCATCTACAAATGATCAAGGAACTACCATTCTTTATTTTAGTGAGATTGCAATCCCACAAGGAGATACCACACCTATCTAGCTGAGTTGCAACAACAACTAGACCTTTAGCAAGTTTCACCTTGCAATGAGGCTGAAACCCCCTTAGATGTTGAGCTACCATAACAACACCAATGAAAAAAACTTTTGATCAACACTAATTTCCTACCAATCTAATGGAGATACAAATTATATCATCACTCTTCACCTCTGCACACTCAATGCATCTAAAGCTACCTTTTGGACCACTCTACACTTGTCAACAATAACTTTGTCACCACAACAATCCCTATTGATCAAAGCACATTAGATAATTGAACCAACACACAAAGATCAATTAGGACACATTACATATCCCAACTATTCCCACTCTTCAACCCTTCACTCACACTCAATTTAGCACACCTCTAATAACTTTCTCACAGTAATAAAAATATAACTAGATGGTCATACACATAGTCCACACTTTGATCTACCTCTCAAATCAACCACCAAGATCATACAGTCTTCACCTTGCCTTTGCTCATAATATACTCTCTCAAATAGCCTCTTTATCAGCTTGCTCAATCTTCCTCCTTTAGGCTCATTAGGTCCGGTGACTTGTATGTCCTCCTGCACCAACTTAACTAGATAATCATGTTTGATCCTCTTCATGCTTAGACGGTCCTCACTAACCTGTACCTTCTCTTTCAAAGGTTCTTACCTTTACTTGGCTCCACATTCACACTCCCTCATTTAGGTCTCACACCAAAATCTAGAAACCATCACATTTGGTTTCACTATATATAGAGAATTCATGATTATCAACATCTTGGTCAACCATTAGGCAAACCTTGACCCTTAATACATCTATCATATGAAGACACGGCTCAAAACAATCTTCATAGGTCAGCCATAGCATCAATGGGTCACCCTTAAGGAACTAAACCTTTTAATTAGGCCCTTTTAGCCCTTATAGGGCTCATGTGAACCCAATCACTCTTTTATCACTACATCGAACAAAACTAGAACACAAAACCACTACTTAAACAACATTATGTGCACACAATCATTGTGAATAAACACACAGTCACTTTCTAAGCCATTATTTATACTACATACAAATGATCAAACCTTCATAATGAACATAGATCAACCTCATGGAGTCTACAACACTCCCCAATATCCTATTCCTCAAGATATATCGAAACAATATCAAAACAAGCTCGAACAATCTTCTTAGGTCACTTACAATCCATGCACAAACATAGTCAACTTTAAACCTTAATATATTTGAATGTACATATTTCCAGATCTTTAAATTAGGTTCATTAGATGTGCCATGGAGTCCTCTACAATTTTTATTTTTAATCATCAATAAATTTGTCTTCTATCTAAAGATATGGATAAATTACTAAGCACTAGTTTTTCCCTCAGCAAATTTAAATATTCAAGTGGAAATGGTCACAATTAAACCTCAGACACGTTGCAATCATCTCGTGTCCTCACTACTTAGATCGAATATGCACCATCAATCTCCTTTAACCTTTAACAAAGTTAAACCTTTGTCACTTTGACCTCATCTCATGTATCTTTAGAAACTTGACCACATACACTCCATTGATCTCTTCAAGATTGTCCTCACTTTAATCATGCTAGACAATTGTCACTTTGACCTCTTGACTTTTACATGCACTATTGATATCAATCAGTACAAACACCCACTCACTATTTATCTTCTAAATAATCTCTATCTTTATCTATGCTCAAGGTTAAACTTCAAATACTTGTCCTCATCTCATTACTTCCTGACATCTTGGAACATACATGCTTTGTTGATCTTCTGTAAGATGATAGATCTTTATCTCTACTAAATAGTTGTCACATTGACCCATTTAACTCTACATACACCATTGGATCTAGATGTATGATCTCCCATGAACTATTATATCTTTACTAGGTCTAGATCTTTAACATCATTCAAATTGACTAAGTATAAGGACCAACTGCAGTATGCTTGGAAAGCCTACTTTGCACAGATATATATTTTGCTTTGATCAATCTCATGCCCTCACATTTGCACCACATAAACACCTTTCATAGGGTAATCCAACCATGTAACAAAATAATTTTGAAACCTTCATGTGTGTCAGATATAATGCCATTAATCTGCTCACTCAGATTTTTTTACTTCAAATCCAACTATGTTAAAACCTACTTGGAAGGCCAACTTTGCTCATGCATATCTTTTGACGCACTTCATCACATGATCTAAAATTTATCAAAAAATAAACTAGGCTCAAAACTAATCAAACCCATATGATCATATTCTCTTGAAACATCTACACGTGTGACATATTACTTCATCAATATGCTTACTTGGCTCTTCTTACCTCATTGCAAATTTGGCTAAGTATGGGAAAACACTATCAAAATACTTGGGAGCCCAACTTTACACTTGCATATATTTTGATGTGCTTAAGTGCATGACCTAGGATTTAGCACATAATAATTAGGAACAATACTAAATAAACCCATATGACCATTTCCTCCTAAAACCTCAATGTGTGTGAATGCTGACATCATCAACATGCTTAATTAGCTCTATTTGAACATAAAAAACACTATTAAAATGCATGAGAGCCCAAATTTGCACCCACATATATTTTACTACATTTAGGAGCATGAAGTAATATTTAGTGCATAGAAACTAGGGACTAATTTTATCACAACCATATGACCAGCTCCTCTTGACTCATCCACACAAGGAAATGATGATGACATCAAATTGCCTACTTAGATTTTATGCCACTAGACCCAAAATGTCTAGATGACAACAATGATCAACCAGATGAAATTCACTCATGCACACAAGTACTAAAAGCTTAGAAAACATCATAGGAACCTTTTGCACATTCTCAATACTTCATACTCATTCCTAAACATCTCTAACCATGCTAAAACATAAGATCAACCAATCAAACTTCAAGCATACTAGCACAAGCATATTACACACTTTGTCAGTGTCACTTAGACTATCAAGGCTCTTCATCCACTCACTAGGACACTTACATGACATCATTTACAACTCTCCAATAAACTCCCCCTTTGTCATTGATGTTAACAACCATCATATAGCAATATACAACTCACCTTCCTTCTCTCTCTTCAAGCACTCTCAAAACAAGAACTTTCTCCCCCTTTAACACAATGCCAAAGTGGGCACAATATAATCCTAAGGAATTAAGTAGACCACCAACAAGATAGGACCACCTTATAATGATGATACAAACTCCCCCTTACCTTAAGCCTACTTATGTTTGCCTTGACAAACTTCCTCTTGCTCTATGGCAACACTTTCTTCAACCAAGCACTACAAATAATGAAGAAATAACACACAAAAACCACTATAATCTGATGGAACTCACCAAGAAACATATGATATGGACTCCCCCTAAGATATTTAAGCCATTTCACCTTTTTAGCATCTTTAGATCTCCATACATCATGAAGAACCAACATACATGCTTACTAGATTTCTCTATCAAACCACCTCAAGGACCACCAATAGAACTTCATGCCACTCACTAAATAGTAAACATGCACTAAACCAACCTGATAACTCACCTTGAAATACTCATGCCTTTATTTTTTGGATAAACTGATAAAAAGACACTCTTATTCACACTAGGCCTATCTAGCCTTCTTATAGCCCTACTTGGAACTTACAAAGCCCACAATTTATAGTAGACACATCTTCAAGACCTTAAAACTCTTATCTAAATCACTCTCATATACCCCCTCAAGTAAACCAATTACCAATATCATCCTCTGCAACATACTTCCTTCACAAACCTACTAGCCAATTAGGCCTCCATCTCAATAAAAATATGAGCAACTTGAAATTCATAAACCTTCAGAACTATGTGAATCTTGATTTGATAACCCATTAGGCCCAATAAATTTATTAATAATCCTCAAACCTAAATTCATAGGCAAACTAATTTTTAAGCATAGCCCAAAACCCTAGAATTTTAAAACAAATAAAGTCAACAACCCTCCTTCTAGTCAACACATACCTCTGAAACATCTTGCACACCTAGATATAGTCATTACACAATTACAAACCAAAAATTGAGCCACCATACCTTTAAAAACATATAATTCCTATAACCCATTTTAGGCCTACTTGCCCTCAAGCTAAAAAATTAAGAAAATTGAGAGCACTCAAAAATATTCAATTGGCACAAACATACCTTCAAACCATAAAATCACCTAGAGCACATTACAAATAAGTGCGTAGACCTTTCTAATCATTAAACACTTGTTGAGATTTTATCAGTCTCATTATGTCATTTATATATACCCATTCTAACCTTGCATAATAGCTCCTTCATAAATCTTTGGATCAAGCTCATGAACTTGTTTTTCCCCCTTAATCAAAGACCTTTTATTGGCATTATCATCTTGAGCACATAAAATTTATTATCTACTGAAAGGAGTCTCTTAAGAAGCATAGATAGAGACCTCCTCTACACTAATATGCTCTATCATGGTGTGAAACTAGGAGTTTCCCACAACTCCTCATATTCTTGCTCCTCTTTGGCCATTTGATACTTATAGTTCTTATTCTTCTTCTTCTTTAGATTAAGAGAAAAAACTTCCTCATCCACTACAACATTATCCTTCTTTTCTAGGATTGGATTGACAATACATGTAGACAACAAAGATTCATAACATACCTTTTATTCTGAAGAATCCACGTTGCAATTTGGACCCTCATCAATAGGTACTAACAATTGATGTTTTTCACATGAAACTTTCTCAACAATAGTAGGATGTTCACTTGTATCTATACACACTTCAGAACTAGCCTCAACTAGTACCTTGGTATTTCCTTGAGCTTGGTCTCTTTATTCTCAACATGAGTAGACTTTTGATTTTCCTTTTCTATCTAGATAATCGACACATTCTCTGCTTCAAACTTGTCAACAAATGTTGTCAATAGAAACTCTTGACTTTCCTTCACTTCTAATCCTTTTTCTACCTTGAAAAATAATCCATCAAAACTCTTGGACTTAATAATGTTAGTCTCTGTAGTCTTTACTTCCTCAGGTCTCCATAGTATAGTTTGACTCTTCTTGACTTCTGCAGCCATCTTACCTACTTAATCCTTGAGCTTATCTTGATTTACAACATAGTCTTCTAGAGAAAATTTCTTATCATCCTTATGACTAGAATAATTGGCAATGATTACCTTTGGTTTCCATACTTGAGTTTGTCCTTTCTTAGACCTTCTAGGAGATCTATATCCTTTGACATACTTGGAAGACCTCTTAACACCATTTGGATAGAATCTATCAATATGTCCACTCTTATGACATGTGAAACAAATAACATCATTCATATCTTATGATAGATTTAAACTTTGATTAGTATTTGACCAAAAACTTCTTCTATCATAACTCCATGAATGTCCAAACTTGACTGACTTCATTCTACATTCCTTAGCTCTATGACCATACTTGTTACATGTATAACAATGACCATGAAATAAACTAGCATACTTGAAGCATTTGGTTGTCTAATAAATATTCTTGCATTACTTTAAAAACTTGCATTCTCCCTAACATACTCAATATTCTCATATTTTCAAGTTTATCAAACTTGACTACAACAAGTTCATGTTGACTCTTCAAGGACCCCATCTCAATCTTTAAGTGAGTTTACTCATCTTCTTTTGCTTTTAGATTTTCATTTTCAGTTCTTAACTGATCCTCAAAAATATTGATCTTCTTTTCATCCTCTTTGGCATCTTTCTTCAAACTACATATATGTTCTTCAAATGCCTTGATCACAACCTTCCACTATTTATTTTCTTTCTTCAACAACTTAGCCATATTTGTACCTACTTAGGATCACCTTCAAGCTATTAGACTTCCTCTATTGACCCACTATGATACCAATTATTATAGTTACAAGCCACTGAGAGGGGGGGGTGAATCCATGAGCCTAGATAATTCAATTTCAATTCCAATTCATTCAAACCCTTAATCATTCAATACATACATTCATGAGGCATGCATCATTCATATAAATGAACAAGAAAATACAATATAAGATCAAGCACATAACACATGACATATGTGGAAAACCCTCTTAGGGAATAAAACCCATTAGAACCTGCAATTGGACTACTATCACATAATAACAAGAACTAATTTAGACCATCTACAAATGATCTAGGAACTGCCATTCCTGATTTTAGTGAAATTACATCCCATAAGGATCTACCACACCTGTCTAATTGAGTTGCAACAAAAACTAGACCTTTATCAAGTTTCACCTTTCAAGGAGGCTACAACCCCCTTAGATGTTGAGCTTCCACAATAACACCTATGAACATAATGTATCCTCAACATTGATTTCCTATCAATCTGATGGAGATACAAAGTATATCATCTCTCTTCACCTCTACATGCTCAATGCATCTAAAGCCACCTTTTGGACCACTCTACACTTATCAACAACAAATCTATCACCATAAAACTCCATGTTTGTAAAATCACATTACTTACTTGAACCAACACACAAAGATCAAATGGGACACATTACGTATCCCAACTATCCCCACTCTTCAACCCTTCACTCACACTCACTTCAGCACACTCACAATAACTCTATCAAAAAAACATCAACATGACCAAATGTTTATACATATAGTCCACACTGTGATCTACCTCTCAAATAAACCACCAAACTCATATGGTTTTCACCTTGCCTTCACTCACAATATACTCTTTCAAACAGCCTCTTGATCAACTTGCTCAATCTTCCTCCTCTAGTCTCATTAGGTTCAATGAACTATATGTCCTCTTGCACCAACTTAATCAAAAAATCATGTTTGATCCTCTTCACTCTCATCTAGTCCTCACTAACCTATACTTTCTATTTCAAAGGTTATTACCTTCACTTGGCTCCACATGCACACTCCCTCATTCAAGTCTCACACCAAAATCTAGAAACCATCACATTTGGTTTCACTATATATAGAGAATTCATGATTATCAACATATTGGTCAGCCATTAGGCATGTCTTAACCCTTTATATCATATAAATACATGGATAAAAAAATCTTCATAGGTTGGCCATAGCATCTATGGGTCACCCTTAAGTAACTACACCTTTCAATTAGGTCCTTGTAGCCCTTCTAGGCCTCATGTGAACCCAATCCTCCTTTAGCACTACATCAAAAAAAACATATAACCACTAACAAAAGCATGGACCCATTCCATATGATCTATATGTCCCCCTTGCATTCCAACAACCAACATAGAACCCTTTTACTTAAGCATAATTCACTTAAACAATATTTTGTGCATATAGTCATTATGAATGAATACATAGTCACCTTCTAAGACATTATTCATACTGCATATAAATGTTCAAACCTTCATAATAAACATAGAGTAAACTCATGTAGTGTACAACACTCCCCAATATCTAATTCATCAATATATATCAAAACAATATCAAAACAAGCTTAAACAATTTTCTTAGGTCACTTACAATCCATGCACAAACATATAGTAAAGTTTAAACCTTGATATATTTAACTGTACATACTTTCAGATATTTAAATTAGGTTCATTATATTCCCCATGGAGAAATCTACAATTTTCCTTTTTACATCATCAATAAATTAATCTTCTAACGAAATATATGGACAGATTATTGATCACTAGTTTTTCCCTTAGTAAATTCAAATATTCAAATGAAAATGGTCACAATTAAACCTATGACATTCTGAAATCATCTCATTTCCTTGATACTCAGATCGAATACATACCATTGATCTCCTTTGACCTTTAACAAAGTTAAATCTCTATCATTTTGACCTCATCTTGTGTATCTTAGGAACCTTGACCTCATACGCTCCGTCAATCTCTTCGAGATTGTCCTCAGTTTAATCATGCTAGATAACTATCAATTTGAACTATTGAATTTAACATGAACCATTTACCTCTATTAGTATGAATACCCACTCATCATTGATCTTCTTAATATGCTCGAACTTTATCTCTACTCAACATTAAACTTCAAACAATTGTCCTCATCTTGATGCTTCCTGACATCTTGGAACATATATGCTCCACTGATCTTCTATAAGATGCTCGATCTTTATATCTACAAAATAGTTTTTGCATTGACCCATTTAACTCTATGTGAACCATTGGATCTATATGTATGAGCTCCCATGAATATTTGGATCTTCACTAGTTCTATATCTTTAACATCATGCAAATTGACTAAGTATAGGGACCAACTGTAATATACCTGGAAAGCCTACTATGCACAGATATATCTTTTGCCTTGATCAATCTTAGGCCATTGCATTTACACCATATTAACACCTTTCATAGGGGAATCTAATCATGTAACAAAATTATCTTGAAACCTTTGCGTATGTGAGATATAACACCATTAATCTTCTCACTCATATTTTTATACCATAGAGCCAAATATGTCAAAACTTGCCTGGAATGCCAACTTTACTCATGCATGTCTTTTGATGTGCTTCATTGTATGATCTAAAATTTATAAAAAATCAACTAGGCTCAAAACTAATCAAACCCATATGATCACCTTCTCCTGAAACATCCACACGTGTAATATATTACTTTATCAATATGTTTACTCAGCTCTTCTTACCTCATTTCAAATTTATCTAAGTATGGGAAAACATTATCAAAATACTTGGGAGCCCAACTTTGCACTTGCATATCTTTTGATGCACTTAGGTGCATGAACTAGGGTTTAGTACATAAGAACTAGGTATAATGCTGAACAAACCTATGTGACCATTTCCTCCTGAAACCTCCATGCATGTGAATGCTAACATCATCAACATGCTGACTCAGATATATTTGAACATAGAAAACACTAGCAAAATGCTTAAGAGTCCAGCGTTACACCCACATATATTTGACTACATTTAGGCACATGACCTAAGATTTGTAGATATTAACTAGGGACTAATATGATCACAACCATATGACTAACTCTCCCTAACTCATCCACATGTGGTAATGGTGATGTCATCAAACTACCTACTCATATTTTCTACCACGAGACCCAAAATGTCTAGATGACAACAATAATCAGTCAGATGAAATCCACTCATGCACACAAGCACTCAAAACTTATAAAACATCTTAGGGCCCTTTTTCACATGATCAATACTCCATACTCATTCTTGAACATCTCTAACCATGCTAAAATAGAAGATCAACCAATCGAAATTCAAGCATACTAGGACAACCACATTGCACACTTTGTCATTGTTACTTAGACTATCAAGGCTCTTCATCCACTCACCAGGACATTTTCATGACATTATTGACAACTCTCCAATAATTTTATAGATCTTATTTAAGTCAAATGAACTAAAATTATTCTAACTACTAAACAAGCTCACCTTTTCTTCTTTACCCTCCTCTTTTGTTCTTTTTATACATTTGTTAGAGTAGGTAGAGTAGATCTAAAGTTACAATCCATGTTTACAAGTTTTATCTTGATCATAAACCTTTTTCATTGATGTTAATGCATTATTGAATCCATGTGTGCAATGAATAATTATGAATCAATTTTATCTTCATGAAAAAATTACCTTTACTAATTGTATGAGCATATGATCTATAAGACCATACTTATTATTTATTTATGTTTATTCTAAATAGGCCCCTTGAAATGATATAATTTTATATCAACTACTAATTTACCCTGCAATCTAGGACCTAGAAGACAAAGACCTTAGGGATATTTTTATCTCCTTTTAGGAGAGGTTAGATAGATTTCCACCCTGCTTAAGTTGGTGTGTCAAGAAACCCATCAATACATTGGTGCTAGAAGGAGGGCCTAATCTAGAATATTGATTTAGATTTAAAATTGGTTTTAGTCTTGTGGCTATGTTTTTCATATCCTATTGTGTGCCTAAACAACACAACAACTTGGTCAAATAAAGAATCTTGAATGGGATACTATCTAATGTTTGTGTTTGTTTTTGACCATGTTTATTTCTTTTCAACCCACCTATGGCCTTGTCTTGGCTGAGTGGAATTTTTCACCCTGTGAATATTCTAAGGCTTGTTCATAACTTGCCTAAGAATCCTAACAAATTTTGCTCAAAATACATCCATGGTGGGATTCAGAGTAATGAAGAGAACAAATAGGCATTTAAAGAGGCCATCATCCAAACCTAGATCTAGAATGAAGATGTGAATTATCACCTATTTCCTTATTCCCTAAATGAATATGCTTACCATTGGTACACAGGTTTACTAAATAGATGCATCACCTCATGGACTGTCATTGAAAATATGTTTGTCAACCATTTTATCATCCTTATTGACCCCACTACCTTGTACTACTAGTTTGCTACAATTTTTAGGGATCCAAATAAGCCCATAAGTTTATTTAATAGTTGCTTTTACCAATTGTACATGAGGTTGAAATACCCATTCTTATAAACAGAGGTGGTGACTATTAAAATTTATTTTAGAACATTAGATCCCCCTAATTGTTATGCTTATTTAGAGGACCCCATCTACATTCACATTCTTAACATCTATTTATCAATAAGAGTTCATCATTAAATAACAAGTTATGCCTCATGTTTATGGTTTTGGTCCACTCTAATCATTAGAACAACTAGTTGTCCACACCCAAAATACACAAACTTATCTACCTATATGTCAATCTATGGACTAGTGTGTGCCTTACAATCAAACCTTGTATCAATCATATGTCTAACCAAACTTCCCTATGATAAAATAGAACCTTTTTTTGGCTCCATAACTTCTAATTAATAGGTTGTTTTACCATGTGATAATAATCAAGTATCTTTTGGTGATTTTATTGATCATCATTTGTCATAGGAGGTGTTACACAAGCAATGCATGGGATGGCTTATAAGACTGCATTTCCAATTTTATAACTTGGATTCCATAGATACAAAAATGGTATGGATGTTGAAGCAATCATGTTGATTGAAAATGTCCCATTTAAAAGGTAAGAATCAGTCCTTGAGAGTAGTGATGATGATTTCGATGTTGAAGAGATAACAATCATTTCAATCAAGTTCTCACATGAAGATTCAAGTAGCAAAGAGTTATGTGCACAAGAAGAATAATTAGATGCATCTTACAGCATCCTGAGGATGAGATAAAAGGGTTGGATCATACAGATGAATAATATGCATGCTATGCATCTGAAATACACATATTATATGTCATTTTTATATATATTTGACAAGCTATCTCTAAAATATCAACAACTTTTGGTAGCCAATTGACACCCATCCTCTCATTAGGTATGGAGGAAGTTGAGAAAAATAAAGTGGTTTTCCTTTTAGATAAATACTTGGATTATCTAAATCAACCTATATAATGGGACTATAGCACTCATGAAAGCTTCTCAATAGTAGATGCAGTCAATTTTGACATGAATAGTCATGAATATAGTGACCTGAATGAAGTAATAAATCCAATAAGAGTTTAAGCTTAATAATGACCTAATCCAATGCAACTCTCTACAAACTTCAGCCATTGATGATAAATCCATAATGTCTTTGGCTTTGGATGAACCAATTCCATATATTTTGGATATAAAAATTGATTATATGGAGACTACCAAAGTATCCATAATAACTTAATAACATCCAATAGTGAATTCATCATTAGTTTGTCACAAATAAAATATCTTTCTAGGTTAGATATACAAGTTATTTTTGTGGGTATTGATGCCCACCCTTATCCCTCACCATAGTTTAATGTTTCAAGAAAGGCTTTTCTTAAAATTTATCTGAAGTGCTTCATGTTAATAGAATATAAGTCTATGTCTAAATTTCATAATATAAATCTGACTAACTTACATGAACATATTGTCAACAAGGGTCTTTAGGATAGTTTTTTTCAATGAAAAGGACAACATATATGCAATTATATGTCTTCCCTTGGTAGGATTCCTACCAGCATTCTTAAAATTTATAACATGACTATGTTTTTTGTAGGTGTCTAACTAATTTAGAGAGATCTTGTTACTTGTCAAAAGGCATCTATTCAACCCCACTTCCAAGTTTGAAATATCTTGGAATGATCTTTTAAATAAATTCCTTCCACTTTCTTTTGCTTTTCTTTCCTTGTTTTTTTTTTTTTGATTTGTTACTTAGTTTTAGGCTATTCTTTTGTTTTATTTTGTTGTTTTCCTTGTTGGGCATGTTTCATAGTTGTTTTTTCTAGTGGTTCCACATTATCAATGACAAGTGATGAAATAAAGTCTACAAGTAGGTAACATAAGTGAAATTTGTTGTAAAAGGTGCTCCCTAAATTATTTTTTTACCTTAGACCATGTCATTGAGTCAATCTTAAGGATTGAGATTGCTATATGTGCCCTAGACTTATTCTTATTTGGGTAAAATTGGGTGGTTATTGAAGGTATCCTTTTAAAACCAAGCACAAATTTCACATATTAAAATTTTATAAGTTTACTTAGGTGAACCTATTATGATAAAGACCTACAGTGAAAAATTTATAGTTTTATCTTTCATTTATCATAGTGGTCCCCAACCCTAAATTGAGGCATAAAAATCAAAATAAAAAATAGAAAAAAAGAAAATTCAATTCAAAAAAAAAAAAATCATTCTTGGGTGATTCAGGCAACCTCTACCAGGGCAATGGATGCCTAGATGGTAGTAGAGTAAGGCCTTGACTAGGATTAGAGAGAAATTTATTCAAAGCTATAGACATCTGGCTAGTAGTAGATTAATTTCCAAAAAAATGTTTACAAGGTAAGAATCATTAGCTTGATGGTTAGAGTCATAGTAATTAATCCTTGAAAGTCTTTATCAACTGGTAAATCAAATTCATTTTGCACACACCAAGTCAAAAGAGATTCCTAATTTGGTCACTTATTTGCTCCCTTATTCTCTCTTCTTGAATTTTTTCATAACCCATGCACTACTTTGACTAGAGATTATAGGTTCTTCGAATGTATTTTAGATTCAAAATACTCATAAGTGTTTTCTAACATAGTCACCTTTTTTTTTGTTTGCATAATATGCCCTAATTTCATCACTAAAATTATAGAACCTATTTTTCTCTAGAGTCTATGATTCTAGACTAATCAAGTATATGTATCTTTTATTCATGGTCTGATTGAAAAGTTCTTTGATAAGTTCTAGGTTTGGTATTGCATTATTTTTTCTCTTTGAAGCAGGTTTGAACTTAAAAGATCTATTACATACATTTGGTTTTGAATAATTTTGGAAATTGGATATGTATTTATTTAACTTTCTAATCTGGTTTGAATATAATAAGTCCTACTCTATTTTATATCACATTTTTAATTGCATTAAAATTCACATTTTCATACTACTTCGCCTCAAATTTTTACAAGTTACTTGATTGTTTCAGAAACTTGTTACTTCTTTTCATAAGCAAATAGGTCTATTTCAGCTTTACTTCCATCTAAAATGATTAAGTGATTGTATAATTTCATTTCTTTACTTGGTATTTTTCATAAAATAGACCGATATTGGCTTTAGAATTGAGCATCTATCCAAGTCTTTGATAAGGTAGTCTCAGGACTTACTCACTTTTGAATTAACTCACTTAGCCATTTATTTTCAAATTATTATTTTATTCTAATGGTTGTCATTTCCCATGGGACAAAAACCATCAAAATATCCCTATGATTCCATGTTCAAGTAAGAAACTATCACTTGGCACTCACCCACTTCCCTAAGACTCTTTTACCTTAGCCATTTTTGCCTCAACTCTATAGGTGCCCAAAATTGTGTTGTGTGGCATAATCTCCTATCCTCAACTTCCTCGAGCCTCCTTGGTTCACTCAATAGACCTTAGACCCCAAAATGAGCAATATCATGCCACATGGTGTGATTCCATCTCCCCAAGCCCTCAGGGAAGCCTTTATACTTAATAAACCCTTCAATCCTTCAGATATAAGTGGAATGATCCTATCTATTCAAGCCCCCAGGGTGGTCCGTATCCTTGCAAGTCTATTATTAATCCTTAGATGAACAATATTTGGAAGAGTGTCAATATCTCATTTCACTAGGATTATACATGTCATTAGTCCAAGTAAAGACCCTGAGTGAGTGAATGGAAGTAGCATGGCATCAACTACCAGTTGGACATTACAAAGACATCCATATTAGCTTTTAACCGGCTTTAAATTAATGGTCATCTGGCCTATCAAAATTGTCATAGACCTACCCTCCCTTTTTCATTTAAAATTAACCATTTATCTACTAAAATATTTGGGATTATGATTTCAATTTAGCACCTAAATGGATTAAAAAAATTAAAAATGGCTACGGTTTATCTATTCTTTTTTATCTAGAAGGATTTAATTAATTATCTGATGAACTAGATCAATTTTGTTATTTAAAAAATATTTACCTCTTGTTTTAAGTCCCATGCCTTGGTCAATTTTCATAAAATTTAGCTTTAACAACTAGTCCTTATATTTAAAAATCTAACGGTCATTTTTTATTTGAAAGTCCAAAATAACCACATGATGGTCAGTTAACATCTTCAACTCCATGGCTTTAGAATACTTTGAACATCAATCTAATCCCTTTGACTCTTTAGGTTCCTAGTATCATGCCACATAGCATGATCCCACTTCTCTGGGATCTCGAGATAGTCTGAACAAAGTGACCAAACAACATACTTCCTAGGTGAATGAGAGTATGTGGCATCATCCCACTTTTTCATGCCTTTAAAACAAACATGAGGAGTATGGCAAAGCACTAAATAAGTGAGTCCCTAAGATCATGCCATATGGCATAATCTCAAGACTCCAGGTAAAATAATACATGGAATTATAAATGAGGAACCACAAAGCTCTAAGTAAGTGAGATCTTACCACATGGCAATATCCCTCTACACCAATGTGTGAATAAAATTCAAGGCTTAGCAAGTTATGGATTAAAAAGAAGTGCAAATATAGATAAGCTTCCAAATGCTGATATGTGGACTTCTAAGAACCAACTCAGACCTTGAAGTTGATGTCCATTTTTCCCATCAATCTTGGCAAAATCCAAGAATTAGACTGTAAGTCCAATCAAATTTTTCACAATCATTGATTATCTTATCACTTAGTGAAATTAGATCATGATATCGATTTCAAAGTAAATCAAATCTTGGGCTAGGTTAGATAGTGGTGTACGCATGAAGATCAAACTGAATAAATATCACAAAATGATAAATAATTCCTATGCATAGTCAGTTATCAAGAGGATCATTCATGGATGGAGAATTAAAACTTGTGCCCCTACATTCAATACAATAGTAATCCATTAAATGGAATGGATTTTAATTTGAGCATGTGTTAATAAAATGAATGCATCAATCCCATAGTACCATGTTACTAGTAATCCAATGGACAGAATTGTCATCTTTAACAACATGTACAAATTAAATGTATGACTTAGTAAGAGTACTACTGTTGAATGCTTGTAACCACATAGTAGGTGGGTGATTAATTGAATATTTCAACCATTTGGTTGGTGGGAGAGCCTATTAAAAGTATATATAAAGTTAGCCATGATATTTAATTAAGAATTGATTGATTAGAGATAGAATAGAATAGAAGACAACCAAACATTTTTTCCTACATTTTCTTTCTTTATTAGGTTAGATTTTATTGTAGGCAATGTTGTAACAAATTTTTTCTAATTCCCCTAACTATGGTGGATCCAAACATTGTTTATCAAGAAAATATATAGAAAATTTAAATGTATTGATGACTATAGTTTAATATTTGTGCATGTATATGGTCATTTTATTCAATTTTATTTACAGTCAAAATCCTTAGACTCTTGCACCATGTTTGTCCATGGTTGTGTGTTATTAGCTAGGCAATAGATTGGTTTCATGAAGCTCATCTAAGTCAAATGAAGCAAAATTGTTCTAACTATAAAATAGGCTCACATTTTATTTTTTACCCTCATCTTTTATTCTTTTTATGTGTTTGTTAGAGTAGGTAGAGTATATCTGAAGTTGTATTTTATGTTTACAAGTTTTATCTTGATTGCCAACCCTTTTCATTGTTATTAATGCATTGTTGAATTCATGTGTGTAATGACTAATTATGAATCAATTATATATTCATGACAAATTCAGCTTTGTCGATTATATGAGCATATGATCCACAAGACCATACTTATCATTTATATGAGTTTATTCTAAATAGCCCTTTGAAATGGAATAGTTTTACATCAACTATTGAGTTACCCTACAAATAAAGACCTAATAGATAGAGGCCTTTGGAATATTTATATATTATTTTGGGAGAGGTTGGAAAGGTTAGATGAATATCCACCCTTCCTAAGTTGGTGTATCGAACAACCCATCAACAACTTGCCTATAAACACCATAATCAAACATTTTAGTTTGAAGGATTCACTACTGATTGAGTTATTATAGATATGTACCAAAGTTTCAAAGATAAAATTTATTGTGAATGTTTTTTCCTATGCCAACATCACATGTTAAGAAAAGGTACAATAGATCTGCAATATTGTAATATCTTTTTAATATAATGTCTTTAGATATTTTTTGTTATTTTTTGTTCAACATTCTCATTTTCTTGTAATATGTTACATTGTCTATTATGAATTTATATATACTAGTTTTAAATGGTATTTTTTTTTTCTTATAAGTTATCAAATTATGGAAAGGAAGATAAAGATGGATACAATATTTTTTTACATAAATCTTTTGACTTTATTTCTCTAAAAATGCTCTAGTAGAGGATTTAAGATTCTAATTCATCAATTGAAACTTCCATATCACCCCACTTTGGGTTTATGTCATCAGCAAAGCTTGACTCATTTTTTATAATGGTTTTACAATGAAATGTGCATGCATATTTCCATTTTAAGAAACCATTTTTGAGACTATCTTTAGTTTTAACAAACACAATATATAGAAGAAGTCTTTATCGTTATCTAAATGTTTGTTGTAATTTGAAAATCATATGATGTGGCTTTGATCTTGATTATATTTTTTTCCCATTTTTGTTGTATGTAGAAGAAAATTTATCAAGGTAGTTTTTGGTTGTGCAATATAATGGTATATAATAGGCGTACACATAATGTTTTTAGAGTGTTTATATTCTTACTAAAGCAATACTAAAGGTTTTAGAATGAATGTATGTTATTAGAAAGTGGAAGTGTTTATGAATATATAATTTCTTGATGTGGTGTTCAATAAAATGGTGAGAAAAATATGTCCACCCTATTGTGTAGACATGTACTGAGAATTCAACATCCCATCCCCTATAATGGGTATCATTTGAGCAACATCAAGATTCAATTTTTGGTGTTATACATGAATTTTTATAAATTCCACTATATATGCAAAGATAATAAACTAAGCATTTTTATTTGCTTAGCATCATGGTGGAATTTATTTTACAAAGCTATTGTTCCATACTTGTGATGGTTTCCTCTTTAAGAAAATTATTGGTTGCTTTAGTGTTGTTTGGATCACATGTATATATGCATTTCATCCATGTTAATTAATTAATAAATATGTCAAAATAATTAAAACTTTCATATCACTTTTTTCAATAACCAAGTGTCATATTCTCAAAAATTCAAACTACAATGTTTTAAAATGATCGGATATAAAGGTCTTGTCCAACATTTAATTAACCACAATTTGTATTCTTATTGACATCAATGTACCTTTATGGTACCACATATACACAACTTTATGTCTGATTAACATGCACATAAAACAGCATATAATTATCATTGGGTAGAAAATAGAATCATTATAGAAGATAATTAGGATTGACTCAGAAAAAATCATTTTAGCAAAGATCACATTTAGGCTTTTCATTTTTTCTTATAAGTTTGAGATAGAAACTCCACAAGAGATACCAACATGAGATAGGTTTCATCTTCATATTGATTGGAGTGAATTACAACATACTTAATCACCATAATTTACCTCAATCAAAATAAGGTTTTGGATTTTCTCTCCTAACAATCCTTCTTTTAGGGTTACAAAAGTGTGTCAAGGGTTCAACTAGGAAACAAAGTGAATCTTCCAAATCTTAACCCTACTCAAGAAGTATTCTAAAACAAGATATTAATAAAATTCCTTTAGCCACCTAGGCTTCAAAATAAGTTGTGATGAATTCTAGTATGGGGAAAATATCTATTAAATTTGATAACTACCAAAAAACATAAAAATGTCTTAGTTAACATTAATAATTTCCTTAAAGTCTAAACATCTTGGCTCTATGAATAATTAGTATAATTATATAATGAAATCATACTGCGTCTAACCTCTAATCCATTAGTTGCACATGTATGACCTTGCTCAACACTTCATAAGTCAACTATTAAAAATCATTATTGTTATAATAGATTAATCTTTATCCATATCTATATTGAGAGTTTATAGAATAATAATAACTCATCTTAAAAAATCACAACCTTGCGTAAATTGAAATCATCATCCATTAATGAAAATATAAATAGTTTTATCTTGCTAAACAAGGATCAAAGTAACAAGTCATATTCATGAAAACTAAGATATACCACTCACAATGATGCAATCTTCTTTTGCTAAAATTAGTGTAGCTACAACACTATTTTTCCTAGGTTAAAATCATTCTACATAGTATTACCAATTTAAGTATCATTACATAAACGTTATTTTTAACCAACTTATCAAGATTAATATTCACAAAAGATAATCACATAAGTAAATATGTGCTTTCAACTCAACTTATCTGGTGAGGTTAACAACATCTCATACTCAACTATTCCAACAAGTCTAAATTGGTCCCCTTACAACTATAATTTCAATATAGAAACAAAGAATAGAGAAATAAAGTATTTCATATCATGTTTTGTACACCATTAACTCCACCTAAAACAACTAAAATAGCCAATTCAAATACAATATATAATTATAGTACAAAGATTCCTCAAGAAAAAATAATTTTCCTATTTCTATAAAATAGAGCACGATGCCTTTATTCTATCTAAAACAGGGCAGTCATTATAAATTTAATCAAGTGATCAAAAATTACCAGCATGCATTCAATGCTTATACAACTCAAATCAAACATAATTTCAAACTCAATAAGTGTGTCTCAAATTAAGAACTTTACACTATATGTAGAGTAATCATTGACAAAAGTAGCATGTTAAGCATAAAGTTAGAACTAGCATATCACACTTCACCGATTTCAATTAACATGGAAGCTCGAACATGTTCCTAGAACACTTCCAATTCTGACATTGGTTCCTAATTTAATAATATTGAGTGCCCAAAAGAATTATATGCATTAAACCTTTACTAAGTACCATAATGTTAAGTTACCAGTACAATAAAATACTAATTGTACCTTTTTTAGGTATAGATTCTTAATTTATAACACAAACCACTAGTTATTACAAGTCTAAGTTCATAGATAAAGTCTACTTGATATGAGAATTCCATATTACCTTCTAAACTGCTAGTTTGGAATGGGAAAAAATATGTTTGGGTTTTTATACCCTTTTGAGGTGTTACAAGATACAATAAAATCCAATGATTCATTTATATGTAAGCAAGATCTTAAGATGCAATCAAATTATCAAAAAAACCAATGAACACCATAGTCAAGGATAAAAAATTATCTAGGTAAGATTAATTCAAATCTCCAAGAGTTAGTCATAGCATTTTCATTCAATAATTATTAGATGCCATAGTTATGAAGATATATGTAATCTTTCACTAGAATATCAATTTCAAGGGTCATCATCCCATCAAGTAAATATAAATTCTATTCAATACAAAGAGATTCAAACATTCACAACCATTCCTTTACTAAGCAAGGGTTTTTGTCATAGGAACACAATCTGCAATATGAAGAAAATAATGCATCAATATTAACTAACATTCCTCCTCTAAATAATACCATTGCCACTATTATGAGGATGTATTCAACCTCCCAGTGCCAAGCTATCAACAAGGAATCCCATGCCTCAAGATAACAATACAAGGTAAAATACCATAAAGCAATAACACAAAAAATATCTCTTTCAAGCATACCATGTAATATAAGCAAGTTTAGCCATTTTAAATGTTAGAATTTTATGTATAAACTAAAGATTAACATGTAATATAATCATAAATTAATATTTAATGATCACAATACAAAAAGTAAATAATGAATGTTATATTTGTAACCATTCATTGTTTCCAAGTTGTTATAAATTCATGCATTAGCTCTCACAACTTAATATCCTTTCAATCATGTTTTATTGCATGCACAGTCAAGACATACTTCAATTTCATTTTAACCATTACAATTAAGTTTGCCACTAGCCAAGGAAACTATCAGCATCATTTTTATACTAGGTTTTAACTCATAAACTGCATTCAAATGATTATTCATACAATCTCACAAGTTAGGTCATATGCAACAGAGTTGTAATCCTCTGTATCCAAGACTACATGAATATTATAAATTTAGGTTTACATTTACAATACAATAAAGCATTTTCTAAAAATTCTAATTGAGAATCTATACAATCACTACTCTTGGTAATCAAAATGAGAGAGAAATATAATGATACAACTTTCATCCAATACACCAATCAAAGAAAATTCATAGTGAAACTACTGAAGAAAAGGGAAATGAATAATATTATCCCATATGTTAATGGCCCTTACCACCCCAACCATCAACATGAACACAAAAGATTCCCCCTGATAAAAGGAAAACTCAATAAATTAATAAACTGGTAAATGAAATGAGTGAAATTGCACGCTTAGTGTTCCACCATTAAAAATAAGAAATGAGATTCTCCAAACAATGAGAAGAGTAACATATTTAACACAATGTACACAAAACACAAAAAATACTGAGCTCATAACATTCCAGGTATAAAACCCATAAAATAAAAGGCAACCATCTAGAGTTGTTAAAAAAAATCTTAAATTTATAGCCATCTTAGGGTAGTAAACAAATGGGATTCATTAACCACATAAATAATCAATATAAGGAAGCATATACAGTTTTTATTAATGCAGTAGCATCCCAAGTGAATAGATAATCTTGCATCACCCAAAAATGGATGAAGTTAATCAAGGAATAAACCAATTTAGCAATGCATAATTACATCACTTGATATTTTAGAAGGTTGTTATAGACTATGTGAAATTCCACTTGCACAAAATGAAGGTTTCTAAGAGTTGTGTAGAAGTTAGAGAATAAATGAGTTACAAGTTGTAGCTAATAAAAGTAGTGTGAGTGAAAAGTGCATATGGATGCACTGGGTATAAGAAGCAAGGTTCAAAAGTAAGGATTCATGTAATAGTTCATCAACCGACAAAGGCCTGCAGAGTGCCAAGGATAATGGCATGAAAGGATTTTTCCACTAAGGATGTGATATAAAAGAACAAGGAAGGTTGAAACCAAAGCTAAGTTTAAACTTGCACAATTGAGGTGCAAAGAGTTGAGATTCCCCAAGGAACACATCAAATTAGTGTGCAATCATAATAATAGGATGAATAGAAGCACATATAGAATAATCATCTAGTAAAGAAGATCTAAATTACCCATTATATGATGATGGTAGAAAATAGAAACATGCAGAGTCTGAGGCACAAGAGTGATCATAAATCCAAGTGTAATACATTTAGTGTAGAACCTAAGGAAGTAGAAGAAACTTGGATGATTAGTCAGTTATGTGGACCTACACTTAGACATTCCCTAAGCTAGGTCAATACCATAAATGACATGATATCAGAAAGGATAATTGACAAGATCTATTTTGCATGGATGTGTTCTAATAATAGTCAAACTTGCATGGCTTGAGTTTTATAAAATATTATGCTACCTTTAGACTATGCTTGTAAATTTGCATAGATTTTATAGATTTACACATAGTTTTGCATTGAATGCAGTTGTTGGATAATTTCACAAAAATTAGTTAAGCAATTAGAGCTCAAGAAACTATAAATAGGGATATTGGTCTAGTATTTTTAACACTCATAAGCCAAGGAGGAGAATTTTTTAGAGTGATCCTATTGAGGGACAAGGAAACTTTATCTAAGTCAAGATATAGAGAAAGAGGGATTCACATGATAGGTAAAGGCTCATAGTCTTAAGCACATGGTGGTCTAGAGATTCCATATTAAAGAGAGAGAGAGATAGTTCCATATCTAAGGACTAGACTCCATAGAGTCGATAACTCAATATACAACTGCAAATCCTATAATATCATGTAATACATAAGGTTAATGCATAAACATTTATATTAGCATAGATATGTTATTTATAAGTTTGATGGATCCATGTTTAAGGCATCCCTTCATTTAAACCCTTGATTGTGACCACACCAACTGGTATTAGATCAAGGTCACAAACCTTGATAGAGGCAGGGAGAAAGTATCAACCTACAAGTAAGATATAACCTAGCGAAAGGAAGGCTACCAGAATACTAAATGTGAGTTAGCTAGGATTGAATTATTCTCTACGATGATAATGTGGATATAATTCCACAGTGCATATGTAGGATTATGACAAAGATCACAACAGTGGTTAGAATAAGAAGTTATGAGGTTGAAAGTGACCCAAAGAGTGTTGTATAAGAATTAAAATAACACCAACCATGAGGTAGTCATTGTTCTAGAGAGGATTGTAGTGGAGCATCGACCAACCATGAATAGTGAGGTAGTCGATGTGTTAGGCAAGGCACATACAAGTAGTTGAAGGTGAATAACTCTAGTGCATGAATGTAGTGAGGTGCAGACAAATTACCAAATGTGAGGAAATATATGTGTAGATGACATAAGTCACTAACAAATCACCATCAAGGGGTAGTTCACATGCAAAAGACAAGTGGTTTGATAATGAATCACCTAAAAATGATGAAGGCATTGATAGTTCATTGACCATGAGGTAGCTAAGGTGCAGGAGCATCTTCAAATTAGAGTATTGGGTAGAAGTTACCAAATATTTGTTCTCCATCAAATGTTCATGGTAGAGAATAAGAATCATAGAAGATGGCTATATGAGAATCCAACATAACATGTGACCTAAAATTTGAGATCTTAAGGAATATGGGGGATATAACCTCCAAGTTTTAGGTATTTATAAGAAAGGATGACATAGACAGAAAGAAGAGTTACTGGGAGGAAGGATCCCATAAAGAAGCAGTAAGATACTAGTCATATGAAAAGGTTTACATAGGTTCTGAATCACATAGATAATTAGTTTGAAGCTAAAGTGTAAAACTTATCCAAAAGATAAGGTCCATAGCAAATGATGGAGTGGGTCTTAGATGTTGCTCATTATTTCATGTTGAAATGTGTAGAGGACTCCAAGAATGTGGAGTATTCTCATGGAAGTTTGTGTGATAATGCAATAGAAGGATAGATACATCTCCAAATGAGAAGGAGATGGAAAGACAAGAAGAAGAAGCAAAGTTGGGAGTAGATGGTTTCTAAACTATTAAACAAAAGTAATGTATCCAAAATAATAGATCAAATGGAGGAGAAGAATCAAGAGCTACACAAAGGAACCTAGAAATCCTCATTGCTATAGTGAAGAAGAGAGAGTTGCCATGAAGAGTAACATATAGGAATATTTTACATGGGAGCAGTGTGAAGGACCAAAGGAGCCCCATGAGATGATGGAAGAGCCCTATGAGAAAAGGTGGAATATCATGGGCCAAAACCTAAAGGAGAAACAATGCCAATTTGGGAAGGTATTAAGGAGAAGGATATGTAGAGGAGATGTGTAAGTAGTAGAGGCGAATAAGGTTGTTGGATATAAGTAACACAAAAAGCATAAAGGAAAGGAAAAAACTAGTAGTATGTAGTACAATAGGAAAAGGCAAGGTGGATATTATTACATAATATATGTGTAAGGTGTAGTAATAAGCTACAAAAAAATAGGGGCACATAAAAATAACCCTGAAGAAAACACAAGTGTTCATGTGTGGTACATGGAAGATGCATCAAAGGAATGGATGGGAACCCTAGATTCCCATAAAGCAGATAATTATTGACAGTAATAATAGAGAGGGATGTTGGAGTAAATTTCATTATGCATCAGTGCATAATGGATAAAAGAGAACCTTTTATACTGAAGGTAGAGGAAAAAGAGCATGTGGATGAGGTTCCACAACAAGCATATGAAGATGCATGATGAGGGGAGAAAATTTATCCCACAACTGATAAGGGTGTAACATAGTTTACACACGACACGAGTGATTTTTTGGGAGGAGTTAGAAAAAATCATCTTGAAGCTTATTAGGCACAACATTTATGGCACAAGGATCAAGGAAGCTACCTAAATAATAAATAACATAGTATTGACCTGAAGTTGATCAAGAGAGGTAAGTTTTATTTACACACAAGGAAAGGAGTCACTATCAAAAGGGAGCAATTAAGGAGACCATCAACCCAAAGCTAACTATCAAGAGCGATTGAAGAGAATATTAGTCTAAGCATGTAGAGCAGAGGAAATATAAAATATGGGAGTTGATGGGTGCCATTAAGAGCATCAAGAAAGAGTAAATAAGGAAAATGGTAGAAAAATAATTGCATAAATATACCCCATGATAAACATAGGGAGGAAAATTGCATAAGTATGCCTACATATCATGAGTGATAGGTGTAAGAAATTGTGCATGAAATAGAAGTAGCAGAAGGTGAAAAAAATGAAGGATAAGAAAGATGTGAACACCTTTTGGTGAAGTTGGATGAACAAAGGTGGACGCAGACCCTTGAGAGAAAAATGTGGGCACAAAGCCATAGGTGGGTGCATACCCATGAGAGAGGAAGATGGGTGTAAACCTATAGATATGAAGCTGGACATAAATGCATGAGAGTAAAGGTGGTTGCAGAGCCACAAGAGTAAGTTATGGTGGGTGCAGGCCCACAATGGAGGAAATAAAAGAAGAGTGCGTAAAGAGTGAGTTATGTGATGCATACGAGAGAAGTGTCAAAATCACTAGGTGGAGGTGGATGGACAGACATGGGCACATACCCATAAGATGAATAAGGAGAAGGAATAGGAAATGTATCAAAGCTAAGCATATAATTATGACTTGTGTCCCAAAAAGAGTTTGGATAAGGAGTAAAAATAGATCAAACCTTCTTAGGTTACACACCAGGTAGAAAGGAACACATGGGCTTTGGCAGCCAGCCTAAAGGATGGTTCTATCACTCAACCTTACTTGTAAGTGGTATATTATATTTTAATTAATTAAAAATTCTAATGTAGGAGCATCCTAGGAAAATATGAAACCTTACATCACCCAAAAATAGAGTTATTAAGTTGAGGAATTAACCAATTTGGTGTCGCATAATTGCATAGCTCAACATTTTGGAATGATGTTCTGGAATGTGCAAGAGTCCACTTGCATGGAAAAAAGGTAGTTGAGAGTTGTGTGAATGTTATAGAATAAATGGGTTACAATTTTTTACTAAGTATCATGCATGTATATTTTTTAAGTGCATAAAGATGCACTAGGGATAAGAATCAAGGCATAAAATTAAGGACTTGCATAAAAGTGTGCAAAGAGACAGAGGCTTGTAGAGTGCAAAGGAACATGTGGCATGGAAGGATTTTTTTGGTAAGGATGTGATACATAATAAAAAGGATGGTTCTAACCAAAACTACGTTTGAACTTATGCAATTGAGGTGCAAAGAGTTGATCTTTCCCAAGGATCACATTAGAATAGTGTACAATCATAGAATAAAAATAGGTAAAAGCATGTAGAGCATAATTAGCCAGCAAAGAAGCTCTAAGGTTGATAGTGTGTAGTGATGATGGTGATTAAAAACATGGAGAGTTTAAGGCATAAGATTTCATGTAAATCTAGATGTAGGATATTTGGCATAGACCCTGATGAATTAAAATAAAACAAGATCAATGGTCAGTTGTGTGGACCTACACTTAGTCATTCCCTAGGCTAGTTCAGTACCACAAGCAATGTGACAATAAAAAAGGACAACAAAAAATATCTACTATGTGTGGATGTGTTTTGATAATATCCATGCTTGTGTTGCTTGAGGTCTTAAAAAGGTCATGTTACCTCTAGATTATGCTATTAGATTTACGTAAAGCCTACAGATTTGTGCATAGCCATATTGAATGTGATTGTCGATGAATTGTGTGGGAATCCATCTAAGTAATTAGAGCTAAAAATATTATAAATAGGGTTTCACACCAACATTTGTGATGCTCATAATCCAATTAGGAGACTATGTTGGAGTGATCTTATGAAGGGATAAGGAAACTTTGTCTAAGGCAAGATAGAGAGAAAAAGAGATTTACATAATAGCTAAATGTACATAGCCTTGAGTGCATGGTAGTCTAAGGATGTCATAGTAGAGAGAGAGAGAGAGAGAGAGAGAGAGAGAGAGAGAGAGAGAGAGAGAGATTCATGTTTGAGGATTGGACTAAGTAGAGTTGAGAGCTCAATGTATAGCTAAGAAACTTATAATATCATGTAATGCTTGAAGTTAATGAATAAAAAGCTATGTTAGAAAAAATCTATTATTTGTAACTCTGATGGTTGCATGGTTAAGGCACCCTTTAATTGGGACCCTTGATCATGAATGCACCATTGTTTCAATCCACTACCTAACAAGCACAATCTAATATCAAGTTAGGATAATAATCAGAGTAGAGAAAGAAAGGGGGAGCCAAGTTATGAGGGTTTTGATAGAGATGATCACATGGAGAAGAAGAGGATGAAATGTGGAACCATGCAAGGTATGGAGTGCTTGGTAGGATTCTCATTTCTTCCTTCTATATTTAGTTTCATCTACCAACAAAAATTTCACCATGGCACCCAACTACAACACCAATAAAAAGGATAATATGAATAAATAAAATAACAAAACTCACTTCTCAATTTGACAAGTCTTTTAAGCTCAAAAGTTACCAAATAATGCTTAAGTTTTATGGCTTCATCCTTGTCTTTCTCTTTTATTTATTTTCCATTTAGAAAACCTTGTAGAACCATTATATATCCACAAAAGACTCCTCCAATAACTCCATTAATGTAAAAAACAGAGATAGGGCAAAGTGGAAGCTCAAAATAGCAATATCTCATGATGTCCTAGCAAGGATTCTTCCACAATTCGATCAACAAGGCTCAACCCATTACATTCCTCTTTCTATTTTATTATTCTCTCATCTCCATTCTATTCCATTCACACCAATTCCTTCTAGCCTAAGGTCAATCCCTTCATGACATGCTTTAACAAATAAAACCTCTTTTAGTCATTATTAACCCTTAACAAAGATTCGGGAATAATTATTATGCTCCCTAAGGTAAAAAAATTATGATTAAAAACCTTTTTTATAATGTGAACACTATATGTGTCAAAACCCCAAAAAATAATCAAATAATTAAATAATGGAATTTTATCACCAAGTGGTGCCTAATAATAAACCAAGTTCGTAATAGGTCTGCACTTCCTATTGCATTAAAAACTATAAAAGCATTAAAGGAACAACAGGCATTAAGTGTCAAAACCTTCATTTGGATAAGACATAGAGTAAGCCTTATTATGAAAAATAATTCTTAGAAACCCCAAATGCACAAGAGGTGCATCTAAATTTGCTTTTCACTTGTAATCACTATTGGAACTATGCCAATCACATCTTATCAAACCTAATCAATTACTAGCTAAAACTAACCTAGTATAGGGACACAACACAAAACATCAAATAGGGATATATGCACATTATAGGATTAAACACATTATGAGACAACACATAGGGTAGTAGTAGAAACTTTTATCTCTCTCATTCATATTACCTATGGATACATGTATGTAGCTACATCATTTGTTCGTTGGATTCTTTCACCCTCATGCCCATCTCATTCATTTGAGGGTGCTACCTGCAAGCTTGAAAATAAGCATCAACATCACCTATACAGAGGGGATAAAATACAAACTGCTATAGAATTAATATATGAATGCAATCAATTGTATAAAATGAAAAATTAATAAAAGTCATTAAATGTAACTCATAACATTAATATAATTCAACTCAAAATAGCAAGTGCAACTCATAAAATAGTAAGAAAATATCGATACAATTATGTTGCAAGAACATTATTCATGGCTATGCTTCGCATTTGAAATATAAATTACATCACTATATTTATTTGGTTCAAGTACTATGGTATATTTTATTGGTGGCAAAGGAAAATTGTATGTGCATTTTGTCATTTTTCCCTGTTAACATCTTTTTCAATGGTGATATTCATGAATTTTTTTAATGTTTAAAGCAAAGTGTTCAATATTGGAAGCTATGTACTTGTGGGAAAAAGATTCAATGGTTGAATTTCCAATATTTCCATAGTCTGGTGTGTCCTTGGTTTATATCAACCAATGATTACGAGCATTTCTTTTTTTTTGAAACTCAATAACCCAAAAGTAGTCAATACTATCTCCAAAAAAATATTTATATTGACAAAGAATTTATTTCAATGCATTTAGTCTATGTTTATAGTAATGAGTATAAGTGGTCAAGCCATTTTTTATAATGAAATTTTCATCTTTAATATCAACAAGTTTTGAATTTTCACATAGCAGATGATCGCTTATATCATTCATATAATTGTGTCAAGGTAGATGCAAGAGGCTGCCAACAATGCTTTGTACTAGAAAATTTATCAAAAAGAGTTGAAAGACATAGTTGTTGTATCATGCCAAAGAATTTTTATTTACTATAAATAGTTAACTGAAATACATATTTTCTTGAAATCAATGTATCAAATATTATATCTTAATAGTTTTTCTATATTAGGTTTGTACTAATCATATTTTTCTTTAAAAAAATTGCCTTTTAAATGTGTTTTTTCTAATTTGAACCCACATGTATCTACCGAATTCATAATGATCTTAATATAATTTAAGAATAGGTTGGTAATGCGGTAAGTGAATCTATGGTCACAATGTAATAATGCCAATTTCAAAAAAAATTGATATGAGATTGTTTTCATAGTGTTTTCCTTATGGGGTTCACCAAAGAACCTAGTAGGGAAGTTCATTTCCTCTAAAAATATGTCTTGGAAGATGCTTAGTAGGGTTGTCCTTCAGCTAGAGAAAATTTTATTGATTTATCTTGGAGGTCATGAATGCATGTCAAGTGTATAAACCTAAGGAAAAAAATGGGGGTTTTAGCTCCATTATTATCATGGCACTAAGTATCGAGGATTTGGTCCCAATCCTGGTTTAGTTACACATTTTCCATGCAATACAATGTTCTTTTACACAATTTTTTAAAGCTTTCATGATGACATTTACACATATATTTATTGATTTGAAATGATTTTTATATTTTATTTGATGTTTCATCTCAACATCAACATTCTTTATTTGTTTTATGTATCATGGAAATGTTATTTGTATTATGTCAACATTTTTTTGGATATAGATTATTCTCTTTTAATCCAAACTAAGGCTTATTTTATGAATAGTGTATAATATTTGCAAATGCTAGTCTAAGAGAAACTATCCTCCTTCCAAATTAGTCTCTATTATTGTCATGCCCAATATCCCTGCATCTAAAGGGATGGAGAAAAGTGGGAGATAACACATGGGGTAAAGATATCTCCTCGTTAATTTTAGGACTAATGTTGTTTCAGTCCCAAGGACCAAGAAATTTCACCTTGTTCTACTCAAAGAGTAATAATTATTACCATTGGAGGCTCAATGTATGTGTGGTTACACTTAGAATTCATTACCAGCTAAAGAAACCCCTACTCATTATTGATGATAAGCCAAGCTTTACTGATTTCTAGAAAAGAGAATAGTTTTTTAGTTCTAAAATTAACATAAAAAGGAAATCAAGGTAAGTTAGAAAAGTGGTGTTTCTAATTCAGAGAATGCTAGTAGCTAAGAAATAAAACATGCCAAGTCACATTTATACCAATGTGTGCCTAGTTCAGCATTTGTGTAAACTTTAGCCACTTGGTGGGCAAATTTCTAAAGAGACACCAATATGAATATTTTACTTGCAGGTTCTCCACAGAATGAAGACACTTAAAGATTTATATCAGTTGACACACAAATATTTTGAAACACTTTATAATTGAAAGTACATAAAGCATAAATTATTCACAAAAATATTGAAAAGAACATACGCAGGGTTAGACTATCAAATGCATAATCTAACTACCATATTCATATTTGTAACATATGCACATAATCACTCCTCTTGCATAAACATCCACTTACAACTTAGAAATAATGGACCACACTCCATGAGTAGAGAACCAAGTTAAAATAAATAAAAGCATTTTATTAGAGTTTTAACATAGTTATTTTACACAAATTTCTGACCATCCAAAGTGAAATTAGTTTTCAATAAATATAAGGATGGGGCTCACCTCCAAGTAGCACAAAATTACCATAATTGACCATGATTTCCTCACAAGGTTGTTACAACTGCCAAGATTCAAAACAAATAAAAGATTCCCCACTTTCCTGAAATATGCCCAAGGGGGGCACTCAATTGCTATGCGGATGAGATGGAGAACCATCTACTAGTTTATTGAATTGTGCCTCTTTGGCCGTTGGTGTTAATTCCATCGGGTTGAACTCCCAAGCTTAGCCAAAGGTGGATCCTAAAGATCACCTCTAACTAGGTCATCAATCATTGATGTACTTGGAATGGAGCCTCCAGGGACACTTTCACTTCTAAGACCTAGTTGATGCTTGTAGTAAATTGAGTTGAGATTTTAATAATTGCCTTGGCTCAAGCTTTATTGGCCTTTACCACTTTTCTCTTTATGACCTGATTGAAATGTCCTAGGTAAACTTCAAACTCACCTCTGTCTAGTAAGGTTCCAGTCGATTAGAATAGAATGGTGTTGTTGACCTCCATGAATAAGGTCAACATTTTTCCATGATTTTTTCCATAGGTCACACAATTGTCTGCACCAAATCCAACCATTCTTCAATTAAAGCCCTCATACTCCCAACATAGGTCTGATAGAGGTTCGGGTTTGAGGTAGGCATGAGTTTCAACTGTGGGAACATTCCCTTGTGGATAACCATGATGAGATTTCTACAATTGTTATCTATGAGAGTAATTATTTATAAATACACATGCAACCTCTAGAGATGTGATCTGATTTTGGTTAGTGCTTTGACCACCTCACTGAGATTTGAGAATAGTTATATGAGGGCTTCTTTGACCTATCCAATAAATTCCATAGGGAAGGTGCTCTTCACCTACTCCTCAAGCACCTGGACCTACTCCTACCTATCTTCCATGAGCTTCTTAGACATGTCATGCATGTCCCAGATCATGGAGACTAGATCCTCAGCCACCCTATCTTTCATGTAGATATTCTCACTTTGGTGAGAGAGAAGAGGTCATGCTAAGGTTGAAAGAATACAGGGTCTCCTCCTTGAGTGGATTTCTATGTGAGGATCCTCTTCATGTTCCTTGAGTTCTTGTCAAACTGGACCATTGCACTCTTGTATCTCCCTGTATGATCACCTTAAGTGCCTACAACATCATGGCTACTCCCAAGGTAGAAGAGGGTGTTTGTGGGGTGGTAGAGATGGAGGTGATAGGTGAAGGCTTGGGCATAGTAGGAATGGATGAGGTGGAGGGAAATAAAGATGAAATCAATGGAGGGGGAGACATGGGGGCATAAGGAGGCAGGATGAAAGGATAAGCCCATGGGAACATCTGGGCCTGCCACTAGCTCTAGGTTAAATTGACCCATAGGGAAATGATGCCAAGGAGAGGCATTTAGTAGGAATGAGGAAATTATTTGGTTAAATTCAAATTCATGGTCACCTAAGACAATGGAAAAGGGAGGCTTGTGAATGGTATGAGAATTAGTAATGGGTTGAAGAGCAAAAGATACATTTTGCTTCTTCCTAATCCTCTTGCCCAAATTATCTTGTAGTATTTTAGTGGAAGTATTTGTAGTGGCAGAGGCAATATGCATTGACTAAGAAGGTTTTTGAAAGACTATAGGCACCACTGATGTGGCTAGGAATAATTGAACTATGTAATAGGTGCACTTATTAATGTGGATACAGCTGGACCTATTGAATAAGTAGCACTTGGAGGTGGTCGAACTTATGGAAGAACCAATGGGGGTACTATCAAGATCCCTATACATGGAATGGCTTGAGTGGAGGGAAATAGGTATGTTAGGATATAGTGCATACCTAAAGCCAAAGGTACTTGGGTGAATTATAAAGGGGTAAAATAGGAAATAGGAGAGGCACCACTTGAGTGGGCCACTATGGGAATAGGAAACTAGGGGGTGTTCTATTGGGTTGTTAAGGGACTATGGAAGCAGGGTAAGGGATCTGCATAGCTTCCATATATTAGTCATGATTTGGGCTCACCTATAGACTATTTTTGATGTCAAACTACAATGCATGTATAACTATTGGTTGGGAAACCTAAACCTTGAGAGGTGGTATATGTGGAACACAGTGTTGGGGAGGAGAAGGGGTTGGGAACCCTTATAATATCCTCCTTAAAATTTTAGGAGGATTCACCTAAATGTCCTCTTTGGCCCCAGTGATGTGGAAGAGGTAGGGCCACTTTGGGCAGATGGCCCAAGCTGAACTTGCTTTCCTTTCTTCTTCTTTCTAGCCTTGATTCGGTCAAGCACCTCCTTATTATTTGTTGGGTTGAGGTGGACTTCATCATCCTCATTAAGCTCATAGCCATAATTGATGTCCAGTCAAGATTGATACTTCTCCACATGGACCTTGATGATGTTGCATGGGTCCCATTATCTATGTTCTGCCCTACCCATGATATATTAATCCCTACCCACCACCATCTTTTGCAATGGAGGAAGGCTCTGGTATACATGATGTTTGATGGTGATGGGTAAGGTTGGGTAGGCATTTTTTTTATGGCTAATGCGGTGATGAAATATGCCATCACTAGTTGATAGGTAATTTATTGATCTACCAACTAGTCTAGAACTTGGTAAGGCAAGAAAAGGGGAACTTTCAGGTATTGGCCACTCAAATGATGGTGTCATCCCTGTAGTACCAATAATCATCAATGGAGGTGAAAGACTATCTTATTTCCTTGGAGAGATAAGGCATGTCCACCTTGTTGAAGGCCATATAGACTAATGGATAGAAAGACTCACAAATATCCCAGATGTGATTATAGTAATGGTGACCATATAGTTTATAAAAACTTACATGGACCACTGCACCTCCAGGAACCCATGGTGGAAAGGCAAAGGGATTAAACATGATGGTGGCATAAAATACATCCACCAATTAGCTCATCATATATAAATTACCTATGCCTTGAGCATCTGATATTGCCTTGACAAGGTTGAAGTTGATGACACCTCCAAAGTCTAGGACTTGATCATCTTTGAGGATTATATAAAGAAGGGGTGGCACCCATAAGAGATTGACGTCTACATAGTTAGTCGCCTTGAATAATTGATCCAGTAGGATCATCCCCACACGAATCCATTTCTTGAAGATGAAAACAATGTAAGAGTCGATGTCTACCTTGTTAACCCATTTGGCATCTAAGTTTTCTACCCAATCCCTTAATACATTGTATATTTGGCAGGTGTTGGTCCATGCATCAACTTTGGCCACATCATAGAAGATTGTGTATTTCATGAGGTTGTATTAGGCCTAGGAAGCACTCCCAAAAATATTTTTGATCATGTATCGAGAACCCATAGAATACACAACATCATGAGCACCATCTTGTACTCACTTAGAAGTGAAACATTTTGTTGAAGAGGTCTACACATGGGAAGACTTATAGATTTTCTAAGACTCTATGTAACTTGCACTTCTCATATGACCTGAGGGCATCTAGGAGCTTGGCCCCATCCTCATTGTCATTAGAGACTGACTTGGGTAACATTTCAATCATTTTGAATATCTCATTGTAATGCTTAGAGTGGGACAAGTTCTTCAAGAAGGTGGTGTCTTTATATTCAGGGTCAGCCTGGGGGTTAGAGGATGAAGCAACCATCATGGAAAAAGGATATCTCTATGACAGTGAATTCTAAGCAAGGAGAGTGTGGGGACACATGAACGAGCTTAAAGTGAGGAGGCAAATTATGGGAAGATAGGAGTAATAATGGTAAAATAGTTTACCATTGGGAACTTATAAGAATCCTCAAAAATAGCTTGCATTGATGGTGCTTTATGTCTCACCCATCTTAATTTTAAATTTGATTTGGTGGATCGATCCTTTCATTTATTTCCTAAACTAAAATTAACTCAAAGATTTCAAATACATGTCACCAGCTAGATTTGGAGACTACAAAGGGACATTTTGAATTGTCCAATCAGGGCCCAATTTTCCATTTTTGATCAACATTTGGAGACTCGACAAACTAGGGTGAAACATAAGTTCAAATATTTTCATAGAAAAAATGTTGATCAAAAAGGGACTGAAAAACTAGGGACTTTGAATTAAGTATTATAAGAGGATTCCCCCACTTATCCAAAAAAGGGGGTGTGTTGGCTGAAATAAATGGTGACTTTGCAAGGAAAACATTGCCTCGTCATTTATAATCTAGATTGTAATCATCCAATATTGAACATAGAGATAAGCAAGTTAAACTCTGTCTGATATGAATTTATTATGAAAAGCACTCAAGTTTGTTACAAGTAACATACTAGCCTATAATTCCTTCTAAGGTTATTTTATATATTAGTGAGGGGATGGATTACTTCAGTAAGCTCAAGGACATCTGGGACATAAAAAGGTTTCTAAAGGGGTATACATTTTATAGACTTTTGGTTGAGGTAGGAAGGCTTGAGCATTGTTCTACTACCAATCAGGTATCTATAGCCCCGACAAAGATGCTTTTGGTCTCACTTCTAGGCTTACTCCATTATCATCCACGTTGGAAAGCCTATGATGAGTTGCCAAAATCACCCTTTCTATGGAATAAAATTAATAAATTTATTATTTTTGACACTCAAACTTTGTTTGATCTGATATTTGATGTTTGATCCATGAGGCTTGGATACTAATATAACAAAGGTGTATGGTAACTTCAGTAGGCTTCCAACATCCAAATGACCTTTCACTTATTCAGTAATTTATAATACCCTTGTTTTTTACATTTGAAGTGGTTTTTATGACTTTGGTTAGAGTATAAATTTTCTCAATTCACTTTCTCAATGTTGAATCAATGGCTTTTAATTCTCTTAGTGCCTCTTGAAGAATTGTCTTGCTTATCACTGTGATCAATAGTGGGGGTTCACCTTCTTTTTCCCAATCCTAGTACTGGTTTTCACTATTTAGTCATCCATTGAAGTAGCCATTACTCTCTCTGAACTTGGTCCCCCTTAAAAAATCATGGGGCATAGGTCTTCCCTTCTAAGAGGGGAGACATATAAGGAAATAAATTGCTAAAAGGGTTGAAAAAAAACACATGGCACAAAAACACATAAATCAAAGAACAAAAACAAAACTATAGAATCAAACTAACCTAAGCCTAATCTAATATATACATTACCACATTTGTAGTCATTATTCTAAAGTTTCATTGAAGGGGGAAACCTATAAGTAATGCTTCAAGAACTGTCCATTCACATGGAGTGGGAGGTCACTACCTTCATGGTCTTTAAGGCAAAAAGCATTCTACCTAAGTAGCTCAGCTATTTGGTATGGGCTGATCCAAAGTGGATCAAACTTAGAATATTGACCCTTATTTTCATGTACTTTATCCCATGTACTATCATGGTTAATCCCCTCCTTGGTAAACTCTTTGGAAGCATGATAGAGCGCAGAATCAGCATGTGAGCAGAAAAAGAAGGAAAAAGAGCTAAGGGCCAAGCTGGATTTAGACCGAAGCACTCTACTATTGATCATGGAGCTACACTTAGGTTCTTGATTGAAAAAATATGGAACACTCAGGGAGATGAGGCCTTTTGTTGCTTTGTCGACTTCAAAAAAGCCTTTGACACGGTCCCTCGTGACAAACTTTGGAATAGGATGAAGGAGCTGGGGGTTCCAGATGAGCTCAGAGTTGTTGTCCATAGATTATATGAGCAAGTAAAGGCTAAAATCAGAACTAGTGATGGAATGTCAGAGTGTTTTGATAGTGATATAGGGGTCAAACAGGGTTGCCCACTTTCACCAACTTTATTTGGACTGAACATTGATAAATTAGAAGAATGGTTAAATAAGGATAGTGGGAAGGGGATTCAACTAGCTAAGGATGCTATAAAATTGCTTCTTTATGCGGATGACCTCATTTTAATTGCCAGAACAGCCAGCAGCTTGAGGGAACATTTGAGAGCACTTGAAACTTTTTGCCAAGAGGTTGGAATGCAGGTGAACACAAGCAAGACCAAAGTAATGATCTTCCCTTTGAAAAGAAAAAAGAAAAAATATACCTTTACCTTTGAAGGCAGCCCGTTAGAGATAGTCGAAGAGTACAAGTACTTCGGGCTTGATTTTCATCACAAGCTCAGTTGGGAAACGTGTAAAGCAAAAGGAATCCAAGGAGGATGGAAAGCGTTGTACTCTCTTCAAAATACGTGCAGGACTGCGGAGTTATGGGATTGGAAGACTAGGAGAACACTCTTCGGTTTGTTGGTCATCCCGGTGATTCTTTAAGGGTGTGAAATTTGGGGCAGTAGTATGTCAGATCATAAATGGAAACAGATAGAGAGAATCCAAAAACACTTCATCATAAGCAATCTCAAAGTCAAGAATTCGGTGCTGTATGAGATCCTACTTGTTGAAACGAGGTCCTTCCCCATAGAGGCATCGGTGATGATACGGTTACTAAGCTACCTCAAGAAGATTCAAAACATGAAGAAGCACAGGTGGCCTAGACTAATTATGGAGGAAGAGCTAACTAGAAGAAAGAACACTTGGAGGAAGCAAAATGACAAATGGGTAAAGAGGTGGGATATTAGCATGTAGGAGTGCCCAAATACTAATGAAGAAATAAAAAAATATATGAGAAGAAAATTCAAGGGCATCATGTGGACAAAACAAATGGGCCGTAAAAAAGAATACTGCCTCAAAGAATTCAACCCCACAAGGGATTTTGAAGAAAAACCCTATATAGGAGCAGACATTAAGTGAAAAGCAAAAATGTTGATTGCCCAACTTAGAATGAGCTCTCATCATCTTAGTGGTGAAACAGGTAGATGGCTAACTCCCAAAGAGGATTGGGAGGAGAGAATATGCCTCTTTTGCAACAAAGGCGTGGTGGAGATGGAACGACACTTCCTCTTGGAGTGCGAGGCATACAAAGACATCCGCTACAGTTATGGTGAAACTTTGAAAATCACCAACCTGGACACCTTGTTTGAAGCAACAACGCTGGGTAATACGGCGAACCTCGTGATCAAACTTCACAACAGAAGGGAAGATCTCAAGAAGAAAGTTCAGGCAACTTAGGGAACGTTTTGTGGCTATGTTCTCGTTTTGAAGAAGATGTGCGCGACTGATGGGTCCCATAGACTGTTGTGGTCTCATGGATGTTATTAAAATCCTTTCATTTCATAATAGCACCAAACCTAAAATCCTAAAAGATTTGACCTTGGTTTTCTTATCAAACCATCACTTGACAATGATCTAATGCTTGCTTAAATTTAGTAAGGATTCATCCCGATCTTTTTATAACTAGATAATGTCTAAGAGCCTAGAATTCACTTTATCATTATGTTCCATGTAATGTTGCATAAACTTGTAGGTAGGCAGTGTGAGTGAGATTGGCAAAACTAGCTCTAATCCATAGACTAGTAGAAATGGTGATATTTTGAGTGTATACTTATGCCTAGTGCGTTTAGCCCATAGATCAAATTTCAACAATGAATGCCACTCTTGGGGCTTCTTCTCTACAGACTTATTGATGGCATCAATTAGGTTTTTAATAGTTAATTCTCCCAATCCATTCCCTTATAGGTAGTAATTATATGAGAACGAGAACCTCAAAGTGATCCCAATGTCATACACCCATTCAGTGAACTCTGTAGATTGGAATGTGGGATCATTGCCATAGACTAATGAGATAGGGGTCCCAAAAAAAGTGGTCACATTATTTTCTAAGAACTTGATTACTTCGTTAGTAGTGATTTTATTTGTCACACTGCCTTAGTTCATCTTATGAAATAACTTGTGGTCGAAAGAAAAAACTTATGGTCTGTTGAGGATTTTGGGCTAATGACCCCCATGAAATATAATCCCCATTGGTCAAATAGTGTCGTTACTATAAACAAATATAATGGCATTGTAGGGTGGGTTTTTCTTTTGGAAATTCTTAGCATTAATGGCATGTATTACATGTGTATGGACATCTCTAAATAGGGTTGGCCAATAATAACCCATCTGCATTATTTTATGTGTCGTTGCATTTGCCGCAGGGTGACTAGCACCAATATCTCATGGAATTTTACCATTACTTCCTTAGATTCAAATTTTGATAGGCATATAAGATAGACACCTTCATGATTTTTGTTGAAGACAACTCCTTTTTTCAGCAAGTATTGTGCTTCCTTCAGTCTAAGGATTCTCTTATGTGTTTGATTCAATCTAGGAGGTGGGTTCCCATAGAGCAGGTAATGAATAATTGAGGTGTACCAATCCTACATAGTACTTGCTCCTGGTCTAACTAATACACAATGATCCTTGGATCAATATAGGTTATAAATTGGGTAAGACCTTGTCCTCTAACTAGTTTGGTAGGTTTTATTTCCAATTCATAATCTTGTAGCTTGGTTATCCATCTACCTTTGCGCTTGCCTAACTAATTTTGACCCAACATTTACTTGATAGCCAGGTCTGACATGATTATATGCACTTTATTACTAAAAATGTAGTGCCTAAATTTTCTTATAGCCTTAACCAATGCATAGGCATGTTTTTCCAAAGTATAATATCTCATTTCTACATCCTTTAGATTGGTGCTTATAAAATCAATAGGGTGTTCTTCTCCATCCAATATTTGTGTAAGATAGGAAACAATGGTGTGTTTGGAGGTAAAAGGATAAATGTAAAAATACTTAGCATAGTCTAGACTGATCAACATGGGTGCTTTCATGATGGTATCCTTTATGTCTTGAAATAATTTATTTGATCGGCACGCCACTCCATCTAAGCGTCTTGTTTCAACATAGCATTAAGGGGATTTACAATTTCAAAAAATTCAAAAATAAACTTACACATAAAAAAAAAAATTCAAAGAAGGATTTTAGCTCTTTTTTTTTATTAGGTTGAGGTAATTTAGAAATTACATCAGCTCTTTCTAGATCGATAGCAATACCTTCTTTTGTAACAATATGACTAAGAAGCTTACCTTTGGTGACACTGAACATTTTTTTTAGGGTTCAAAGAAACTCCATACCTTTTACACCTTTTAAATACCTTTTACAAATGGCATATATGATGTGATTTGTATTGAAAAAACAAAGTTAAATCATCCATGTAGATTACTATGCATTTACTAATTAGACCTTCAAATGCAAAATCCATCAATTTTTAAAAACTCACTCTAACATTGGTCAATCCAAACAACATTCATTTGTAGGTAAATGTGCCCCACTTCATCGTGAATACAATTTTAGTTTAGTCATAAAAATTCATTAAAACCTAATTATACCCTAAGAATCCATCTAAAAAGGACATCATCTAAGATCCATTAACCAATTGGATCACTTCATCAAGGGAAGACAGTGGGTAATTATCCTTATCTGAAGTTTTGTTCACGTTTCAAAATTCTATGCATAGCCTAATCTCACCATTATTATTTTGGACATGCACTAAGTTTACCACCCAAGTGAAATGAGGAACCAAGAATGTTATTCTAGTAGATTGGAGCTTGTGAACTTCTTTATGTATCAAAGGTTCAAGGATTGGGTTCATGGGTCTCTATTTCTACCAAAATGGTCTTTGGTCTGGCTTAAGGGGGATGGTATGAGTGATCACCCTTGGGTCAAAGACTTTGAGGTAGTGATAAGCCAAAGAAATTATGTCCTTATAACTCAACAACTTTTGAATTTGCTCCATCTCCTTGTCTGTCCAGTTAGGACTTACATTGACAATTTGGGGTCTTTCCAAGGACCCTAGGTTAATGGTTTGACACTCCTGACCTATAAATTTGGGTCTCTTAATTGGGGGTGTAGGGTTGAATGTGTTTAATGCCTTCTCCATAGAATTAATTCCCTTTAAGATTCAACTTTATTTGATATTGAGGATTCCATCCTTGTCGACTTCAACCTTATACTCTTTGTTTATTATTTAGGCTTCAAATGCCCCAACACTGTTAAGGAATTAGACGATGTGCTAGTCATCTTCAAAGACCTATAAATTCATGATGTTATCAAGAATAGAGGGAAAACGAACCAATTCAATAGTAAATTCTTACATCTTAGTGTCATCCAAGGGAGTTAAGCTTACAACCAAGGATGTTAATGAGTCAACAACTAAATTTTATTCTTTGGGGATAGGGATGATGTTGAACGCATAAAATATTTCTATTAGGTCCCATGCCCTATGTTTGTATTTCCTAAGTTATGATAGTTTACACTGAAATATAATCTTAACTTGGTTTACAACCAACTCAGGGTCACTAAACACTCTTAGCTATTTAGCCTCTTGCTTCAATGCAAATTATATCCTAAGGATTAATGTTTGATACTCTGTTATGTTGCTAGTGAAAGGAAACTATAACCTATATGAAGTTAGGTATGTCTTTCCTTGTGGGTTTATTAGTAGAACACATACTCTACTACCTTTTTTGTAATGGGCCTCATCAACATATAGGGACCACAAACCTAGTAATTCAGGTTCATTTCCAACTTTGTCTTTAGTAGGTTTCATGCTCAACATATAAATGCCTAATTCAGAGGATATTAGGTTCACTTTCTTGTTGATTATGTTGTACTTAATTATAATTTGCTTCATATGGGTTTCTCTATCTACTCTGATCTAATTGGTTATGCCTCTTCAAGACAACCACATATGGGAGAAATATGTAGCCATATATTCATTCAAGAATTTTGACCAATTTTGGATGAGGAGCATCCCATGGGATTTAGGAATCTACACATCCTAAATGTACATGAATTTTTGGATCCTAGGTTATGACTCGAGCTACATATATACATTTAGAAGCTCTCCAATTACCTTAACCTTAGACTTATCGAGTTAGACTACGACTTTGTTTAACTTGATGGGGACCAAACCTAGTTTTTCACAAATGCCTATAGGCATCACATTGGTCAAAGCTCCTGAGTCTACCAAATAATTATGTAGAATTTTTATGAATAGTTTAACACTTAAAAGAAAGGGAGGAACCTCAATCTTATTATTTTGAATAAGCAGGTTAGTGTGAGCAGTCTTTTTCTTCATTTGGGTCAAATTAGCTAGATTTTCAGTCAGTGATTTTAGCAGATCACATTGCTTAGTATTTGAGCAAGCTTATGAAGAGTGATATTCACTTTAATATTATTCATGTAATCTACTATATTGTATCCTATCTTCCTCTGATCCAATTTGGTCTTTGTGGAAGCCTTTGAATCATGGGGCCTTAGAGTTGGTGGGTCATTTTGGGCTCCATGATCAAGAGGGGTGGCACCATTATTTGGGGGAGTAGACATGGTGAGGGGTTGTTGACATGCCCTATTCCTAAGAGCATAATTACTCCTTTGGAACTGCTAAAATGCATGTATCTCATTGGTACTCTCCTTAGGCCATTTTCTTCTTGGCTGGGGAATTTCATAATCTCTAATACCATCATAGTGTTTGTGGGTCCGGTAGTGTTAGAGGCTTCTGGATGGTTCAATACCACCTCGTATTCTTCCATTTCTCTTTGTAAGATGTCAAATATGTTATATAACTCTTTATAGTCTATTTCCCCATGTTGGGATTAGTTTTTCACTTGACACTAGTTTGGAAGGGCTATCTCACAAATGTTGATCTTAGGTAACTTGTTCGGTGAAGACTTTAGGTGGATATTGGGGCAATTATAAGATCTATTTTGCCTTTGATAGGTATAGTTCTTGTTGGATATTTCACCACCAGTGTTCTTCATTTTTTTGGAGGCCTAAAAAGTCATTACTCAATTTTTGCACCATTTTTTGGATTGCATCCAACTCATTTTTGGTAGACTCTTAGAGTATGATTTAAACATTGTTCACAATTACAAATGTTGCTTAGTGTTGCAAGTGGAAAATTACCTCATTATTTTTTGGGTTAAGAATGGGAGCCCTCATTTGACCTTGAGGGTTCAATTGTCTGTCAACCTTTATGGCCTTTGAATAAGCAAGGGGTATGTCTATTATTAGGGGGTCTCACCATAGAAACATGTCCATCTAGGGGTCTAAGGCATTCATATACATTTCAAGCACTATTTGGGAGTTTGGTTAATAAATCATGGTGACCTAGTTATACATTTTCTGAAACTTAGTGTTAAAATTTATGATGGCTTTTCTTATGGTTCCATATTAATATAGGCAAATTGTTGGTAGAGGATGCTAGGGTCAATGACTTGCCCAATTGAGCCAATAAGGTGTTGTTAAATTGTTCCCATCCTATGATGGAATTTTTGAGAAGATTGAGGAACTAGCCATAGGTCGAATCCATCAAAGTGAATGAAAATAGCCTACAAGCTACATCTTCGTGCTCCACATTCAAAAGCCTTAGGGTGGTTTTATAAGATGTCACATACTCTTCGGCAGTTCATCCCACACTAGGAGTGAAATGAAGAAGGTACCTTTCTGGATTCCTAGATAACTCATGCACGACTCCAAGAACATTAATAGTTGACCTAGCTAACCAGGCCACGGGGGCAGCCATTAAGGGGTTTGTTTGGGGGAGATTGAGAGGAGGAGTTAGTGTAAAAAACAATAGGTCTGGGTCTATTTCCACCAAACCAGGCTCTCTTGTGTGATTACAAGGGTGAAATAAACAATCTACCTTGGTCAAACATAGACATGGTAATCCATGTAGTGGGCTCTATATTATTTAGGGGTAAACCAATGGGTTAAAACTTATTTATCAGGGTTTTCCTTTTAGTTGTAGTTATTGTTATTTGTGTTTGAAGCACAAAACAATGGGGAAAGTGTAAAGGAAAGGTATCGAGAATTAATAAAATAAATATTGGGACCTCCTTATAGCACCAATTATTATCGTGCCCAAGATCCTTGCATTCGAAGGCACTCATGAGATTGAGTGTTTCGGAGGAGGAAAGTAGGAGATAATGCATGGGATAAATATATCCCCTCGTTAATTTGAGGACTAATGTTGGTTCCATATAAGGACCGAATAGTTTAACCTTTTTCTACTTAGAAAGCCATAGTTAATACTACTGGAGGCTCAATGTATGTGTGGTTACACTTAGAATTAATTACCAACTAAAGAAACCCTTACTCATTATTGTTGTTAAACCAAGCTTTATTGATTTCTAGAACAAGGGATATTATTTTAGTTCCAAAATAAACATAAAAAGGAGATCAAGGTAAGGCAAAAATTGGGTGTTTCTAATTCAAATAATACTAGTAGCTAAGAACTAAAACATGTCAAATCATAGTTATACCATAGTGTGCATAGTTCATCATTTGCATAGACTTTAGCCACTTAGTGGGCAAGCTTCTATAGGGACACCAATATGAATATTTTACTTGCAAGTCCTCTACAGAATGTAAACACTCAAAATATTTACAAAAATTGGCATATAAATCTTTTGAAACACTTTATAATTTAAAGTACATACATCATAAATTATTCATAAAAATATTGAAAAGAACATGCAAGGGGTTAGAGTAACAAATGCATAATTTAAATACCATATTCATCTCTATGACATAAGCACATGGTCACTCCTCTTGCATAAACATCCACTTAGTACTTAGAAACAATGGACCACACTCCATGAAAAAAGAACTAGTTTAAAATAAATGAAATCATTCTATTAGAGTTTTAATAGAGTTTCTTTACACAAATTTCTGATCATCCAAAGAGAAAGAAATTTTCAATATATAGAAGGATGGGGCTCACTTTCAAGTAGCACAAGATTCCCATCCTTAGCCATAATGTCCACTCAAGGTTGTTACAACTGCCAAGATTAGAAACAAACACAAGATGCTCCACTTTCCTAAAATATGCCCCTGGGGGACCACTCATTTGATACACAGATAAGTTCGAGAAGAACCATCTCTAAGTTACTTGCATTGTACCTCTTTGGTCTCCAATGTGGTTGCCACTAGGTCAAACTCTTAGTCTAAATTGGATAGCTTCATAGTTGTCTCCAGAAAGTTCACCTATAATTGGGTCAGTAATCAATGATGTACTTGAAATGGATCCTCCAATGACACTTTTACTTTTGAGACCTAGTTGATGTTTATAGTGAATTGAGTTGAGAGTTCTAGAACTACATTGGCTCTAGCTTTGTTGGCCTTTGCCATTTTTCTCTTTATGACCTGGTCGAAGTGATTGAGGTGAACTTCAAACTCGTATTTGTCCATTAGGGTGCCATCCAGGTGGAATATCACATTAATGTTATCCTACCTGAACAAGGTCAACATTTGTTCCCTACCCTATTTCAGAGGTCCCACAACTACCTATGCCAAGGTTAGTGATTCTTCAATTGAGGCCTTCATAATTCTAGCATAGGTTTGATAGAGGCTTAGGTCTAAGGTAGGCATGAGGTTCAGCTCTAAGAATGTGCCCTTATGGATAAACACACTAAGCTTTCTGCACTTTCTATTTATGAGATAAATTCTTTCTAAATACGTCTACACCCTCTAGAGATGTGCCTTGCTTTTGGTTAGTGATTTGACCACCTCACTAAGAGCTAAGAAGAGTTATATGAGGTCTTCCTTGACCCTTTCAATCAATTACACAAGGAATATGCTCGTCATCTATGCCTCAAGCACTTGAACCTACTCATGCATCTTGTCCATGAGCTTCTCAGACATGTCAAGTGTGGCCTAGAGCATAAAGACTAGATCCTCAGCCACTCTCTCTTTTCATGTATATGTTATCACTTTGGTGAGGGAGAATAGGTCATGTTGAGTCTGTCAAACTATAGGGTCTCATCCTCGAATGAATTTCTATGAGAGGATGCTCCTCATGTTCCCTGAGTTCTTATCAAACTTCCACTACACTTTTGTATATTTGTGCATGATCATCTCAAGTGCCTATGACATTGTGGCTATTCCCAAGGTAGAAGGGGGTGTTGGTGGGGTGGTAGAGATGGAGGTGGCAAGTGGAGGACTAGGTAGAGGAGGAATGGATGAAATAAAGGGAATCAAGGTTGAAAGTAATGGAGGAGGGGGAGGCATGGGGGGACGTAAGTTAGTAGTATGAAATAGGAAGCCCATGGGAACATCTAGTCTTGCTATTGGATCTAAGTCAAATTGACATGTGGGGAAATGATTCCAAGGAGAGAGGCATTCATTAAGATGGAGAAAATTGGTTGGTTGAATCCAAATCCCTAGGAAACTGAGCTAATGGAAAAGGGAGGTCTGTGAGTAATATAAGGTGTAATAGGGGGTTCAAGACAAGGAGTTACCTTTTGCTCCTTCCTAGGCCTATTTCCTAGATAAGCTTGTGATATTGTAGTGGAAGGAGATATAGTGGCAAAGGTGGCAAGAGCCAACTAAAAATTTTGTTGAAAAACTACAGGAGCTACTGATGTGGTTGGGTCTAATTGAACTGTGCACATAGGTACACTTATTATTGGGGATGTAGTTGGACTTATTGAATAAAGATCATTTGGTGGTGGCTGAACTTGTGGAAAAACCAGCAGGGGTGTTGTTAATATCCTTGTGGGTGGAATGGATTGAGTGGAGAGAAATTAGGATGTTAGGATACTATGCATAGCTGATTTCAGAGGCACTTGAGTGAGCTATGGAGGGGGTGAAATAGTAAAGAGAGGAGCCACCACCTAAGTGGGCTATTATGGGAATGAGAAACCAAGGGCTACTCCACTGGGTTGTTAAGGGATTTTGGAAGTAGGGGAAGGGATATCCATGGCTGCATTCTACTGGTCACACTTCAAGATCGCCTCACCTCCTTATTATCTATGGGGTTGATGTGGACTTCATCATTCTCTCTAGGATCATGGCCATAATTGATGTTGAGCTAAGATTGATACTTCTCCACATGGGACCTGATGATGTCATGGGAGTCCCATTCTCTATGTCATGCCCTTCCTAGGGCATAGGAATCCATGACCACCACCATATTCAAAAATAGGGGCATGATCCTATATACATGATGCCTCATGGTGATGGGGAAGGTTTGGCAAACTTTTTTTTGGTGGCTGACATAATTACCAAAGATGCCTTCAACTAGTTCATAGGTAATTTCTTTCTCTAGCAACCAGTCTAGAGCTTGGTAAGACAAGTGAAGGAGATCTTTGAGGGTACTAGCCACTCTGATGATGGTATCATGCCTATAGTACTAGTAATATTTGATGGAAGCAAGAGTCTGCCTTATTTCATTGATGAGTTGAGTCATGACCGCCTCATTGATGTCTATATGGACCACTAGATAAGACTCATAAATCTCCCAAATGTGAATTTGGTAATGGTGACCATATAGTTTATAAAAAATTAAATGGACCACTACTCCTCTTGGAACCCATGATGGAAAGGCAACGGGTTTAAACAAGATGATGGAACAAATTGCATCCACCAAGTAGCTCATCACATACAAATTACATCTACCCCGAGCATTTAATATTGCCTTGACAAGGTTGAATTTTATCACACCTCCAAGGTCTAAGACTTGATCGCCTTTGAGGATTATATGCAGTATGGTCACCCATAAGATATTGATGTGCACACAGTTGATATCCCCAAATATTTGATCCAACAGGTTCATCCCCACACAAATCTCTTCCTTGAAGGTGTGGATGGTATAAGAGTTTATGTCTACAATGTTAACCCATTTGGCATCTAGATTTTCTACCCAATCCCTCAAAACATCATGTATTTGGTAGGTGTTGGTCCATGCATCAATTGTGGTTGCATCATATGAGATTATGTATTATGGAAGGTTGTAGTAGGGAATGCACTCCCTAAAATATATACTATCATATGTCAGGATCCTACAGAAAACACAACATCGTGAGCACCGCCCTATACTCTCTTAGAAGTGAGCAACATTTTTCTGAAGAGGTCTACACAAGGGAAGACTTAAGTCTTGGTTGTGGGTATGTGTACCCTGCACTTATCATATGATCTGAGTGCATCTAGGAACTCCATCTCATCCTCATCCTTGTTGAAGATTGACTTGGGCACCATTTCAATCGCTTTGAATATCTTGTTATCATGCTTAAAGTAGGTCAAGTTCTCTGGGAAGGTGGTGTCTTTATAATCAGGGTTAGCCTTGGGTTTAGAGGATGAAGCAACCATGGCAAAAAAGGGATAGATCTTTGTGATAGTGAATTCTAAGAAAGGAGAGTGTGGGGGAATAGAAATGAGCTGAAATATAGGAGGCAAATTTTGGGAAGATGGGAACAATGATAGTAAAAGAGTTTGTCATTGGGTACTTATAGAGATCCTCAAATATCTCCTGCATTGATGGTGTTTTGTGGCTCACCCAATGCAAATTAAAATTTGAGTTGGAGGATCGATCCTTTTATTTATTTATTCATATAAATGAACTCAAAGATTTCAAATAGATGTCATGTGATAGATTTTGAGACTATGAAGAGATGTTTTGAATTGTCCAATCTGGGCCCAATTTTCCATTTAGTTAATATGAGGAGTGTGGTAGGCACATGGTTGTATTTCCCCTGTTGCATCCTGGATAGCTTTTATATTATATCATGTGTCCATCACTGGTTGACTTCTCCTGTAATAAATACCACCTAGGCACGACCCAATACTATTACCTTTATACATTCAAGAGCAATAATTACCAATTGGAGGAGTGTTGTGATGCATGGTACCCTACAATTAGTTTTTGAATCTGATTGTACCTTCCTTTGATCCCTCAAGGCATCTTGGGCCCTTTTTTTCCAATTTGTATAGAAGTGCCATGTGGCATGGTTTGGATGGTCATGCTCTCTAGGGCTCTGACATCTCTATCAAGTCTAGAAAATTGACATGTATGATAACTGGGCCACATGATGTTATTTCATTCAATCGAGCTCTCTCGGGATCTAACATCTTTGACAAGTCTAAGAGACTGACATATCTGATAATGGGAACCCTTATTGGCTGGGCTCTCTCAGGCTCTAACATCTTTAACAAATCCAAGAGACTGATGTGTCTAACAATTAGGCAACCTGATTGGTCAAACCCTCACATTTTTGACAACTGGGACACGTAGCGCTTTATCATTTGTTTGGTCTCTTTCGAGCTCTAACATTTTTGATAGATATGAGAGACTAACACTTTTAAGAGTGGGACACACGTCGTTATCTCATTAGGTTGGGATCTCCCAGGCTCTGATGTTTCTAATAGATTTGATAGACTAACACTTTTAATAGTGGGACATATGGCACTTTATCATTTGGTCATTCCTACCACAAAAATTCATGAAAAATACTAATTTAAAAGGAATCCACATAATCAATTCAAATGCTTAGCTAATTGCCAACAAATCTTGATGAGATGCCAAGTAGGACTCTGGGAGACAGACTCTGTGAACCCTAATACAAGTCCAAATCTATGAAAAATAGTTAGCATAATAAAAATATTCTAAGTATGAAAGTATTTTATTCTTAGGATACAACAAGGACATGACTAAGCTTAAATCCAAAAGGATATAGTGGTCTTTGACAGATATTAAATTATCACTGCAATCATGTTAGATGCTTGAAACTAGGGTGAAACATAACTTTGAATATTTTCACAAAATGATGTTGATCAAAAAGGGACTGAAAATCTGGGGACTTCGAATTGAGCATTTTAAGAGGGGTCCCCCACTTCTCCAAATAAGGGGTGTGTTGGCCACAATAATAACCACAGATGGAAACAAATATTCAAGTCAATATGCTTAGGTATCAAAGACCTGGGACAAGCACAACATTTTTTTATGATATTTTATCATTGGCAGTTATTTTGAAATATGTTTCTTTTCTTCCATTCTAAAATCTATCATATTGAATTTAAAATGTAGTAGTCTACAAAATAGGATAGTATGTATTGGTGTGTTCTGTATTTTTTTTTTTTTTTGAATTTTTGTATGTAATGTTTAGACTTTGTTTTCATCTCTTGAGTAAACTATATTGTATTTTTTAGATGCCAAAGGGAATATGTGAGAAGGTTTCTATTTTTTTTCTTATTCCATAAAATTGGTAGTAACATGCGAACCTAAAATATGTATTGGCATGTCCTCTATTTGATATTTGTTTTATTTAATAGAATGGATCAATTTGGACTTTCGCGTTTGTTTGTCTCACATTAAATATATCAAATACTACAGGGTTTTGTAGTAGGTTGTTATTTTAATTCTCTCTTGTTCGACTAAAGTGTCAATAAGAGGTTGAGGTGAAATTTTTTCTTCCAACGCTTCATAATGAATATGTCTTATGTCTAAGACCAAGTGTAAATATTCTATGTAAATTTTGTGTCTCATTGCCTAGAATATGCTATGACAATATATTATGGTAATGATTTCCATAGCCAAAATTTGACATTAAGTCAAATGGATAGGTATTGCAGGAAAAATTCATTACCTTCAATTGCACCTTTTTCATATGGCATGCTCATGTTAATAATATATCCTTACCAAGTTTGAATGTTTTTTTAATGTTCTTTATAACATTTATGGTAAGACAGCGCTGCAAATAAGATAATGTTTCATTTTGTTTAGACAAATGTGTAGTGTAGAAAGATTGTGTTGTATGGCACCTAAGATGATTAACATCAAATTATTTATTGCTTGATTGGAAAATATAATTGAATAAGTTGTTACCACAATCTCCATTAATAGTTGTAACTCTAGAAAAGCCTACTATTTCTAGGTAATGTGAAATCAAACCCCAATGAGATTTTAGGACCATGCAAGGATGTGATGGTTGAATATGTCTAATTACAGTATTTTAAGTACTATTTTTTTCCAATATATTGGTTTATAACAACCATAAAGAATATTTTTATCATGAAACAAGACACAATATGGTAGTGTATGTAGTTCTATGTTGAATTTAAAATAGTTATTTTCCGTTGCCAATAACCATAGCCATGTTAGTATATTCAACCATGTAGACAATCATTGTATACAAAAAAAATCACCCCATAACTTAGATTTCATTTTCATTTAGCCCTATAGTTTCAAAAAGTTTCACCCTCTAAAAATATGTTTCAACGTCATGACTATTGTGAAAATTGTAGAGTGTGTCAGGATCTAATTATAGTTGCAATGAAATCAATACATCAAGATTCCCTCTATGTGAGCAACTTAAAAAATGTTTTATTATGTCATTACGAATTTGAGTAGAAGTGTATCGAAAATGCAACAAAGCAACAAATGTATCAAACAAACAATCATTGAAACTATACTTGATCATGTTCTTTGCAAACATGATGTTGAGTCAACACACTATCAATGCTTTGTCAAGTTTTTTCCTCATCTAAACTCCTCCATAGCTATAGGGGTGTCCAGGATAGGCCAAAATTGTTTTGTTTAGAAGATATATTTTTAGATGGTATTTTTTATTTAGAGACAAAATGTAAAAGAGATAAAAAAAAACATATACAAGTACATGCTTTATCTAAAGACAAAATGTGAATGGGAGAAAAAAACATAGACAAGTAAACACTTCCAATGGGCAATGTTTTGATTGGGTAATTTTGATATACAAAACACAAAATTAATTACTATGTTTTATGTGCTTGAACATATAAAAATATGCTAAAGCTTTACCTATATAAGTACCATGTTATATGCACACATCAAAATCGCATTACCAATAGTAAATATCAATGCCTATTGTTTAAAAAAAGACAACGACCAGATTAGTTGTGCCCAGACTCAAATAGAAAACACCTTAAAATAGTACATAAATATTGAGTAAAAACCTAATCTCCATATCAACAGTGGCAAAATCACTAAACATATACTGCGTGTTTTTTTATCATCAATATTTTAACATTAAAAAAATCATGAAACATAATCAACGATTTTATATTCGAATTTTGGCAAAGACAAAAACCCCTGCAAGCTATATAAATCAAAAGAACTAGAAACAAATAAAAAAACATAAAATTCATTCATACTATAACATCCTCACAGACTTAATTTAAGTTTGTTTTTTAATTAAAAAAGGAGTTAAAACTACAAAATCCTTGATTTTGTCACATAGATATATTCCATACATAAATGAATGTAAAAACATGAGATCTATGAAAAAATAATTATTTCTATAAAAATATGCTCTATACATATTACTTTTCAATAGGGAAAACATAAAAAATGAAACAAAACTCATCTAAAACAAAATGAATGTGTTAAAATCTTTGTGGAAGCCCCTTATTCCTTTAAAGTCTAAGTTTTGCTTTCCAAAATCCATCACTCTATGACTCCAGCATCCCCCTTCGACTGCCATGTGTTTTCTCTTTATGTCAAAAACTCTCAGTTGTGTTCTAGGAAACTATGTGATGACATGACCCTATGACTCCATTCTGATTGCCACGTCTTTTTAGGGACGGAAAATACTAAAGTATGTTTTGAAATCTAGGAAAGACCCTATGATCTTTGTGATGCTTTGTTTGTGTTATTACCGCCAAGTGTTTGGTTTTGATATTATAAGTCTTATTAAAGTATTATGAGCGCAAAAAATTGAGTGGTATGTTAAAGTCTCTGCAATCATGCGGTTTTAATTTGACTGCTATGTGTTTTATTTATAGCAAAGTTTTATTAAAACTTTAATCATGTTTTACATTTTGAAAAGCCCGCCTTACAATAAAAGGGACACTACATGACTCCATGACCCTATGACCCTTGGATGATCACCACATGTTTACTTTATATCACACGCTTTATTAATGTGGTTTGTGTTTTTAAGGTATGTTTTGAATATAATTTTGGCATGTCTATTTATGCATAAGGAAATGTGTGGTCTCATGAAAATATAAAGTTGATTTTAAAAACCAACAGATATGTGGATTGTGCATAGACTCACTTAATATCTATGTGACTATGTGGCCACAAAACAATCAAAAATGGTCATGTGTGTCACTCCTACTTGACACAATAAAGGCAAGAGAAGATCAAGATTTGGAGCTTTGTGAGGACACGTTACACAATATTTTCCCATGTGGATTTGAAAAATACAAAGATTAAAATCCATGAATGTAATAAAATGTGGAATGAAAACAATAATTTAATGGATCCCTAGACAACAGATAAAGACATGTAAAAATGTGAAGCATGTGATCTCATGCTTGTAGACCAATGGCATACTACTACATGTTCATTTTTAGTGGACACAGTAAAGGTTAAAAGGAAAGAAAGACTTAAAGTGAGGTAAAGACACATTCATAGGATGTCACCATGAAAGCATGATAGATTTTAAGGTGAACAACACTCGACCTTAGCAAAGATAAAAGTAAAAGTGTGAGTCCAACATGTTTGCACAGTCCACAAGAGACATTTGAAGGCAGAACGTAAAGTGCATGACCCCATGACATCATGACCCTAGTGACCACCTGAGGATGCTTGATTAAGATACATGGACAGTTAGATTTTTTAGTTGCAATTGAAGTCATGAAGTCACAGATAGATAAAAACACAATTATGTAAATTGCGGAAATATTTAATTTGAACCCACAAATATCCAAATAGAATTCAATGTTCACTTCACATAAGAGGTAACATTGTTCTCAAAAACATTGAATAAATTCAACAAATATTATACACTACTAGCCAATAAAATCTTGTGAGAGCAATTAAACAAGAATAAACAACAGTATCACTTAGCATCCATATAACTTGAATTAAACTTTAGTTTTTTATTTAAAAAAATAAAACAAAACTACATAATTTTTAAAATTTCAATGCCAATGCCACTAGGTAAAAGTGATAGTGAACCTCGATCTTGTCCAAGCCCAACACACCAAACCCAAAAAAGCGCAAACACTTTCCTTAGTTGAATGAGAAAGAGAACGAGTCAACAAAAATTGTCTCCTGATATTACCTTTGAAATAAAACAAAACAAAAGCATCAATAAGACCATGCCCACACTTCAATTAGAAAAGGCTGACTGTTGCAAACGAGCCACATGGGTTCATTGCAAAAAAATAAAATGGCATCCACATAAATAGAGACCACCAATAGCCCATTATATTTAAATGATAGCAACACAAGATTTGTGTATGTGTGTTTAAAATGTCTCTCGAGAAAAATAGATATTGACGATATCCAAGTCATCACTTGTGACACATCACATTATATCAACTATAAAAGCCTTCTTTTCAATGTCAATTTGTATTAATAGTCAGTGAAAATACAACATTTAATAAACCCCTAGTGCCTATCATCATAATAGTTAGCCAAAATAAAATATATTTTTAATTTCTAAAGATTATAGATAAGTTTAAAATATTTTTAAAAACATCATTTTTATTAGTTATTAAAAAATAATTAATAAAAAAATTAGAATAATTAGAAAATCTTCTGAACTAATAAAATCACCCCAAAAAAAATAAAAAGTTAATTATTTTTAACAACCATATTGCAGAGTTTATAATATGTCATATATCACATAGTTATTAGGGAGATGAAAAAATTTATTTGTTAAATTGAAAAAAGTTGAAATGGTTAAAAAATTCTTCTCAACCAATAAAAATAACTTAAAAAATTTTTAAAAAAAACATTTATTTTTAGTAAAAATTATATCACATATTTTATAATATGCAATATATCACATAATTATTAAGGGATGAAAAAATTATAATTTATTAAAGTGAAGGGTATATAAATTTGCTTTAGTAGTTTCAATTAATATGTAGATAGTTTGTATGAGAAGTTACTCATTTTATGAGAAATAAGAATTATAATTTTTATTTAATTTGTTATTTTTATGAATTTTTTAAGTCATAATGTAACAATGAATTATATGTATTTGTATTGAAAAAATTTAAATTCAAATTCCATCAATAATTAAATAATCTACAATGGAGAATGCATAATTAACATATTGAAGAATTAACTATACAAAATCTAAAACCTTTATTTATATTCCATATATGTGTGGGCCCATCCAATCTTACATTAATCCATTAAAAAATGATTCACTTTTTTATTTCAATACAATTATATATGATATTTTTATATCTTTATAAAAATCTTTTCCATATACTCACTTATATTTTAAAAAATGATTCACTTTTTTATTTCAATACAATTATATATGATATTTTTATATCTTTATAAAAATCTTTTCCATATATATATATTTTATATATATATATAAATATAATTTTGAAACACAAATTCATATCAACAAAGTTCCCTCTAATAAGACGGATTATTTGCCTATAACTTTTAACACTAAAATTATTAGGTTTTAATTATAATTTACAAATTATTTGAGTTACATTGTTTGCAAATAAATAAACTTACATTCATTGGATGTTTTTTCTACTATTAGTCCCTAAAGGTTATTAAGTTATGTAATCAATCATTATATAACTATTAAATCGATCTTTATGTTTGATAAATAATTCTCACTATTTAGCATGGAACTTAAATATTATTAGCATAGGACTTAAATATTATTAAATGGTCATTTTCATTTTAAAATTAGATTTCACATACACATATATTAAATCGAGGTATTAATTTAAGATATTTATTTTAAATTTGTTGTATATTTTTATTTATTTTTTAAAATTGTATTGATTAATGATCATATTTTTTATATAAAATATATTTTTTTTTATAAGAGATGGCTTCAGCTTAATTGCATTATTATAACAAAGTTAAAAAAATAATTTTATAAAAAAAGGGGTCCAAATTCTACTATATACTTAAGATATCAATATATAGATGGCTCCTTATGAGTCACGAACACTTCTTGTTTCATACTTCAATTTTACTCCACTCTTCAACCTCAATTTCAGAGGCATAAAAACCTACTATTATACTCAACAGTCACAAGTTATCAAGAGAAAGATCTCAACAACTTAATTCTTGTGTTTTATGTTTTATCTCATTTTTCTCTTGCATGTTCTTATTTGAAAGGTACTTTTATTGTAGTCATATTAATCTCTTATAGTTATTACTGAAAATTATTAAATATCAAATCATATTTTATTATATTCTAAATAAAAATAAAATCATCCTTATGACAATTAATTGGAGATCAAATTTAAAGTCGAACATTTGTATTGACATCTCATAAGATTAAACTTGCTCGTTTCACTCTTTATTTATCAAGATACTTACTCCTCTCAATGTAATTATCTTTTTAAATACTAGAAATATTATTCATTTCATATTGACTATAAAAAAAAGTATGCAATATTTTTAATTGACATTTTAGGATTTTTATAGCACATCATTAAGATAAATGATAAGAATTATATGCCTTCAAAATTGTTTATATAGATAACCTTATAGATAAATGATAAGATTATGCATAATTAAAAAAATTTATATAGATAATTGTATATATAATGTGAGGTTGAGAACCATTACAATATACTTGTATCAAAAGGATAATCTACAATAACAGTTGGGGGTGGTGGTGGATTGTAAAGTCTATGAAATATTAACAATTGTAGTTGATCTTATATTTGACATTTATTTGACCATCATACGACACTATCAACTTTAAATTTGATATAAATAGTTTTTAAAAAATATACCAACATATTGCTAAAAGCATCTGAACTGGCAAATCCCTAAACCTTGTTACTAAAAAAATTGTGACTTGCTAGATGCTAGCTCATAAATGTCAATGGCTTGTGATTAAGAACATGCTAAAAAAATTAAATTTTATGAAATGCCTAATTTTGATTAGATTTAATGTCTCAAATGCCAATAACCACAGCAAAAAATATATGAAAACAAACAGAAAATCACTTAGGCAAAGTGTTAATTTTTTGGCAAAATAAATAGTTACATGTTGCTATGTTGATCACTATCAACCCTTGGAACAATATTGGTAGCTTAGCATGTTTCATATTTTTATCCATTCAATTCACAATTTAATAAATAAATTCAGATTTCACATACCTCGTAACTAATAGTTTCATTGGAGCTAATCGTTGCATTTCTATAGCGGATAAGTCTTAGGTCAACAACATCAAACGTAGTTTTATGGTTTCGTGTTAATTCCAATAAAGTTCATTAAAAAAGTTGTAAAAAACTTTAAAATGCCAAAATAAAATTTCTAAATAAGGCAGGGAAAACAAGTGCAATTATAGACATAGTATCTGTAGTTCATTTATGCTAAACTACATTTCATTAAGTGAGACATTTCATGAAATAGATGGTATGCAAAGACCATCACGGTCATTTCTGACATTTTATGAAATAGTGCATGTTCAGAATCAATGAAAAAAAAACCCTAAATTATTAACACTTCGCAGCAACACATAAACCAGATGAAGTTAAAATGAAGCGGAGCCTAGGGCTCTGCAGCATGTTTCATATTCTACCACATTGCTGCTTACGTCACAATGCATGCATGTCACATTTTTTGACAAAAGCCCTAATACATATTAGATTTAAAATCCTACACGAACACACTCGTATGTGGTCAAGAATATAAAACAGGGGTTTTTAATTGATCGAGTTGGGCAATCAAAAGGGAATTGAATGAATGAAAATGGAAAAATAATTATCTCACCTCGCTTGCTCAAAAAGGTTGTGGCCTATCTTCCTGCCTTTTGCAACTATTTTCTATTGCCTGGAAGCCTTCCTTGCATAGCTTGTGCCATACTCGACTTGGGTGACTTATCCCCATACCAAATGCACCGCTACCTTTCATCATCGTCCCTTGCATGCTCTCCATCGACATGCATCCTCCATCAGCCTCGCTAAATACCTACCATGTCTTCGTTATTGCTGGAGGGATCGGGGGAAAATTATAGGAAATACAAACCCCTGATTGTTCGCATGCCACAGCCACTATCTACTCTTTAGTGCTAACTGGGAAATATTAACATCCACCTCCAAACATATGCACATGATTTGTATCTTTGGAGAACAGCGTTACAGTATTGGCTAATGACAAGAAGTAGGTTCTACTAACAGTGTAGCATGGAAACAATGGTACTCGTCATGTACCAACAATGTGAGAGGAGTTTTGAGCAAACACAATATCGTTCATATTTATTAAGTTGTAATGAGAAACCAATGCGCTAAAATCTCATGTGTTCACCATGAGAATTTTACCATCAAAACAATGTAGATAAAAGTGAAGAATTTAATATTTTGCACAATAATAATAGTTCAAATAAGTTTATTAAAGCTAACTTCAAACTTCAATCTATGAAGATTTATCAGCATAAATATATTTTTATGTATTTATATTTAAATAAAATTAATAGATATCAATATCTAAGCGCATTTTCATAGGTTTTCCACCTATCACATTGATTAAAGTTATTGATATTTTTTTTAAAAATTTGTTGACTAATAAAAATGGCATCAATCTAGGTGTCTTGATATGTCACATTCAAGAAAACCTTTCTTGAAAAAAGCCTTCAAAATCTAACTTATTCGAATATATTAAGATTTTTTTAATCATTTTTTTAATTAAGAAGGAAATATTTTCGTATGATATTAAAATGAACACCAAATTTAAAGTTGAAATTTCCATATGATGATTAAATAAATGTTAAATTTAAAGTCAATTATTAATTATTAACAAGTCATAGACATCACAGTCCTCCATTACCAAAGTCAGCGACCGTTGTATAATGCATAGCAACATAATTAGGTTCTTAATTTTTGTAGGATTGTATGTTTGTTTAATTCATTTTAAGATGACTTTATTGAGTAGTAATTATTTTCATGATATTTTTCTTCATATATTTTTTATAATAACTACAAGTATCTTAATGATAGTTTTTTTTTTTTTTAAATAATTATAAGCTAAGAGACTCTATTTAGCATACAAATATTTGTTAATCAATAGAGAAATAATGAATGCAATCCATTATTTTAGGCTTCTCACCAATCATCTTTTTTCACTATTGCAAAATATTTTAGAGTAAATAATGTTTCTATGCCCTTAACCTATAGAGTTTATAGGGATATGCGTAGCTAACATAATCTTTTACCTTGTCATATCACAATTTTATATGTTTTCATAATTTTAGCAGGGTCAGCCTATGGAATAACAATAGCCTACATAAAGTATATATAGGAGGTCATTGTTATTGTTGGTTGAATATTTTGTCGATCAACGTATTGATAAACAAAATAGGTCTGATTAGCCAAAGTAGGAAGATTAGTCGTCCAAATGTGTAGGTTCACCACATCAGAAGGGCACTGATCGCTCCTCTCATAAAGGGGAGGTTCCATATATATATATATATATATATATATATATATATATATATATATAAACAAAAAATAATACTTTAGGGTAGGACAAACCATCCATCTCTCTTTCTTCAGAGATGATGTGTGCAAATCAAAGGAAAAACTCAAGGGAAATGACAGACAGCACTCCTCTTCTTTCAAAAATACTATTCAACAAACCACAAGAATACTCCTGGTAGTAACAGCAAAATGTAGCAAAGGATGTAATAACCAGCAAATCGAGATGCAGCACAAAGTCTCCACCTGAATTGCTCAAGAGTAAGATACGAAGGACAATGAGGGCATAAAGTCGTCCCAAGGTCCTTTACACAGAAATGAAAAGAAAACACACTAAAGGCAATTATGGGGGCACAAAGTCTCTCCACACATGACTCTTCAGGGCACCTTCCTGACTGTTGTCACTAATTTTGCTTGTTGAATTAAAGGAACAAAAGATATATTAAGGAAAAAGACATAAGAATGGTTTCCTTAAAAACAAAGATATCACAGCACAAAGTCTGAAAAATCACTTGCTTTCTTATTCCAATAACAAAATATGATCAACAAACTAAGCTCAAAGTCTCAGAAATGTGTTTCAATTTGAGTAGAGTTTCGTTCTGATTGTCAAAAAGAGATCCATTTACAATAGAAGAGAGTCCCTTATATAGCCTCTTCAAGAAAGACTCGAGAACAGTAAAACATCATGTTGAATTGAAATCTGTTAAGAAGACAAGCTGGAACTTAGGGGCGTTTACCCATTTGATTTTATCAATGTAAAGAAACAAGTCACGCTATTGAAAGTTTGCAACTTTCAATGTCCACCTAGCGATCTGATCCTACCTTCATCGTTCCTCCTTTTTTGGTTAATTGAATCAGTGCCTGGATTCAATTTGTTGTTATGTTCCTTCCTCGCTTTCTGCTGGTCTTGGCCTTAAAGCTTGTGAATGCATTCGAGTCTGTAGATTCAAAGGATCAACGACTATTTTATAAGATTTAAAATTGACGTTCGTGCGCCTGTCACTATGTTTTCAATGGCTAGTTCGCTATCTTGAATTTGACATCTTCAGGCGTGTCACCCCTTGGTCCTTGAAATGATCCACTTTGGGTCGAGAAGAGCCCCCCACAAGGTATCTGCCCTTCGGGTGGTCTTCAAATGGCCTTCAGGCTTCTTGTTTTACACCTTCCCGAAGGGAAGGTGACCTTTCAGCTTCGAGGAAGTGTACTTCTATTTGGCAGTTGAGAGTCCCCCACAAGGGCACCTGCGCTTCGAGATCCTTCGGCGGCCTTTCGCGGCTTTCCTACGGACTATTTCCGCGGACAATTTCCTGCGGATGAAAATGTTCTGATCACTTTGCCTTCAAAAAATCCTTCGAGTTTTCTTCCCGCAACCTATTTCTTGAATTCTTTCAGACTTTTTGTTTCTTTCGGACAAAAAGTCCGAACGAATTGCTTCTTTTTTTAGTCTTTTTTGAATTCCTTAAACAAAATCTGAAAGAATTACCTTTGCGGCCTTCTTTGAAAATGACCCTTTCGAAGGGTATTTTTGTCGACCAAGTGCCCTCCACAAAGGTACTTGTCCTTCGGGAGGCTTCTTTGAACTAAGTCGATAATCCCTTTGATTGAACCAACTGAGTGAACCGTTTGATTGAACCAAACGTTAAACCAATCCATTGAACCACTCCGTTGAACCGCTTCGTTGAACTAAACATTGAACCGCTTGGTTGAACCAAGCGTTAAACCAAGCCGATGAACCAAGCTTTGAACCAAAATGGTTCAAGCCGATGGACCAATTGAATGAACCAAGCGGATGAACTGAGCATTGAACCACTTGATTGAACCCACCTTTGAACCGTTTGTTTGACCCTGCCTTTGAACCATTTATTTGAACCAACTGCTAAACAAAGCTTTGGTTCAACGGTTCAAACAAAGCCTTGAACCGACTAACGAAACATTTGATTGAACCAAAGGATGAACCAAAGTGTTGAAACAAAGCGGATGAACCACCCGAGTGAAACAAAGCGTTGACCCTTTTGAACTTTGAACTCGTTGAACCTTTAAACCAAAGTGGTTCAATGGTTCAACGGTTCAAGCCTTCTTTGTTTAGATGCTTGCCGATGGAGATTTTTTATTGAACCAAGGCACTGAACCAATCTTGAAAATGACCAAGTGTTAAAAACTGATTCTTTTGGTTGAACCCACTTGCAGAAGTTGTGAAGCCCGTTGAACTTGGCCTGCAGAGTCCATAGATTTTTGAGAAGCTTGGAAAATGAGGAATCTGAATGCCCATGACAAATTTTGAAAAGGGAAGAGAAAATTTTAGTCTGTAGGACCAAAATAGTTCAAATGTTGTCCCAAAAATGAGTGATATTTTTGGGGGACAATAGCTGGCTCCAGTTGGGGAACTTCTATCAATTGCAAAAAAAATTGAAGGGAGTAGAATCCAGAATCTCAAGTGTCTTCATGTGTACCATTGGGCTACGGAGTCATGCTACCCAGAAATGAAAGGCATCAAAAAAGAAAACAAACAAAATAAAATAGAATTAAAAAATATACATATATACAGATGCAATGATCTGATACTTCAAGAGTTGAAGTGTTTCAGATGCTGCCCATTGTGAGGCAGAGAAAAGAGTGTGCCATCTTGATATGTCAGTAGAAAGTTGTTTTCACCAATGTGCTGATGAATTATAAATGGGCCTCTCCAAAGAGAGTCAAACTTTCCATGCATTCCCTTTGGTTCTCTCCTTTTGTCCCATAGCAGGACTTGATCCCCAATCTAGAAATCACGATTTTTGGCCTTCTGGTCAAAGAGTTTCTTTACTAGACTTTGATGAGCAGCAATTATGTCCACCACCATGGTTCTCTGTTCCTCCAGCTCAGTCAGGCACATGATTTTTTTATCAAGAGAGCTTTCATATGTCTGATTGTCAGGATCCCTGCTCCTCAAGAACACACATGATTACCTTTGTATAAGCAACTAAACACATAATTTAACCAGAATGATAAGTAACTAGAAATTCAGAAACAACACAGAATATGAGAGACAATACAATCTTGTATTAATATTCTTCCAGAAAAAAATACAATGAAGAAATCACACTTTCTTCCACACCTCTCAGATGTACAGATCTCTTTCCCTCAAGAGCTCTCACTCTCACACACAATTACAAACACTACTCAATAATCGAGTTGTTCCCTCCACCAGTCAGTAACAACACTTTCAGTACACCAACAAATACTCAAATTACTCCAAGTAGATCTTCCTTGATCTTGCAACAACCTACAATCAAACGATCTTACTTACCATGTAGATCTCCTTCTTGATCTTACACAACCTGCAGATCAACCTGATCTTACACACCTGGAAGAACCTTTGTCCTTGTCTCACCAAGTCCTTATGATTCTCCACATTGAAGATCCCTTCTTTGATCCTTCACTTACACTTTACAATACAACCCCATGGGTCTCTTAAATAGATCCCATACAAACAATAATTAGACTTCTTAATTACAATAATTAGAAACGCAAACTCAAGACTAAAATTAGTCTTTTACATGCAAACTAACTGTCTGTCTAAAATTAGACTAGTTCTGGAAGTGCATGCAAATGCATGCACACACAGGCTGTCGACATCGATGCATGACTGACCGATGTCGGCCGACCAATAATCGGCGTCGATTGCTCTGCACTGTAATATGACCGACGTTGGTTGCCCTGCAACTCTGCAACCTCTTTCATGTTTGCATCAGTGAAGCTTTTAGCTCTACAACCTAACAATCTCCTACTTGGAGATAAATATCTGCACCTGTACATGTACCTTTACATCGTCTAATTTATTTCCTGGCTTGTATCTCTCTTCAAGCTCAATCTTGAAAACTGACACAACAAACCACCGTACCACCAATAGTGTACCCTGTGGTGCTTCTTCTGTCATCCAAGTCCCCTGCCACATTCGAATCTACAAATCCATGTAGAGAAGTCCTTGACCCTGCATAACATGTATACCTGCTGCTGGTCCCTCTCAGATACCTGAGAATCCACTGAACTCCTTGTCAGTGCTTCTTCCCCGAATTGGCCACGAACTTTTTGACAACTCCCACTGCTTAAAAAAAATTAGGTCTAGTACACATGTACTTAACCTCATCATGTGAATTGGGACCCTGTTCTGTGAACTGTCCATCCACAGGTGTGCTAACCGGTTTTGCCTCCTACATATTGAACCTCTCCACTACCTTATTCACATAATCATCCTGAGACAACATCAACCTATGACTTTTCCTGTCTTTATAAATACTCATGCCAAAGAATTTCTTTGTTGCTCCCAAATCCTTCATGGCAAACCTCTGAACTAACTTTACTTTAGCTCAGCAAATCCCTGCATATATGAACCTGCAACAAGCATATCATCCACATATAGTAACAAGATAATGTTGCGACCATTATCCAACCTGGTAAAATAAACACAATGGTTACATCGACATTGACTAAAGCCATGCTTTGTCATACACCTGTCAAATCTTAAACACCATTGTCCTACAGCCTGCTCAAGACCATATAATCTGGCCTTCTGTCTCACCTGTCCATTCTCTCATTTCTTTAACCTGTAAATCCATTCGTCTTTCAGTGCTTTTTTTTCAGCTAGCAACTCTACCAAATATCCCATTTGGTTCTTTTTCAAAGAATCAATTTCTTTATTCATGCCATGCTCCCACTGTTTCTTGGATTCTACCTGCTCTGCCTTTTTAAAACTTCTTGGTTCTTAACCATCAGTGAGCAACAATTAGTGTAAAGGAGAATAACAAATTTGAGGCTTACTTACCCTTTCAGTCCTTCACATGGGCGTTTGAGACTCCTTGACAGCTTATTGTCCGCCCAAAATTCATTTCCTGGTCGACCCTGGTCTGCACCCGACCGATGTCGAATCCACTTGATCACTGACGCCGATTCCCTGACCGACGTCGGTGTCCACCTTATCGCTGATGTCAATTTCCTAATTGACGTCGGTAGAAACCCTACCCGATACCATCGACTTTTCCTGTCTACACATGACCGACGTCGGTTCCACCTGATCGACACTGATAACTATGTTTTCCTGTGAGTGATGACTTTTTATCTACGAGCTCACCTTGGATCAAAACCCTGTCTAAATTGTCCTGCTCAGAATTATTCAGCACCTATGACTAATCTCTGTCCATCATCTCCTCCATAAACACCAAGGCTTTCTAGTTCTTCACTTTGTCAAACACATCAGATTCCCTTTTCCTGCAATAGACCCGATCCTTTCTTGTAGCATAACACCGCTCACAAAAATCTCGATCTATGCTCTCCAAATCTGAACTCTTTCGTTTTGACCCAAGAACCTGCATCTCCTTCTTACTCATGTGGCCAAGCCTACAAAGCCACGTCTTTGCAACAGAAGAAGAACCAGTGATACAAGTAGATAGATAAAGAATACCTACTTTCTTACCACATACTAATTCAAGTGCATTCGCTGTGAGAGTTACTGTGAATCTCTCATCACCCAACTTTCCTGAAGCAATTAGACTCCTCTTCAAGACTGGGACCTGCATGACATCCTTCAACACCCATGTGTTGGCCGTCTGCAATTTCAGTCACACTTCACCTTTGCCCACAATTTGACAAGGCTCACCAACCCTCAAATAAATCTTTCCAAAGTCTCCCAAGACATTAACATGGAAAAATACTCTATTTAGAGCTGTATGGAAAGAGGCAACATAATCTATAAAGCAAGATTCTACTTTATCCAAGGAACATATAAGAGCATCCTGTGCAACAACACCTGCAACATCTGCTTCATTTCTTTCATGCTGATCTTCTACCAACCATCAGTCTTTTTTTTCTGCTCTTTCTTTCCATCAATCAGTAATTGACCATTCGTGCTATTCAATTTCTCCATTCGTAGCTTACTTTTTTTTTGCCATTGTTATACTCCCACTCAATCAGAAACCCCTGAGAGTGACCTGTAATCAACAAACACGTAACATGCTCTAACCCCCTGTTAGTGTACCTAACCACGCTCTGATATTAATTCTCAAGATCCCTGCTCCTCAAGAGCACACATGATTACCTTTGTATAAGCAACTAAACACGAAATTTAACCAGAATGATAAGTAACTAGAAATTCAGAAACAACACAGAATATGAGAGACAATACAATCTTGTATTAATACTCTTCCAAAAAAAATACAATGAAGAAATCACACTTTCTTTCACACCTCTCAGATGTACAGATCTCTTTCCTTCAAGAGCTCTCACTCTCACACACAATTACAAACACAACTCAATAACCGAGTTGTTCCCTCCACCAGTCAGTAATAATACTGTCAGTACACCAACAAGTACTCAAAGTAGATCTCCCTTGATCTTGCAACAACCTGCAATCAAACGATCTTACTTACCATGTAGATCTTTTTGATTTTGCACAACCTGCAGATCAACCTAATCTTACACACTTGAAAGAACCCTTGTCTTTGCCTCACTAAGTCCTTATGATTCTCCACACTGAGGATCCCTTCTTTGATCCTTCACTTACACTTTACAATACAACCCCATGGGTCTCTTAAATAGATCACATACAAACAATAATTAGACTTCCTAATTATAATAATTAGAAACGTAGACTCAAGACTAAAATTAGTCTTTTACATGCAAACTAACTGTCCGTCTAAAATTAGACCAGTTTTGAAAGTGCATGCAAACGCATGCACACACAGGCTGTCGACGTCGGTGCCTAACTGACCAATGTCAGCTGATCCATAATCGACGTCGGTTGCTCTGCACTGTAATATGACTGGCGTCGATTGATCAGACTGACGTCGGTTGCCCTGCAATTTGCTTTGCTCAGCAACTAAGCAACCTCCTCCATGTTTGCATCAGTGAAGCTTTTAGCTCCACAACCTAACAATCTTCAATTGCCTTTGCCAATTTTAAGGTTGACAATTATAAGGTGATTGGTATCTCAGCATTGATACCATAAAGAAGTTGAAAATGAGACATACCATTGCCCTCTTTGGTGTGACTATGTCTACCCATAAAGCATCAACTAATGCTTTATGCCATGTTCTTTGATTGTCATCTACTAGCTTCTTGATGATAGTTACCAGGTTTTTATTGTTGAATTCAGCTTGTCCATTCTCTTGTGAAAAATAATCAGAAGAGTGAGAGAGTATAATTCTATAATAAAAACAGAATTATGTAATCTCCTGAGAGGTGAAACAAGTTGCATTGTCAGTAACAATTTTGATTAGAACTCCAAACCTGAAAATCATATTCTCTTTAAAAAAATTGTATACAACTTCTGAAGTAGCATGCTTAGTTGGGATTGCTTCTACCCACTTGGTGAAATAGTCAGTTGTTGTAAGGACAATCATGTCTAGCACTTGAAGATGGGTTTATTGTCCCAATAAAATCAATCTCCCATTGCTAAATTTTTTTTTCTATGATCGCCAGCTTGAGAGGCATAGCAGCTAACTTGGGTCTTCTAACAAATTGTTGATAGAGTTCACATTTTCTCACCCATTTATATGCATCTTAGAAAAGAGTTGGCCAGTAATACTTGGCTCGTAGAATCTTGTGAGCAGTCACAGGAGCATAAAAACATCCTCCATAGACCAGATTGTGAAAAGATTTCAAAAATTGGCTTTGTTGCTCTTTGTCTACATAGCGAAGGAATACTCCATCTATGCTTCTCTTGTACAAGCCGTTGTCCCAAAAGACAAAATTGGCAGCTTTCAACTTGATAGTCCTCCTTTCTTTGTAAGACAAATGAGTAGGACATTCACCATAAGTAAAAAAATGAGTGATACTTGAATACCACTCATTGGTAGTGGAGACAAAAAGGACTGTTGGTGTTTATTCCATTTCAAGTTCTTCACGCTGTGTGTCTTCTAGCTTATTGTCAACAATTAATTGGCATAGGCCTTTACCCCTGACCAGCTTTGTCAGCTTGATGTCTAGATCAAACTCTTGGATCCTTGTAATTCAATTACCTCTTTTCGTGTCAAACTATTGTTGAGTTAATATAGACTTGATTGTAGTGTCAAGAACTAAGGCAGTAGTGTGTGAATTCAGAATATAGAAGCAGAAATATTTTACTACTTTCACCAATGCATAAGCATGCCTCTCTACATTTGAATACTTCATCTCATGGATTTTGAGAGTGCAACTCATGAAAGAGATAAGAGATTCCATACCTTTCTTGTCTTGTTGAACAAGAATTGTTGAAAGAGTGTGTTCAGACGCATAGCTATATATGATGAAATTTTTGTTGTAATCTGGATAAACTAAGGTAGGGGCGTGAGCAATGGTAGTCTTGATATCTTGAAATGCTGACTTGTCTTCTTTAGTCCAGCTAAAGATGGTCTTCTCTTTTATCATGTTCACAATGTGTCTAGTCTTCTCAGCAAATTCGGGGATGAATCTCCGTAAGAAATTTACCTTTTCAAAGAAAGAATGAACAACATTCTTACTTGTAGGCAAATTAAGCTCTTGAATAGACTTGACTCTGTTTGAGTCAATCTTTATACCTTTTTTAGACACAATGTGTCCAAAAAATTCCTTTTTTGTTACTCTAAAAATAGACTTCTTAGGATTCAAAAAAATATCATTCTGGCGGTAGCGCTCCAGCACTTGTTGTAAGTAGCGCACATGATCAGATTGACATTTTGAAAAGACAGTCAAGTCATCAAAGTATACCACTATAAATTTACCAATCTCATATTTAAAAGCCAGATCCATTGCTCTCTTAAAGGTAGCACCAACATTTATTAAACCAAAAAACATTCTTCTATATGCAAATGTACTCCAAGGTGTGGTGAATGTAGTATTGTGTTGGTCTGCTTCACCAACTTCAACTTGATTATATCCTGAAAAGCCATCCAGCATTGATAACATCTCTGAAACTGTTACTGTTTGAAGCACTTGATCCATAATTGGCAAAGGATAATTATCTTTCAAAGATGCTTGATTCAGATTTTTAAAATCTACACAAATGCAAATTTTGTCATTCTTCTTCCTTATAGGGACTATGTTGGCAATCCATGTGGAATGATAGATTAGGAAGATGATTCTAGCATTTAATATTTTTTATATCTCAGACAAAATAGTACCTGATATTTTTGGATTGTACTGTCATGAATTTTTGCTTATAGGGCATTGAATCAGCATTGAGAGGAATGTCATGACAGATTTCATCAGGTCTGAGAGACTTCAGGTCTTCATAATAATATGCTAAGACATCCATGTATTGATGGAGCAAAGTGGTGAACTTGAATATTTTTTCAGGGGTGCAACACTTACCAATGTTAACCATCTTGGGATTTTCTTTAGTGGTCAGATTTATTTGATTGAATCTCTAAGAGAAACTTGAGTCTGTTTGCTATTGTTTGATGAATCTATCATGCTTGTCAAACAACTTCTCAAGAGAAATCAGGCTTTTAGGAATTTTATTTTCTTTCAGCTATAAGAATTCTTCATTTATGTCTGAACTAGATTCTGAGGCTGATTCATACTTCTGAAGTTCACTGCCTTCAAAATGTAATTGTTCAAAATTGTCTTTTCGTTCCAGAAAGGCAATGATTTGATAATCATCATTGAATACTTGACAATGATCAACATTGTCAGGAACACTTAGTCTATAGATTAGCTCAATAATATACATGTCTTCTTTGAAATTTGAATAAGAAACTAAGAGAGTTTCTGAAACAGCAAGTGCATCAGCTCTGTCATTAGCTCTCTGGGTATGGCAGAAATGTTGAAAGCATCAAAGCTTTCAATTTGGTCTCAAACCAGGTTGCGATAGTGGCGTAATCTTTCATTCTTGGTTTGGTAAAGATTTTTTACTTGACAAACCACTAATTTAGCATCTCCTTTGGCATAAAAAAACTTGATGTCTTTTTCTTGAGCAACCTTCATTCCAAGCAGTAGAGATTCGTATTCAGATGTATTGTTAGTGTTGCTAAACTGTAATTTGTAAGATGAAGGAAACATATTTCTTTGAGGAGATATCAACGCAATCTCAGCGCTTGAACCGGTATAGGAACAACTACCATCAAATTTCAAAGTCCATATCTCATCTGATACTGATTTTGTTTAGAATTTCCTTCATCAGAGATGAAAGATCTTTCTTCATCTATATTGCAGCCTACTAGTTCTTCTACTATTCTAGTTGAACTAATTTTTGAGTTAACCCTTTCAAGAATTATATCAGGTGTTTCATGTACTTCATCTGTAAATAAAAAATAGTTACCCATACCTGCAGATTCAAAAAAAAATTGAGCTTCAAGGGCTAATGTTTGGGTGACCACATATTTTGCTTCCTTTTTAGGGAGCAACCTCTTCATTACGCTTTGGATAAGGATCATTACCTCAGATAGATCCATGCTTAGTTCTCCTCCCACATTCTTGCAAAAATTTCGTCTAAGCAAAATGCCATAGGATGCTGAGACATCAGCCACCAAGACAGTCATCTTGATTTTCTTGTCTGGAAAGGCTGCAAATGCAAATTAAGCATATTTGATTTGCCCCAGCAATGGTACTTGCTTGTTCTCCATAGAGAAACATCTCTCAAATGTCTTGGTCAATGTGAGACCAAGAGACTCAGCTACATTAACAGGTATGACATTGTCAGATGCGCCTGAATCTATAATACAGTTACTCAGCTTGTGGCCATTAATTAACAGAGAAACATAAAAAAGTTCTATTTTTTCAAGAACAGCTTGAGGAGTAATGATCAGATTATTTGGAATAGGTGTGTTCTTTGGAGAATCAAGAGTTATTTTTTTAGCTTTTTGTCCTACAGGGATGGTTTGGTTTTTGACATATTGGACCAACTTATTCAATTGATCAGGATTGGACTGCAAAAATTTAAATTCAGACATTTGTATTTTTGTCTTTTTGACATGATCAATTATGTCAAATGGTTGAATTAAGCTAGGTATAGAGAAAGGTACTTCAACCTCTTGAGTTTTAAGAGGGACGGGAGGTGCGTTGGTTTGCAAATTTGAATTAGAAGGGGAAGGCGAAATTAATGTATTTGCCTTTTAGGTGATTACCGGATCTTTTGACTAAAAAGGCAGAGTGGTTCCATGCTTAGCAATCGTGACTGCTAGTTGCGGTTGTTCTTCTATGTCTTCTCTTTATCAGCTTGCTAGAATAATTGGTTCTTGGACCTGGTAAACACTGCATATGATCCATCAAAAGCTTCTCCTTTGCTTTCGGGTTCATCTTGATAGTTCAGAAAACTAATGTGGGATTCGCCAGTTGATTCTTCTTGATTGTCTTCAAGGAAATCAGTGTCATTTTTTATATTCAATTCAGGCTAGAAATAGAACTCTGATTTTGCTTCAATATATCTCATTGTTGAATTGGTTGCAGGAGCTTTCAGGGCAAGTTTTCCTTGTGGGGGAGGAAGGTGATTCCATTGCCTTTGATTACTGACAGCATTGCCCTGATATGACTGATTTGGGAATGTCCTTTTGTATGGAGTATAAGACATTCTTTGAGCCATTTGCTTTTTGAGAGTAAGCAACTCATTTGCCAATTTATACACCATTGGATCTGTGGTGCTTGTAGATGAATGTTCAGAAGATGATGAAGCTCTATTTCTATTTAAATCTCTTTTTATCTTCCCTGTTAACATGAGATCATCTTCTATCTCAGTGGCCAAATGTTGAGCCGCAGCAATATCTATTTGATCAGCATGTCTCAAGATAAAACTTACTTCAGGTAATTCAGAATTAATGAAAAAATATTTGAGATTCTCAGCTATAGGTCGAGCAATTACAAGAATTCTGTTTCTCAATTTGTCAAATTTGGCTATGAAGTCTCTCATAGGCTCATAAAGCTCTTTCTTCATCTGCGTAAGTTGAGCTAGAAGTGCATGTGCATCTTCTACAAGTTTGAATCTAGTTTCAAACTTATCTTTGAGAGTATTCTAATCAGTTACTAACTGAGCCTGTAGATGATAAAACCAATCTATAGCAACACCTTGTAGTGTCTCCACAAAAATCCTAACTGCTACATCTTCAAATTCTACTCTGATTACTCTACAATCTATGTTGAAGGCTGCAATGTGTTCATCAAAATGAACTTTTCCATCACCATAGAATTTGGGAAAATTCTTCTTTGAACTGCATGGAAGCTCATGTAGAGGTAGAGTAAGATTGAGAGGACCAAAAGCATTACCCCAGGGGCCTTGAAATGCCATTGTAAGATTATGAAAATGAGGAATAACAAATCTCAAAGGAGTGATTATTGGCAAAGCTTTATCAACAGCAGAAGTATATACTTATTCTGGCAATGGAGATCTGACTTTAGTAGGAAGAAAGCTCTTGGTTCGTTGGAGACGAGATGGTGAAGAAAATAGATCAAAATCACTTTGTTGTACCAACTTGAATACAGGGTCAACGATACATTTAGCCCTTTGGCTTTGTGTATACCTTGAATATGTCAGATTGTGAAATAAAAATGGAAAAGAATTGGCTTTACTTCAGCTTGAAGCTTGAGGCTTTAAACTGTGCACTCTTTCCTGGTTAGTGTGGAGTTGAATGGTAAGGCTATAAATGGATAATGGATATTACATATCCCCAGCGGAGTCGCCAAAAAATGTTGGTTGAATATTTTGTCAATCAGCGTACTGATAAATAAAATAGGTCTGATCAGCCAAAGTAGGAAGATTAGTCATCCAAATGTGTAGGTTCACCACATCAGAAGGGGACTGATCTCTCCTCTCATTAAGGGGAGGTTCCCTATATATATATATATATATATATATATATATATAAACAAAAAATAATACTCAAGGGTAGGACAAACCATCCATCTCTCTTTTTTTAGAGATGATGTGTGCAAATCAAAAAAAAAACTCAAGGGAAATGACAGACAACACTCATCTTCTTTCAAAAATACTATTCAGCAAACCACAATAATACTCTTGATAGTAACAGCAAAATGTAGCAAAGGATGTAATAACCAGCAAATCGAGATGTAGCACAAAGTCTCCACCTGAATTGTTCAAGAGTAAGATACGAAGGACAATGAGGGCACAAAGTCGTCCCAAGGTCCTTTACACAGAAATGAAAAGAATACACACTAAAGGCAATTATGGGGGCACAAAGTCTCTCCACACTTGACTCTTCAAGACACCTTCCTGATTGCTGTCACTAATTCTGCTTGTTAAATTAAAGGAATAGAAGATATATTAAGGAAAAAGACATAAGAACGGTTTCCTTAACAACAAAGATATCACAACACAAAGTTTGAAAAATCACTTGCTTTCTTATTCCAATAACAAAATATAATCAACAAACTGAGCTCAAAGTCTCAGAAATGCCTTTCAATTTGGGCAAAGTTTCGTTCTGATTGTCAAAAAGAGATCCATTTACAATAGAAGAGAGTCCCTTATATAGCATCTTCAAAAAGGACTCGAGAATAGTAACACATCATGTTGCATTGAAATCTGTTAAGAAGACAGGCTGGAACTTAGGGGTGTTTACCCATTTGATTTTATCAATGTAAAGAAACAAGTCACGCTATTGAAAGTTTGCAACTTTCAATGTCCACCTAGCGATCTGATCCTACCTTCATCGTTCCTCCTTTTTTGGTTAATTGAATTGGGTCCTGGATTCAATTTGTTGTTCTGTTCCTTCCTCGCTTTCTGCTGGTCTTGGCCTTAAACCCTGTGAATGCATTCAGGTCTGTAGATTCAAAGGATCAACGGCTATTTTATGAGCTTTAAAATTGGCATTCATGCGCCCATCACTATGTTTTCAACGGCTAGTTTGTTGTCTTGAATTTGACGTCTTTGGGCGTGTCACCCCTTGGTCCTTGAAATGATCCGCTTTGGGTCGAGAAGAGCCCCCCGCAAGGTATCTGCCCTTCAGGCGGTCTTTGAATGGCCTTCGGGCTTCTTGTTTTACATCTTCCCGAAGGGAAGGTGACCTTTCAGCTTCGAGGAAGTGTCCTTCTATTTGACAGCGTAGAGTCCCCCGCAAGGGCACCTTCCCTTCGAGGTCCTTCAGCGGCCTTTCGTGGCTTTCCTGCAGACTGTTTCTGCGAACAAATTCTCGCAGATAAATAGTCTGCGAAAAATATTCTGATTTCTTTGCCTTCGAAAATTCCTTCGAGTTTTCTTCCCGCAGCCTGTTTCTTGAATTCTTTCAGATTTTTTATCTGACGGAATTCCTTCAGACAAAAAGTCCGAAGGAATTGCTTCTTTCTTTGGTCTTTTTTGAATTCCTTAAACAAAATCCGAAAGAATTACCTTTGCGGCCTTCTTTGAAAATGACCCTTCTAAAGGGTATTTTTGTCAACCAAGTGCCCTCCACAAGGGTACTTGTCCTTCGGGAGGCTTCTTTGAACTAAGTCGATAATCCCTTTGATTGAACCAACTGAGTGAACCATTTGATTGAACCAAACGTTGAACCACTCCGTTGAACTGCTTCGTTGAACTAAACATTGAACCGCTTGGTTGAACCAAGCGTTGAACCAAGCCGATGAACCAAGCTTTGAACCAAAATGGTTCAAGCCGATGGACCAATTGAATGAACCAAGTGGATGAACTGAGCATTGAACCACTTGATTGAAGCTACCTTTGAACCATTTGTTTGAACCCGCCTTTCAACCATTTGTTTGAACCCACCGTTGAACCAAGCTTTGGTTCAACGATTCAAACGAAGCCTTGAACCAACTGACAAAACATTTGATTGAAACAAAGGATGAACCAAAGTGTTGAAACAAAGCAGATGAACCTCCCGAGTGAAACAAAGCGTTGAACCTTTTGAACTTTGAACTCGTTGAACCTTTGAACCAAAGTGGTTCAATGGTTCAACGGTTCAAGCCTTCTTTGTTTAGATGCTTGCCGATGGAGATTTTTTATTGAACCAAGGCACTAAACCAATCTTGAAAATGACCAAGTGTTAGAAACTGATTCTTTTGGTTGAACCCGCCTGCAGAACCTATTTAGCCCGTTGAACTTGGCCTACAGAGTCCGTAGATTTCTGAGAAGCTTAGAAAATGAGGAATTGGAATGCCCAGGACAAATTTTGAAAAGGGAAGAGACAATTTTGGTCTGTAGGACCAAAATAGTTCAAATGTTGTCCCAAAAATGAGTGATATTTTTGGGGGACAACAATTATTATGAATGTTTTGACCAATTATGTTCCTAATAGATAATTGGAGAAAATATGAGGACAAGGATGATAAAAATTTCTCAAGATGAAGATGTTGACTCTATCACTCAATGTACAAGGCTTAACAAACTCATTTAGAGTATTAAAATTGTACAAATCCATAGAGAGAAATTTTGTATAGTAAAAATTCAAGAACTGGGCTTGTGGACTAAGAACCAAGTTTCAGGGATATTTTGATATGGAATCATTGATTTTACTCAAGATCATGGTGAGAAGCAGGGCAAATATGAAAAAAGATCATAAAAGCTATTAGATATACATGTTTTTTAATGTGAAAACATGAAAATCAATACCAGTGTCAGTGGCATTTGACGCTTGTTTCAAATGGGGCTTATGTGATCCACCACTTGTTTAATCCATTGCTTTTTTAATTTAGCATTGGTTTGCATTTAGTGTTTATTAAAATTAAAATCTTATTCAATTTTGTAGCTTACTCAATTCAGTGCCCATTGGATGTGGCGCAAATTGTATTTGACATTCATTGTATTTGGCATTTATTAAAATTCTGAGCTTATTTCATCCTGCCCTTTTTCAAACTAATTTGACATTTGTTGATTTAATGTTAAAAAGATTCAATGGAAAAATGATTTAAACGTCAAAATGAATTTTGACATTAATTTGATTCAACATCAAGGTAAAATTAAAGACAAAATCAAGCATCCAGAAGATAGTATTCTTGAGTTTGAGATGGAGCCAAAAGGAGATAATCATAAAATTAATGCCAATATCAAGCAGTTAACACCAAGTAAATTTTGAGTCAAATTAATCTCATTCAACATGCTAAGTTGTTTAAGAGATCTATTTTTCACAAAATGGTATGTTGTTCTCATGAGTATCTCAAGGTGCAATGTTCATGAAAAAGCATTGCAGTGTCTAAAATAAGTTAAGAGGGTAAAATGTTCTTGATTCAAATTGAACACCAAATGATATAACAACAATAAATCATATTTATCCTCTTTGGATTAATTAATTTTTGTATTTAATTTGGTTTATATACTTTTCACTTGTAAAAATATACTATATGTAAAACCTCCCAAATGTGAAAAATCAAGTTAGTACGTGGTAGACCAACTCAAACACTAGGTGACTTTGTAATGTATACTTAATTAGTTCTTTAGAATTAATTATTATTTTTCTGCGTACAAAGTCATATTGTCACTATGTAAAAGTTACAAAAGCAATTTAATATGGCTATTATGTAACAAAGTGCCTTGAATAAAAATAAAATAGAAACATGGGCTAAGTGGTTGAGGTAGTTTCAAGTAGTTATGCAACTACATTGTGAAGGCACGAAAGTATAAAAGTGATTGAATGGATTGTAAAAATATTGTTATTTTTTTTTCCAGCTCTAGGATAAGGCTTGTTGCAACTTTGTATATACGTATTTTTTTCAATGAGCTCTTAATATATTTTGAGCAAATATGCTTGTTAAGTATTTTTGGATTTATGAGTTTGAGTGTTTTTTATTGATATAATTTATTGTATTGTTCAGAGATGAATTAATACATCAAACTTCTGTATTTTCAAAATTATGTACATTTATCATATTTATGGGTTTGATTATTTTTCATTGAGGGAATGTACTCTACTATCCAAAGATAAAATAATATATTAAAATTATGTATTTTTGATATTGTGTATTTTTTCCAAATAGATCACAAACCAAACGCATTTCAAAAAATATTTTATGCTTCTGCAAGATTGTTTGCCTTCATAATTATTCATTGTTCATAATTCTATTTCCATGCTAAAAGAAATATTTCAACCCATGTCATTCAAATCTAGGTTATTTAGACAATTTTATGCATTTGTTTCATTATAGGTTTCCTATTATCCCTTCCATCTCTTATTCTTTCTCTATTTACAACTTTATTGTTTCCGTTTTTGCTTCCTTTTTTTACCTTTAAGTTTAAAGTACTCAAAAACTCAAAAAATCCCACCATCTAAAGGAGTTGTCCCTCTCAAATATAAAATAAAATCACTCATCACATAGTAATTTCTCCAATGTTAAAAAATTTGTGCCACTACACATGGGGCAAATCAATGAAATAACCAAAAAAAACCACAACATAAAATATTTCTAACAGAACTAAGACAGCAACACCCTTAACACATATAACCACTATTGAGAAGAAGCACCATATAGTGTCCTTCAAAGTGGTCTTTAACAATAAAAATAACTTTAATTTTTGTTTCTTCGAGATTTTTATGTAAATGATAACAACTAAAAAAAAATGAAAACAAATTAAGAAAAATATAAAATAATTTTTAAATTTAAATTTAAAAAAAATGCATTTTAATTTACAATTTTATAAATATTTGTATTTGGAATCCTATAATTTAAATTAATAATAAATATTATTATTTTAATATGTAATTTGAAATTGATTGAAAAAATGATAGTTAATATTCGAAAAAATATAACCTTTTTAAATTAAAAATGATAATATGAATATTTATATATTTCACTTAATAAATTATTTTCATAAATACAACATTTATTTGAGTTTTTTTTTCAATATTTTTTAAGTGCATTGTATTTTAAAAGCATAATATTCTTTTTGGTAGTTAATTAAAAAATATCTACATTTTATTTTATAATAAAATCAATATCTTAAACTATCTTAATTTTTTTTAATTTATTGTATGTAAAGTATATAATATATATTTTCGCATAATTTAAGTAGTCTTTCAATTCTCACAATAATTTTTTCCCTATGAATTAAAACATAACATATTATCAAAACCTCTAATTAACAATGGGTATTGAAAATAATAATAAAGGATATAAATACCATTGATTTCTAATATTTTTTCAAACTTAATTGCCTTTTATTCAATGTTTTAAATTTATTCTATGCAATATTCATATAAAGAGGAGCCCCCGTAATGTCTGAATTTCAGGTCATGTGAAACAAGCTAACTTGGATATTGTCAATAATACTACCTTGAATAAAATGTACTTGAAAAAACACTTGGTAAATTATATTATTTAATTATAATAATATTTATCATGTAAGCTTACATAGGGTTTGGAAAATGTATCTATGTCACCTCTTTAAAATCTCATAATCTATTGTATTTTCACATGAAAAATAGAGTTATTTTAAAATTTTCATTACAAGGAGTTATAAAAAAATATATCTCAATTCAAATGAAATTTGAAGTTATGCTGAAAATTTTGATGACTCTAATTTAACACCTGGAGGCATAATTGAAGCCAAAAATTATTAGTCTATGTAGGCCAACATTTTTTTATTTTTTTTTTAATAGTTTTTTTGATGAAGCGATCATTGAGGCCAAAAATTATAAGCCTCTGTATGCCAACAATTAAAAAATAAAAATAAAATTATTATTAACGTACATGGTCAAGCAATCACTTGACTATGAAGAATCACAAAAAATAATTTAAAAAATGGCCTACATGATCAAGTAGTTGCTTGAACATGTAGGTGTTTACCATAATTATAATTTTACACAAAATAAGAATAAATAAATAAAAATTAAATAAATCTAAGTAGACATCCATGAAAATATAGAATCCATGTCTATTTAATTAGTTGACCTTAAATAAACATGAATAATACTATAAACAAAACTAAGGTATACAAAATAAGAACAAGAGATCATGGAATGATCACCCCCGATGGTTGTTTCAAAAATATGAATTTACAAAATAATTGTGCAGTGTCTAAATCCTATTCCTGAAATATGGGATTCTGAAACTATTTCTAAGAAAACATATGTAGGGTGTAGGTTCACCTTGGGTAGACAAACATTGCTCAGAATCATGCTCAATGAGTTTGTTTGTGTCACTAAGTCTATCTTACACAAGGTTGTATAAAAAAAATTATCACTAATGCATACGTCTTTTCTAATGTTCTTATACTCTTGCTTCATTTTTTTTCTAGGAAGAATTATATAATTTATTTTATTTTTGTTATTTTTCTTTGACCTATCTTGACACTCCAAAAGAATCAAATAGTTATAGATTCAAAGAACCGTCAAAGTGCCACTAAAAAATACGTATCTCATACACTCATATTCAGACTCCCTGTAGTTATGTGAGTGTGTGAATGTAAATAGCTCGAGTGAGGGTTTTGAACCTCCTCGTTCTTATAAGTGATAAATGTGAATATATGAAATCTAAAACCCTCCTTTGACACAAGGAGAATGATGACAGACCAAGAAGAACAATTACATCACAACTATGTAAGATGTGACTCAATGAAACTTAACTTAAAGTAGGAGGATAGATATTTGATGGTTGGTTATAGGCTTGGCCTTTGATATTTTAATTTAATATAGCTTCTATATGTTCTAATTCCTATATGATTACCCTCAAATGACTTGGCAAGACTTACTATATATAGGTTGATATAGGACAAGTTATGCACATTTGTTGAATCTAGAATTGGCAAGGGGCAAGATTAAAGATGCACAATCAATGACAATGGGTATAAGGGCCCACAAAGGTAAAAGGGACAAACACACACTAGGCACATGTCTAACCAAGATGGACTTGCGCTCTATGCAAGTCTAACCTGGATATGACATGGGATTTTGTTTTTGAGGCAATCTAATAATAAGTGAAATAATCAAACGATGTGAACAGATAATTTCCAATAAATGCTAGAGATTGTTCTTAGGCTCAAGGACTAACTAGGGACCTTAGTGATTTTAAACTATAACATGTCTAGGGTATGTGTGGTTGATTTGTAGCCTATATAACATTTTATCTTATTTTGTCACATTTCTCTATCTTCTCATATTGTTAGTAGGGTCAGCATATGAAGTAACCATGGTTTAAGTAGGGTATATATATGAAGTAGTGGTCAGTGGTTGAGGATCATAATATGTTCTAAATACAAGGTTGTATAGATTGCCCGATCAAAGTGGGTCATCATTTATTATTATACTATACTCTATCTCATTCATATTTTGATCTATTTTTGTGATTCTTCTTTATTGGTGAAGTAATTTCATTACAAGTGGTATCAGACTTTGTGGCATTGTTTTTTTGGATGTAGCGTAACAATAATTATGTGAATTGAAGGATAAAAAAAAATTTGTGATCTAAGTGGAATATATTTTTCTAGCACAATATCATTTAAAGTTTTTTTGTCAAGTCGAGAAATGTTTTTGCACCCTTGTGAAAAATAGTAGTAATTGCATTCGCCTCAATGAGATGATCACAAATGTATAAGTATATGGTACATTATTTTGGGACTCATAACCTTAAACCTAACACCCTAACCCTAAATTCCAGAAAACCCTACACCCTAAATATCATGCATGGCTAGTCCAAACACCAAAAGTTAAGGAAATGGGCAAGCTAATATAGGGAAAACACCTAGCAAGGAAGACATGGAGCCCAAAAAATTTGACTCATGTTTTTGAGTTGGTTAACTAAGTCCAAGCTGATGTGCAAAGCATGGCTAAAAAAATATCTAGATGGGTTTAAAGGTTAAATAAACTCAATGAAAGGAATGTTGACCACCCTCAATATGATAGTGGTAAATCTTATGACGTCCTTGACTAATATAAACACACAACGACACCATCCAATAATTCTCCATTAGGCCACTCAAGTTCTCCCAGCTAGTATCCAAGTTCAAATAAAGTGTTGAACATGCTACCAAAAGTTGAAGTGCACAAGTTTGATAGTAAGGCTCTGATCACTTGGATCAATTAGATGAAAATTTTATGACATACATCAAACCCCACATGCATAGAAGGTGGTCATGGCATCTTTGCATTTGAAACTAGAGAAATTCACAGATGAGTTGTAGATGCACTACCAAAATAGTGTAACAAAAACTACTTCAACTAGTTATCAAAGTTGTGACAAACATGGATTGTCAATGATTATATTCAATAATTCTATAAAGTATCCTTACGCGTGGATGACATAATAGAGGACAATCTAAATGACTTGTTCTTGGCTAGGCTTAAAGATAACATCCAACTCAATGTTTGCATGTTTAATCCAAGTTCAATATCAGAGTCCATGGTCTTTGCATGCAAGGCAAAGGAAAGAGATCTGGTTAAACAATGAGCATTCATTACTGACAGAGAGTGCATTATTCTATCTCAAACATTCCCTTGGCCTACCAAATTGACTCTTCAATAATTGAAGAGAAACATGCCATAATATTATGTTTCAATTGTGACAACGGATACAACAAAGGACACAATGTGTTGAGAAGAATGTGTTTTACATTGAAGGTGCCAATGAAGAAAAAGAGGATGAGGAAGTAGCAAATGATGGTGACGATGAACCAGAGGACTCATAAGATACCTAACCAACTATATCATGCCATGCACTTACAAATATTAGCACTCCACAAACCTTCAAGGTCATGGGATTCCTAAAGAAACAAAAAGGAACAATATTGGTTGACTCTAGGAGTACACATAACTTCATCAATAATAAGTTGGCAACATGATTACACTATTTTATTTACCTAGCTCTAGAATTTAAAGGATGGCTGTATATGGTGGCACAATCAATTGCTCAAGAAAATGACATAGTATCAAAATTTCTAAGGGAGACTAAAAGCTAGATTGTCCTATGTTTTTTATTCCCACAGGTGGGGCAAACATCATTTTGTGAGCCCAATGGCTCACAATCTTGGACATGATAGATATGAATTTGTAGCAATTGTTCATGTGCTTTCATTTTGAAGGTAGGACATTTGCACTGCAGGGATTTTGGGCAAAGCCTCCACAATTGGTTAGTTGTCATTAGATATAGAAGGTTATCAAAAAGGGGGCAAAAGAATTTGTAGCATAATTGTTTTCCTTAAAAGTACAACCAACAAATATGTCTACACAACTTGATTTAAATAATATTCTTGATAACCACCATGTTGTTTTTAGAACAATGCCAAAAAGACTATTGCCAGCAAGGGAACGTGATCATGCCATTCGATTGCTACCAGGGAGCCAACTACCAAACATCAAACCATATATGTACCTATATGCCCAGAAGAGTGAGATTGAAAAGATGATGTAGAATATGTTGGAGGACTATTTTATCAATGATAGCCAAAGTGCATATTCATCCCATGTGGTTATGGTGCGTAAGATTGATGATACTTGGAGGAAGTGTTCGGAGTATAGAGAACTCAACAACTACACCATTAAAGATAAGTTCCCTATTCCGATAACTAATGATTTTCTAGATGAGTTACATGGTGTTATCTAATTTACAAAACTGGATCTTCATTCAGATTACCATCAAAGTCAGATCAAATATGAGGATTTCTATAAGACACCATTTATAGCTCAAGAAGGCCATTATGAATTTTTAGCAATGTCTTTTGGTCTCACAAATGCACCATCCACATTTCAGATTTTGATTTTAGGTTTTTTTTCTACGAAAATTTGTCTTGGTATTTTTTGATGACATACTAATATATAGTAAGACATGGAAAGAACACTTGCAGTATGTGAATCATGCACTGATAATTCTAGAATAGCATCAGCATTATTCAAGGCCTTCAAAGTGTGTTTTTGGATTACAAGAGGTAGGGTATTTGGGTCACATTATTTTGCATGAAAGTGTCAAATTAGATCCTCACAAGATCAAGGCCATGATAGAATGGAAAGTTCCAAAAACCCTCAAGAACCTATGAGGATTTATAGGGCTAACAGGTTACTACCATGGGTTCGTAAAAAGTTATGGAAACATAACAACACCATTCACAGCTTTGTTGAAGATGAACTCATTTGACTAGAATGATGCCACCACTAAGGCCTTTAAAAAACTGAAGGAGGCCATGTGCACCACTCCAATTTTGGCTATCACAGATTTTTTAAAGACCTTCATTGTTGAATGTGATACATCAAGATATGGAATGGGGAAAGTACTCATGCAGGAAGGGAAACATGTTGCATTTGAGAGTCATCACCTCAAGGGTAAGAATTTTCTAAAACCTATCTATGAGAATGAGATGATGGTTATTCTTCATGCAATCAAAAAATCAAGACCTAATCTGATGGGTAGACATTTTAAGGTAAAGATTGATCATGGTAGTCTAAAATATTTCTTGGAATAGTGGTTGTCATTTGAAGAACAAATATAGGTGACTAAAATGATGGGATATAACTTTAAAATCATATTAAAAAAAGGAAAAGATGATGTAATAGTTTATGGATTATTCAGGAGGGGTGAATCCACAAAGGCATTGTTATGTGTAATGTCCATATGGCAGGGAGATTGGGTGGATGAGACAAGCTCATAATGGGAGAATGACACAAGTTATGATTGAGAAGATCTAACAAGATTCTAGTGCCTCAAACAAATTTGAATGGAAAAAGAATGCCTAATGGTATAAATATAGATTGTATCTATGCATTAATTATTCCCTCAAGCACAAGATCCTTATAGAGTTCCATGCATCTCTTGTAGGGGCGGCAATCAAAATTTTGAAAAACTTATCATAGAATCAAGCAATATTTCTTCTGGAAACAACTCAAAGAGGATACCCAAAAACTTGTGGTCAAAAATATGGTGTGTCAGCAAAACAAGCGTGAGACAATTAAGACTCTAAGTCTTCAGATCTACCCTTATCTATTCCTAGCCAAAGGTGGGAGGAGGATTCCATGGATTTCATAACATGATTATCTATGTTGAAAAGTTAAAATGTTATCATTGTAATCATGGAAAAGCTCACAAAATATGTCCATTTTTTTCCTTGTCATAACCATTTGTAGGCAGTATGGTAATCAATGGTTTTTGCAATGCAATTTAAAAGATACATGATACTCCCAAGATCATAGTAAGTAATTGAAATCCTAACTTTACTAGTATTTTTTTGGACTGATTCATTCACATGTTTGAATACATAATTCAATCATAACTCATCCTAACATCCTCAATCTGATGGAAAAATAGAGGTGGTCCACAAATCTTTATATGGTTATCTTTGTTGTTTTGCATTGGACAAACAGAAAAGATGGGGTTCAATGGTTGCCATCAACAAAATGGTGGTGTAACACTTTATCCATTGTTTCACGTAAATTTTGATTTATTTTTTAGAAGAAAGTTGTTAAACTTAAAAGAAGGGTGAGGTTAGTAAAACTTGGATTTGGTTTACACTTCATGATCTAGATGGTTGTAGATACTCCTCTTTATCTTGGGAGGATGACATGCAGATAAGAAATTAATAAGAAAATAGTTGATTAGTTAGGTAGGTGGGTGGATTGCCTAACAAGCTAAATCCAACAAGTACACGGCTTCTTTGGAGGCTATTAATCCACACTTTTAAACAATCAAGTTTTGAAAATAAAAGATAAATTGTTTGCATAAATAACAAAATATATTGAAACTAAGTACAAGGAGTGCTTGAAAAGAGATGAATTTGACTAATTATAAAAATAAATGATTAGATATTAATGATAAATGAATCAGATGTGGTTCAAGAAATAGGGTGATGTTGTTTGATCAAGTAGAAAGTCAAAAAGTGGGATTTGGTTGGAGTCTGCTAGGTGGAATTGACTTGAATTAGAATTGTCACATAGTGGCCGTTGGTGGTTGGGTGGACCATCGACAATTGTGTGACCATCGGCGGTCAGGGGCAAACCATCAGCGGTTAAGTGACCATCGACAGTTACTGTCAGGTTTGGCTTAGATAAGGGTAGGTCTGGTTGGGAAGGTGGCTAAGTGATTATGGGAGGTGGGTTTAGGCTGGACGCTAGTTACGAGATAGAGAATAATAGCCAAGGTTGTCTGGTTTAAAGGTTTGGTTGGGAGAGAAACAAAAAAACTAATTACTGAAAATAGATACTTAGCTTTTTTGTTGTTGATCTGAAGAATGTTGAGGTGTGTGGCTGAAAACTCGTTGTGAACGCTGGAGTAATTCTGACAGAGTGTCGATGTCTTAGCTATGATTGATGAATTGCAGCACTTGTGCTCTCTATCATGCTCATTGGAAGCTTTAATAGATTCGTCAGAAGAAGACCTGTAAAATAAGTTCTGATACAAGAATTTCTGATAATTGTTGATTCTCTTTGATGAATTTTTCCCTCCTTTTCACCTCCTCTCTTTTTATAGAAGGAAAGGAGAGGTGAAACAATAAGTTCAAACAAGGTCTCAATAAGTCGTCTAATTTTAGTCTGAACATGTAAAATTATGTGAGTGGCTAAGAATAAAAAATCAAGGTGGAGTTGAGTTGGAGTTAATCCTTAGGGTGGTTAAAGGCTAGTTGTCGGTGGTCGAGTATAATTGTTGACAGTTAGGGGTTGACCATCATCAGTTGATAGGTCAAAGGTAGAATGGTCAGAGTTAGTTAGGGTGACATAGGTTTAGCGGTTGAAAGGTTGCGAAGTGGTCTTGAGGGGGTCCAGGGGTGGTCTGGGGGTTGGTGCGACATCTAGAACCATAGTGTGTGGATTTTTAGTGTCTACATTTTTCCCTTTTTTGTTATGCAATTTGTATCTGCAAGATGCAAAACAAAAAAAATGGAAGTTGGTTTGAAGGTTCGGCTACCCCGAGCATGGGAGGAGGTGTTCCCCCTCAAACTAGGATTCGATGAGGTGAAATAGAATCAGATGCAGGTTTGAAAAGCGATTAAGTGGATGATAAAATGGGTAAGATGGATGGATTGGTAAAATAGGTCACTGTGAGGAGGATAAGTGACAAGTGAACTAGGACACAACGTTAGGCATAGCTGATATGGGTGCACTTATAAACTCAAGTCACCATGCAAAAGGTTTTTGTGTTACCAAGGGTCCAAGAAGTGGGTGATCCTAAGAACACAGATTATGTCACACGTTTTATAAGTTGGATAGGTGGGTGATAAGGTTGGTTTGGTTGGTTGGGCATTTAAGCACGAATAGGCACACAAAATGCAACTAAGTGTGATATCATAGATCGTGCATAGACTAAGTTACCATAGCTGAGGTAAGTGGTAAAACAAGTTGGGTACTAGAAGGACAAGTGACAAGTGGACCAGATGATTGCATTTAGGCATGGCAGTTATGGTTACACTCGTAAATGCAAGTCTCTTAGACAAGGTCAATGTGTTCTCAGGTATCCAAGGTAGGATATGATCCTGAGAAGATAAAATGGTCACAGGTGTCGAGACCGCAAAGGGTCATTCTCTGAGGTACCTAAATGGTTGGGTGCAAAAGGTAGCACAAAGTTGTCAAATATGGCAAGGTAGGTATGTGGTCAAAATGACCAAGGCAAGATTTGGTCGTAAAAAGTGTAAAAGGTGGGCCAAAATGACCAAGTTGAGGTTTATTGGTTTGGTTGGTTGGTGGAGAATAAGATTCTCTCTGATAGGTGAATGGTTGTGGAGAAAAAGGTGTTCCCTGATAGGTGTATGGTTGTGGTAATGTTGTGTTTGTTTAAGAAGATTTGGTTGGGTGGTATTTAAATTGGTTGCCCCATTTGGTGGAAGGGTGAAAATTAGATGGTTGGGGTTTCAATGACTCAACGATGGAAGACAAACATCTTCTCAAGTGGTCATGAAAGTAGAAGGAAGTCGAAATGCTCTGATTGACAAAGACCATAATGGCAAGACGGTTGAGCTTAAGAACATAATCCCCTTTCATGTATTGTATTGGTGTTAGTTTGTTGGTTAAAAGAAGTAGCTTGATCACGTAGTGTCAAGTAAGCTCAAAATCCCTTGATTTGGTAGAGGGTAAAAGGTGGAGATGAATGGTATATGAACGAATGGTAGTGTAACCTTCTTGTGGGGATGGCGTGCCCCTCCTGTAGGTGACCTAAGAACCTTTACAAACAAGTCTATGCTCTAAGTTTGGTGTAGACTGATCAAGGCAGGATGTCTACAAATGTTGCGTGAAAGCGGTTTGAAGCTTTCTTGGGATAGCTTTGTTTTTTACTTTGGAGTTTTTTATGCTTTTATTTAATGGGTTTGGGAAGCTGACCAAGGCGGGAAGCTTCCAAGTGATTGATTGCTTGACAAATGTTTGGTTCAACTATCCTTCAAGGGAGTGGTCTAAGATTTGAATTTGTTTATGTATGATTACTATCATTCGAGGGAGCAGTCTACCATTTTAAGCAATTTTTGGTAGTTTTGGGCAATTGTCCTTCAAGAGAGCAGTCTACAATGCTAGATATTTTTGACCCAGGCGATATTCAGTATCCCAAAGTTTAATATGATGTTGGTTTAGACATGGACTAGTTTATATAGGTTGAAAAACTTTCCTTTATGGAGGTAAAACCATAACACAAGAAGGTTAATGATCGGCAAAAGAGTTTTAAGCAACAATGACCATGGGGATTCATCCTATAATGGATGAAAAGTGTCCATGAAAATCATGCCATAAGTAGAGCTGTGGTACCCATGCTTAAGATTAGGCTAAAGTTGTGACAGATAATCACATGATCCTATTCTAATCAGTTATCTTTAAAATAAGGAGATAAAGGTAGTTGAAAACAAAGGATGAGTTTAAGTTAGATACAAGATAACTGAGAACTTGGTTTAACAAAAGAATAGGTCGTGAATGCAAAACATTGAGGGGCTTAGGTTCTGATATGCCCCAGATCCACACTTACATGTAAACGGTTTAAGCCAATCAGGAGTGAAGATGTTCCCCAATTACTTTATGACATTAGATTAGACATGGAAAAGATGTTGGAGTGACGATGGTTAAGTAGGTAGAATGAAAAAAAATGATTCCATTTGTCTCCACCAAGTTGGTTAGGTGATGGTTGCTAGACTTTGGTTTGGATTGCAATGGTGGTTGGTTTTTCGTTTGGTTAGGTAGGTTTAGGTGTTGGTTGGGGTGTGTTTTCTAGGTAGGTGTTGGTTCGGGTTGGTTTGCTAAGTAGGTGTAGGTTGATTGTCGGTAAGGTTAGGTTGATTATAAGTAAGGTTGGGTTGATTATAGGTGAGGATGGGTTGAGGGAAAAAGTTTAAGGCTGAATTTTTGGGTGAAGCTGATGAAGGTGAGGTTGGAAAACGACAAATGGTCAAAGCCTTTTGGAAGAAGAGTTCCCCCAGTAACTTTTTCCCTTGACGGTGAGGATGTTGGTTAGTAAAAAGGATTTAGGAGGGATGAAGGTGACTTCATCCACCTCCCACGAGTTGTTAGTTGTTAGTTGGTGTGGAGTTCAAGTTGTAGGCGGTGGTTCAGGTGGGATCTCCCTTATGGTGCTTGGCGAGGGAAATATTGTTGGGTCAAATTTGGGTATGGTTGGGGTCTAGAAATGATGTTGGGAACATCATCCTAAAATAAAGGTGGGTTGAAAAAAAGTGTCGAATTGTCCTAATGAGGGAGCTTAGGTGAGGTGTGGGTAGCTTGGATAAAATGGTAGTCAAGATTTAAGAAATCTCAAATGAAGGGTTAATGTTGATTTGGGTTGATAGATAAATTGCTTATGGTTGGATCAAAATTTGGGTTGATCATGGTTGATTGATTTGGTTTAGAGGTTGTTTCATTGGTTTAGGGAGGTAGGATGGGTGGTTGATTCAGCTTGTTGGTTGGGTTTGATTGCTTATTTGGTTTGTCTGGTAAAGGAAGGTGACAAAGATTTGACCATGTTCAAAAGGGAATCGAACCAAAGACAATGTCATTAGATAGATGAAAATGAGTAGATTATAGAGGAATTGAATGGGTTTGGTTTTAGTTGAGGTTGGGGTTGGGTTGGTTTGACGTGAGATTGTATTAGTTATAAGCGAGGTGTTTTGAGCTTGAGTTGGCTCCACCAAAAGGGTAGGTGGAAGAGGTAAGGTAGCTTTGATTGGTTCCACCAAAAGGGTAGGTGGAATAGGTATGGTTGTTAGGGGTGATTCCACCTTTTGAGGAAGTGGAAGAGGTAGGTTGGTTGGATGTTGATCCACTAAAAGGTGAAATGGAAGAGGTAGGTTGGTTTTCTTAATTGTGGCTTCAAAGGAAAGTTGAGAAGGGTCCACTTGGTTAACAAGTGGATTGGTTAAAGTTGTTTTTTTCTTAGTGATGATGGCTGCTGAAGAAAGTTGGGAGGGTTGCACTTGGTCAACAAGTAAATTGGTTGGGGTTTTGATTATAGTTTCCTTAGTCATATGTTCGCTAATGACCAAATCTAATGGATGGGCCTCATTGTTTTAAGGGTTTTAGTTATTGGTTTGCACAATAATGGGTGTAGAAAGAGGTTCAATGATTGATTGTTTGAAGACATTCGAGACTAAGTTGGGAAGAACATGGAAGCTATCTTTTGGGACCTCCTTTTGATCAATAACGTTTTGGATGATCATCTTAAAAGACTGACATCTCTCTACCACATAACTATTTGTACGATGATACATACAAAACTCATTCTCTATAAACTAAATGGCCTTTGTAAGAGAACGATTGATGGGTTTGATTGGAGGAAGTCTAATGACAGAAGCCTCCAAGAGTTTATCAAGTATTGAGGCATATGATTCCTCCAACAAGGTATACTACCTAGGAAGATGGTGCACCAATGACTCTTGAGGTTGCAAGCCAATTGGTTAGTTTGATGAAGTTGGTTGGTTAAATAAGTTTGGTTGATTTGACAAGTTTGAGTGATTTGATGGGTTGGATATGCTTGATAAGGTTGGTGGGTTGGAAAATTTTGGTTGATAGTTATTTGTTTGATTTGATGAGGTTGGTTGGTTTGATAAGATCGATAGGTTTGAAAATTTTGATTAGTTTGATAAGGTATATAAGGTAAGTTTGTTTGAGAGGTCGGGTAAGGTTGAGGTATTTGATAGTTTTGACATGATTGATATGGTGGGTAAGTTTGATATGGTTGGGTGGTTTAAAAAGTTTGGTTGGTTCAATAGGGTAGGTTGATAGTTATTGGTTGGATTTGATGGAGTTGATAAGGTTGATAAGGTTAAAAAGGTAGGTAAGGTAGGTTGGCCTGATAGGTTTGATAATATTGGTAAAGGTGATAAGATTGATTGATTCGAAAAAAAAATCGATAGTTGTTGGTTGGATGATTGTTGGTTTGATTTGATGAGGTTGATAAAGTAGGTTGATAGTGGTTGGTTTGATAGTGGTTGGGTTGATAGTTGTGGGTGGTATGACTAGTGGGATAGACCAAGTCTTGGTTTTGAGATAAAGAAAGTTACCACAAAAGGGGTATAGGTGATTGATATGATGGTTAAGGTAGGTAATCAAAATTTTGATGCGGTTGAGGTAATTGATATGATGGTTGGGATAGGTAACCTAAAGATTGATGAAGTTGAGATAGTTGAGGTGGGTTATGACAAGGGTCAAATAAGGGTTGAAAGGTTATTGGTTGGTTCAGGTGATGATTAAGTGGTTGTTGAAAGGTTGTTAATTGGATGTAGTTGAGGTTGAACTGATTGTAAGCAAGGTTGGGTTTATTATAAGTGAGATTAGGTTGGTTATAGGTGAGATTGAGTTGATGGTAGATAAGGTTGGGTTAATTATGGGTGAGGTTGGGTTGCTCATAGTTGAGGTTGGGTTGATTGTGGGTGAGGTTGGTTTCGTTATAAGTGAGGTTAGGTTGACTTTAGGTAAGGTTGGGTTGATTATGGATGAGGTTGGATTGGTTATAGGTGAGGTTAGGTTGGTTGTAGGTAAGGTTGGGGGTATAAGTGGTTGTTGATGGAAGGTAACACTCTAAGGCAAGAGGGTTGTCTTCCAATAATTTAACAAAGTTAGGATCTCCAAGAGAAAATATAGGAAAGCTCCCCATTGAACAAAGAAATAGATATGAGGTGGATGAAGGCAAGATGGTGGAAAAAATTTTCCTAAGGGGGTTAGATTCCTCACAATTCAAACAAAGGGAACACAAAAAAAGTCAAAGAAGATAAAACACATTCTAAAGCACGTTAAATCCTAAGGTTCTTTTTGTCTTGCTTGTGGATTATGTCTTAAGTTAGAATTGTATGACTCAACTTGGGTTTTGAAACAAGTATTAGATAAGAAATCTATGGTTGGTTTCAGGTAGTTTAGGCTCTCAAAATTATTTGTATTGGTATCGATGTGTGGCTTGATATTGGGGCCTAACCCCTCATTTCACACACCACAATGATAAGGATGTCGAGTACTTAACCAAGATATATCGATTGCCAGAGATTATACTCAATCAGAGAGCTGAATTTTGGTTTCTCCCCTTATTAATGACATCTAAGTGGGATAGCTAATGGGTGAAGGTTACTGCTAGGAGATGAAACCCTAGTCAGACTTTATGCCAAGTGTTATGGTGTTTGATTTGGTGTAAGTGGTTTGGTATTGTGTGTGCGAAGAAGTGAGGCTACAATTAATTTATTTGATTAATTAAGCTGTGTGAGCTAATTATGAAAGCAAACAATGTATGAGAGGTTAATTTTAAGCCCAAAAGAAATGTTGATTTTATTTAAATGAGCATAAAACAAAAAAAAAGCACCTAAATGCAACTAGGTCCCACCAGACGTGCCAAAATGTTTCATGTCCATTTTGCTTTATTTCTTAGAACAAAGTTGTAAAAATTAAAAGAAGGGTGAGGTTAGTAGAACCTAGATTTGGTTTGCACTCCGTGATCTTGATGGTTGTAGATACTCCTCTTTGTTTTGGGAGGATGACCTACTGTTAAGAAATCACGAAGAAAATGGTTGATTAGTTAGGTAGGTGGGTGGATTGCCTAGCAAGCTAGATCCAAGAAGTACATGACTTCCTCAGAGGTTGTCAATCCACACTTTTAAACAATTAAGTTTTAAAAATGAAAGATAAATTGCTTGCATAAATAACAGAAGATATTGAAATTAAGTACAAAGAGTGCTTGAAAAGAGATGAATTCGACTAATTATAACAATAAATGATTGGATATTAATGCTAAATGAATCCGACATGGTTTCAGAAATAGAGTGATGTTGGTTGATCAGGTAGAAAGTCAGAAAGTGGGATTTGGTTGGGGTATGCTAGGTCGAATTGACTTACTGTTGGAATTGTCACACAATGACCATTGGTATATGGTTGAACCGTCAACAATTAGGTAGCAATCGGCAGTTGGGTGATCCTCGGTGGTCAGGGCAAACCATAGATGGTTAAATGACCATCGACGGTTACTATCATATTTGACTTAAGTAAGGGTAGGTCTAGTTGGGAAAGTGGCTGAGTGATTCTGGGAAGTGGGTTTAGGCTGGAGGTTGGTTTTGAGATGGAGAGGAATAGCCAGGGTTATCTGGTTCAGAGGTTTGGTTAGGAGAGAAACAAAAGAACTAATTACTAAAAATAGATACTTAGCTTTTTTGGTGTTGATCTGAATAATATTGAGGTGTGTGGTTGAAAACTCATTATGGAACCTGGATCAATTCTGGTAGAGTGTCGATGTCTTGGCTATGATTCATGAATTGCAATGCTTGTGCTCATTGGAAGCTTTTTTGGTTTCATCGGAAGAAGACCTGCAGAATAAGTTTTGATATATAATTGTTGATTCTCTATGATGATTCTTGCCCTCCTTTTCACCTCCTCCTCTCTTTTTATAGAAGGAAGGGAGAGGTGAAACAATAAGTTCAAACAACGTCTCAACAGGTTGTCTAATTTTAGTCTTAACATGCATAATTATGGGAGTGGCTAAGAATAAAAAATCAAGATCAAGATGAGCTGGAATTGATCCTTAAGGTGGTTAAACGCTAACCGTCGATGGTCGAGTATAACCATTGATGGTTAGGGGTTGATCATCGGCGATTGATAGGTAAAAGTAGAATGGTCAAAATTAGTCATGGTGACTTAGGTTTGGTGGTTGAAAGGTTGTGAAGTGGTCCCAAGGGGGTCCACGGGTTGGTGCCACATCTATAACCGTAGTGTGCAGATTTCTAGTGTCTACATCCATATCTCTCCCAAAATATTTCTATTTGTGGCATGGTATGGGTACCAACTTTCATTTGTGACCTCATCCTTGAGGGTACAACAAAAAGTTCAATTTGTTGAAGAACACATTCAACACTAGTTGGAGATACTAACTAGTCTAAGAGAGAATTTAGCAATGACACATAATCAAATGAAGTAAAAAATGGATCAACATTGTAGCAAAAGACATTTCAAAGTGGGTGATTGAATCTTTGTGCGCCTACAACCATACAAGCAAATGTCCTTGAAGCAACAAAAAAAGGATAACAAAATTTCACCTGAGTACTACGACCCTTATCAGATCATGTAGCAACTTGCCAGTTTCGTATACAAGTTAGAGCTACATCAGTCTCCACACATACATCTAATGTTTCATGCTTCTTGGTTGAATAATATAGTTGGACAAAGATTATCCATATTGAATACTAGAACACGATGAGGAAGGTAGAGTCATTCTACAACTTGAGGAGATCCATCAGACATGCACTAAAACGTTGTGAACAACGAAGATTAAGGAGTATTTGATTAAGTGGAATAATTTGATTGGAGATGATGCAACATGGGGGGATGAAGTATTCCTACAACAACATCAGGAGTTATTCAACATTAAAGGCAATGTTTTATTAAAGGGAAAGGGCATGTTACACCCTTAACTTATAGTGTTTCTAGGGATATTTGTGGCCAATATGTGGCCTACATAACCATTTACTTTATCATATTTCTCTATGTTCTCATATTGTTGTTATGGTTTTCTTATGAAGTAACCATGGCTTATATAGGGTATATATAAGAGGTAGTGATTAGTATTTGAGGATCATACTACAATTTCTTTTAATTGTAAAATTGTGGAGGTTGCCTCTTCAAAGTGGCTAATCATTTATTCATATATTCTATTATATTTCATTCATATTGTGATCTATAGTTATGATTCTTCTTTATTGGTTAATTAATTTCATTACATAAATTGTTGTAGATTGTTTCTCATGTCCTATGATTTCGAGTTGTTTTCTACACCTATGAGCTTCTCAAAACCTCATACCATACTATATCATTTTGAATATCTCCTCTTCAGCTTTGTAACATAAAAATTGCACTAAAACAAAGTTCTCAAGCAAAACATATGTCCAAAATACATACAAGTATCTAATGTTGTTTTACTGGGGAAAATGGAAATTGAGACAGAGGACATTTGTGAATGGAGCTTAGAAAGTGTTGAGCCAAAGATGAAAAACAAAGGTATGAAGCCAAGTCAATCCCAAAAAAAAGACATCCCAATATGTAGAATCACAAATAAAGGCCAAATTAGATCAACTTTCTCTTCACTTTACAATTTCTTTTGTTGTAAACTTCCTTTTTCATATCTCACTCACAACCTCTCTTAACTACCAGTGTTTCTTCTTCATAGACCTTTCATGACCTTGGAAAGCTCTAATACCACATGTTGACAAATAGGCAACACAAATGAATGACAACCAAATGATTTCACAAATGGCATGTTGTATTACTCTCTAAATAAATATATAGTACATCAATGCAACCCCCTAATCCAATTCAAGTGTAAGCCCCTGAACCAATTTTGGTGTAACCACAACCAATAACCACCCACTAACAAAAATTAATAAGGTGGTGTGTGTGTGTGTGTGTGTAAAATAGAATAGAATAGGACTTATGATTTAACAATAATCCTAACAAAATCTTTGTTTTCTATTCTTGCAATCTATTTTGAATAGTTTCGTTTATCATAACACACTAATTCCTAATAGTTGGTATGTTGTATCCTCGATTGAATCCTCAATCAAGACACATTCTAATAAGGATGTGTACAAGGCTTGTCCATTATCCAACAAATATTGTAAAACATTGAATAGTCTAATCGTCAGCATAAATAGGTATTATGAACACAATCGATGACGAGTAGGATAAAATACAATATCATTTTAGACCCAAAATTCTAAGTATTTGGACAAACTGAAGTTCAGATTGGGTAAGTTCAGGGAATTGGTGGACAAAAATGGGTATACATGTTGACATGTTTTTCCTAAAAATAAAAAAATCTCAAGTTTTGTACATCATTTGAGATGACCACACTCAAAATTTGAAGATAATATAAACATGAATTGTAGCATTTCGAATCTAGTTTTCAAAACAATATTTTTTCAAAAATATTAAGTAGGTCAAACATCAAAAATTTGAAGTGAAACCCCTATTTTTTTATAAAAATAGAGTAAATAGTCGTTTGTATGGTGCAGTGTTTTTATAACAAAATTTAGTATTTTTTGAAAACTTAGATAAGATCATCTAGTTTGTGATGTGTGACCTATATTTTATTAAAAAGTTTAATAAATATATTTTTAATCAATTTTACAAGTAAATAGATCCTAAAAATTGACAAAAAAAAATAGGTAGATAGTTGCACGACATCCATAATTACTTTTTAAAAAATGAAAATTAATTTTTTTTAATGTATATATAGATAGGCCTAATTTGTGACGATATATTTTTTTCCATATTTGGATCCACGAAAAAAAAATACTTTAACATATATAGGTATGTACATTTGCGGCATGTAGTGGCCTAAAAAAACCATAGTTAGAACTCAACATAAATAAAAACCTTAAAATAATCCAAAAATTTAAAAAATCATATATTTGGAAAGACAAGAGCGTGCTCATCATCATAGTAATAATTTTATAAATTGGTTCGTTGAAATTCATAGTGTATTTGGCGATGAAAGTTGAATTTTCTTATTTTCTATCAAAGATATTGGATTTAGTTGTGTTGACAGATCCAAGCCTTTGGCTCGAGAATCCAATCCATTTCTGAGCCAAAGGGCTTGGTTTTTTAATTCAAACATAGCATAATGCATATGTGTTATAACATGTACGTGTTATGTTCTAGTAAAGTCATGAAAGAGTAAAATTCAAGAGACAAATGAATTAGAAGGTGAGAGGGGGAAGTTTACTAGAATAAATGTTAAGTATAAATTTATAATTATATTGTAACATTTATATTCCTTATACTTTAAATTTATATTAGTAAATATAAGAAATTAAGGTCACTATACATCTAATAGAGTTAGTCTCACAATTGTACGCCTTTTGATGTGGGAGATAGTTATTTAAAATCTAATATGATCAGTACTTAAGCATTTTCAAGATTTCAATATTGAACTTAGGGATTTCAACACAACTTTTGCAATTAATATCCATTTTGGATAAATATATAGTCATTTTTTAGGTTTTCTCACCTTTCATATTGTTTTTTGGCATTTCTAGGAGTCATGTTTATCTAATTAAAGTCTAAAAACCAATGCACACCCAACCACTCATATATTTCACTTTTATTTACCATAAGGTCCCTTACAAGGAAAAAAGTGACACACACCACCATAATCATTTGCAACTATGGTAAATAGGAAAAATTTGGCCCCCATTTAGGGTGGCCACCCCAATTCAATTTTAATTCATGTCAAAGTGGTGTGTACGGAAAACATAGATTACATTGGTGACCCATGCACACCTAACCACCCATCCATGTCAATTTTACTTGTGATTAAGTCCATTATAGGCCAAAAGTGGCACAACAATACCATATTAGCTTATAACCAAGGTAAATGCAAACAATGGGCCCACCACACTAATGCAACCCATACAAAATAAATCTCGTTCAATGATGTCAAGTGGTTGTAACCAACTATCATATTAATAGGGAAAAAATTAGCCATCACATCATGTTAAACCCATTTTATTATGTATCACATTAACATCATGAAAATGTATAAATGTGACATCGCTCTATTTTATGATATGGATATGTATTGCATCACACAAATCATCCATGTCACATCAGGCATTATGCACATTGGGTCATTTTGGTCATACCATACATATTACATATGTAATGTAGTAACATTGATCATTGATATACTTGTTTAGTGATTAATAGACTTTTTCAATGGATAGAGTGAACTAGATATCGCTGATAGCATTAATAGACCTTGGTCCATGTCTCTATTTAGTATAAAAATATATCTAAATCCATTTGTAGGGTCAGGGTGCCAATACATATTATATCAATCAAACTATATATTGTGTCAATGCCAATGAAACTCTCTCATCTACCCTCATTTTCCCTGAACACACCATCATCCCTAATCATTCCCTCATTGACCCTCATCATCTCTAATCCTTCTTTCATCGACCCTCATGATCCCTCATAGTCCCTAGTCACACCTTCATCAGCCCTCATTGTCCCTCATCATCCATAAACACTCCTCAATAAGTGCTCATTATCATTCATCATACTTAATTAATCTTTCATCAACCCTCATCATACTTCATCCATAATCACTCTCATCTACCCTCATTTTCCCTGAACACACCATCATCGACCCTCATCATCTTTCATCATCCTTAATCACTTAGTCATAACCCCTCATCATACATAATCATTCCCTCATTAACCCTCATCTTCCCTCATCATCTCTAATCACTGTGTCATTGGCCCCCATCATCACTCATAGTCCCTAGTCATACCCTCATCGGCCTTCCATGTCCCTCATCATCCCTAAACACTCCTTAATCAACCCTCATTCTCCCTCATCATCCCTAATCACTCCATCGACCCTCATCATTCTTAATCACTACCTCATCTACCTCATTTTCCCTAAACACACCCTCATCGTCCATAATCACTCTCTCATCACCCCTCATAATACATAATCACTCCTTCATTGACCCTCATTGACCCACATCATCATTAATCTCTCCCTCATTGACCCTCATCATCTATCATAATCCTTAGTCACACCTCATTCGCCCTCATTATCCTTCATCTTCCTTAAACATTTTTAAATCAGCCCTTATTGTCCCTCTTCATCCCTAATGACTCCCTCATCAACCCTCATCATCTTTCATAGTCCCTAGTCACACCCTCCAATACCTTTATGGTGGGTGCAGTGGCTTCTTGTTTGTCCTCGATCATCCCTAGTCACTTCTTTCTCGATATAGGTTAGAATGTTTGCTCTCCTTGTTGAGCATTGTTTCTATTGCTGAGGCTTGTTATTGATGTTGTCATTGATGTCAAAGATTATTCATGAGGTATGAGGTCATTAAACAGTTTTTTTGTTTGATTGCATCCTTGAGAGGTATGACATTGTTTGAAAAACTTATAAGACATGTAAGCAAGGTATAGAAGCATCAAATAATGTTTCAAGATCAGTTGTCAAGGTTGTCAAGTGTTTGAACCTAGCAAGAGACTCGAGAAGGCTTATGCATAGGACGCCTAGTCTTGTGCATGAAGGAGCATGGTGGCTTAGTGATATGAATGCACACAGGCATAATAGATTGTATTAGGTTGATTAAGCATGCACATGAGGCATTAGATCACTCATGAGTGTCTTATAGTAAGCCTACAAGGGTAAGTCCTATAGACCTAGCATGCAATTTGATTAGTTCTAGACTATGCCTGACCTAATGAGGGGTCATGAGATGTTTTCAAGACCTATGAAGGATGAAAAGTAGTGTTAGAGCATGTGATAAGTTACTTGAGCATGTGAGTGAGGTGGAGAGTTCATGGACGATTTCTAGAATGTCAATTTCAAGGTTTAATGTGACTTGCAGGGCAAAAGCCTACAAAACAAAGAGAGAGATGGTGGCCTAATGGAGTATCAGGATCAGTTTCCAGAGTAAGAATCAACATGTAATCATTGTTAGTGGTGTGATAGGTTGTCCCAGGTGTGTTGACCAAGTCTGAGGTCAAATTTTGCAAGAAAAGACAAGAAAAAGTGTTTTAAGGTCTCTCAAGTGCACAGAATGAAGGGTTCTCAACCCGAGAAGGACTTTCATGTGTTCATTGGCACGTGTAACCTATGCATGAGAACCTAAGCCATTCATGGTGGATGGAAAAGGTTCCTAGCTTAAATTTCCAAGCATTAGTTTTTGGAAGAAGAGACTAAGCTTTATGAATGATCAGTAAGATTGTAAGGTGATTTAAACCTCTCTAAAACCCTAACTTTGACCCAATGAGAAATATCTTAGTCAAAACAACCCAAAATAGTTTGGAATGGCTATGTAAGTGATTGGAGATTGTATTCAACTCTCCCAGACACCTCTAGGCGTGATTGGATTATCAGGGGAGTGAGTGGACCCTACAAGAAAGGCCTTGTTTCTCAAAAACATTCTATAGAAGGTAGAGTTGATCGAGTCAAAGTTGTTAATTAGATGAAGGTTGAATATTGAGACTTCTATCTTATGTCCATGGTGGTTTTTGAGTAGGTTATATCCATTAAGGGTGCTAAACCGGTCATACAAGTTGACCAGTCACTAACAAACACAGTGGTGCAAAGAGTGAGAAAACCAGGTAGAAGTGAGAAGTTGATTAGGGATGTGTTGTCATAGATTAGGGATGGATCCAAATGCATGAATATGTTGTTTAAGGCATGTAATACATGTCCATATTGGACAGAAGATTTGGATATTATTGTATATAGCAGAAAGTTGCTCTCAAATTGACTTGTCTAACTTAGTGAGATCTGTGTACAGTGAAGTCATGAGATTGGTCTGTAAGACCAATATTGCTATTAGAGATTATGATATATTTATTATTATTTATTCTAAGAATGTTTTAGAATCATCTAAATGCATTGGAAGTCTCTGAAAGTGATTTTACAGGTGTTTTACATCATTATTTTCATGACTATGTTTTGAAGCTTATTGGCAGTTCTAAATGGGCTACTTTTAGAAAAGGGTTTGAGTACTTTTGCCTTGAGTTGTGAGGTATAATGCACATGGTGATGACCTTGAGGTCATGAGGCTTTTCTATATATGATTTTTTTCCATGGTTGTTTGACAAGATTATTTATTTGGTTCAGTTGTTCAAGATAGACTTTTTACGAATGCACATGCCTAATTGTGAACACTGCTAATAGTGTGCTTCAAGTGGTGGTTAGAGCTAAAAGGTGTCATGGACCCAAGATGAGCTTGGTAGGGGTCTATTCAATTGAAACATGATATGTTTCTTCTGTGTGAGAAGTCTGAGAGTGTTCCAAGGTGTTCAAAGATAACATGCGTTAATGAAGGCCTAATTGAATTAGGTCTTCTTAAGGTCTAAAAGGGGTTTTGGTCATATATGCTATGACTGACATATTGTAATGTTTAGTTCATGATTTTTGCATGTCCTAAGGCCCATTATATTTAAAAACTAAGTGGACAAGTGTGTATGGCTGACCAAGAGGTGTATGGGCAAGATCCTAGTATAAGAATAAGGCCTAATTGTCTAGTGTGTGTGTGTGTGTGTGTGTGTGTGTGTGTGTGTGTGTGTGTGTGTGTGTGTGTGTGTGTTGAAGCGAATGAGATAGAACTTTGAAGAGTTGAAGGTCTTGTAGACCATCAAGAGGGTACAAAGAAACCATCATGAATACCTGACGAGGGTACTGTAGATGATTATCAAGGTCATATGATCTAACCAAGTCAAGAAGAGGGCTAATTGAGTGACGAAGGTTAGAGACTAGTTTGAGATGGATAGGTGTATGTGAAGAGTTGAAGATGAAGATCATCATCTGTTGTATGAGAAACAAAGGGCTTTGAAGGTGATCAAAGGTTTGAGGTGGCTGAGTCATCTATAGGGTTAGTGCCTCTTTGCAAGTGGGTGTTTGCTAAAGCCTAGTCAAGTTGGTGTTTGGCTAGTTGGGGTTGATGTTCCAAATGAAATCGATGCTTCACTAAATCTTGATGTTTGACTTATAGGATAGTAGTCCATATGCATCATCAATGGGTTTTCTTTCCCTTGAGGTTTTCCCACTCAAATAAGTGTTTTGTGTGTTATGTTCTTCTCTCATGTTCATGGCTCTTAATGTGTTGCTAGCTTACTCTATTGTTTTGATAGTTAATGAATGATAAGGTAAATATTGTAAAAGTTTTGAAGACTAATTCACCCCCCTCTCAGTAATTGTGCTTCAAACAATTGGTATCAGAGTTTGGTACTTTGAGACAAATCTAATAGCTTGAAGGTGGTCCTAAGAAATCATAAGAATGTCTTGTGATTAACAGGGAGAAGACAACATGTATGATGAAGATGTCTACTATGATAGTGAAGAAGGAAAAGCTAAAGAGACCTTGAAGTTGAGCTCATAAATACCCTTAATGATTTGAAACACCAAAAGAATACTATCAAGGATCTCAAGAGTTAGTTAGAAGATGTCAACACAAGGTGTAAGTCAAAGGAAGTTGAGTATGACCAGTTGAAGACATAGTTATATTCCTTGAAGGTTGAGCATGAACAACACAGACAAATTGAGAAAGTTTGAGAGAATGAATGAGAAATTGGGATAAATCAAGAGTAATAACCTGAAAAGATCAATCAAGCAACCCAATGCTATAAAGGATAAGTCATCATGGAACCATGGTAAGTAAATAAATGTCGTTTGCTATATATGTCACAATATAGGAGACATTGCAAAATTCGGCTCTAACAAGGTTAGAAGGTCCACAAAATTCAACAAGACATATGAAGCTCCTAGAATGTAGAAGAAGGATCAAACATTGGTATGGAAGCCAAAGCAAGCTAGGACGAATCAGATTGATCTCAAAAATCAAAATGGACTATTTGCCAAGGAGGAACAAAAGACCAAAAAGGACTCTATGCTAGCTCAAACTGCCTTTCACATTCAAAATGAAGGCATGAAATGGTATATAAATAGTGGTTGCTCAAGCCACATGATAAGAGACAGAAACAAGTTCATCTCATTAAAGAAGAATGTTGTAGGAATAGTGACGTTTGGAGACAACACAACTGTCAATATAGTTGGCAAGGGTGTCTTGAGTTTGAACAATAGAAAGACCAAGACACAAAATGTGTTGTATGTGGAAGGTCTGAAACATAACTTAGTGTGAATCAAATGTGCAATCAAAAACACACACTAACCTTTCATGACAAAGGGTGTGAGATAAGCAGAGCCAAATCAAAAAGGCTAATTGACAATGCCAAGAGGACTCAAAACAACCTATATGTATTAAATGAGATCAAGAAGGAGAGATATTTTATTAGCAAGATAGATGAAAGTTGGTTATGGCATATAAGGCTAGGTCATCTAAACTTGGACAACATGGTCAAGATTAGCACTAAGAAGTCTGTGAAGAACATGCCTAAGATCATCAAACCTACAAACATACTTTGCAAGGCATGTCAACATGGTAAGCAGACTAGAAGAAGGTTCAAGTCCATGGAGTACTCTACTACAAGGCCCTTGGAGTTAATCCACACGGATCTATGTGGGCCTGTAAGAATTCAAAGCATTTGAAGAGATAGCTACTTTATGTTACTCATTTATGATTACACAAGAATGACTTGGGTTGCATTCTTGAAAGAAAAATTAAAATCTCTTGACAAGTTCAAAGCATTCAAGGCTCTTGTTGAGAATGAGAAGAATGGGAAGACCAAGTGCCTAAGATCTGATAGAGGAGAGTTTTGGTCCAATAAGTTTGATGACTTCTATGAGGTTCATGGAATAAGGAGATAATTTTCAACAGTTATGACACCTCGATAGAATGGGGTAGTGGAAAGGAAGAATATGATAGTTCAAGAGATGGCTAGAACTATGTTCAATGAATCTATATTATCTGATGGATATTGGATATTATCAAACCCTGGTCCTTTGAGGTAAGTTTAACAGCTTTAAGGTTGTCTTAAGAAGCACAATAATTTCTTGTGATCAACCACAAGAAGACAACATGTATGATGAAGATGTCTACTATAACAGTGAAGAAGGAAAAGTTGAAGTACACCTTGACACTGAGCTCATAAGTACACTTAATGATTTGAAACATCAAAAGAAGACTATCAAAGATCTTAGAAGTCAGTTAGAAGAGGTCAACACAAGGTGTACGTCAAAGGAAGTTGATATGACCAGTTGAAGACAGAGATCGATTCCTTGAAGGTTGAGCATGAACAGTTCATAGACAAATTGAGCAAGCTTGAGAGAGAGCATGAGAAGTCAATACAAGTCAAGAATACTAACCTGAAAATATCAATCAAGCAACCCAATGCTATAAAAGATAAGTCATCATGGAACCATGGTAAGTACAAAAATATTTTTTGTTACATTTGTCACAATATAGGACACATTACAAGATTCTACTCTAACAGAGTTAGAAGGTCCACAAGATTCAACAAGACATAAGAAGCTCCTAGAATGCATAAGAAGGATCAAACATTGGTATGGAAGCTAAAGCAAGCTAAGAAGGATCAGATTGAGCTCAAGAAGCAAGATGGACTATTTCCCAAGGAGGAACAGAAGATCAAAAAGGACTCTATGCTAGCTCAGATTGCCTTTCACATTCAAGATGAAGGCATGAAATGGTATATAGATAGTGGTTGCTCAAGCCACATGATAGGAGACAAAGAAGTTCATCTCATTAAAGAAGAATGTTGCAAGAACAGTAAGGTTTGGAGACAAAAAAAACTGCCAATATAATTGGCAAATGTGTCTTGAGTTTGGACAATGGAAAGACCAAGACACAAAATGTGTTGTATGTGAAAGGTCTGAAACATAACCTGTTTAATGTAAGTCAAATATGCAATCAAGGACACACACTAACATTTAATGACAGAGGGTGTGAGATAAGGAGAGACAAATTAGGAAAACTAATTGTCAATGCCAAGAGGACTGAGAACAACCTATATGTATTGAATGAGATCAAGAAAGAGAAATGTTTCATTAGCAGGATAGATGAAAGGTTTCTATGACACATAAGGCTAGGTCACCTAAACTTTGATAACCCGATCAAGATTAGCACTAAGAAGTCTGTGAAGAACATGCCTAAGATCATCAAACCTAAAAACATACTTTGCAAGGCATGTCAACATGGCAAGCATATTAGAAGAAAGATCAAGTCCAAGGAGCACTCTACTACAAGACCCTTGTAGATAATACACATTGATCTCTATGGGCCTACAAGAATTCAAAGCATTCAAGGAGATAGATACTTCATGTTATTCATTGATGATTGCACAGGGATGACTTGAGTTGCATTCTTGAAAGAGAAATCAGTAGCTCTTGACAAGTTCAAAGCATTCAAAGCTCTTGTTGAGAATGAGAAGAATGGGAAGATCAAGTGCATAAGATCTTATAGAGGAGAGTTTTGGTCTAATGAGTTTGATGACTTCTGTGAGGTTCATGAAATAAGGAGACAATTCTCATCAACTAAGACACCTCAGTAGAATGGGGTAGTGGCAAGGAAGAATAGGACAGCTCAAGAGATGGCTAGAACTATGTTGAATGAGTATGTATTATCTGATGGATATTGGAGAGAGGTAATAATCACTGATGTCTACATTTTGAATAGAGGATAGATAAGGACTAATGGAAACACGACTCCTTATGAACTATGGAAGGGCATACCTACAAATATAGAACACTTTAGAGTGTTTGGGAGAAAATATTTCATTAAAAGAGATGGTGAAGACTTGGGTTAGTTTGATTCAAGATCTGATGAAGGCATATTCTTAAGATACTCATCAATGAGCTCATCTTATAGATGTTATAACAAGCGACTATAAAAGATAGTGGAAAGCACCAATGTGAGAATTGATGAGACAAAAAAATATCACTCAGTTAAAAACACTTTAGAGAATGTGGACTTCAAGAATGAAGAGGAGACTATAGAGGTTGATGAGGAAGAAGAAGAAGCTGAAGAGAGACATGACTCAAAAGGACCCTCAAGACAAATGCAAAGAGACCATCCTGAAGTTCAAATCATTAGAAACAAAAATGTAGGTACGCAAACTAGAAGAAGACTAGTAATCTCAATCAAGAAAATGTTATATTATCCCTATTGAACCTAGGAGTCTTATAGAAACAAGCAAAGACAAATTTTGGATAGGTTCTATGAATGACGAGTTAGATCAAATAGAGAAGAATGAGACTTGGGAACTAGTTCTAAGCCTAAATACAAGAATGTCATTGGCACAAAATGGGTGTTCAGAAACAAGTTGAATGAATATGGAGAAGTCACTAGGAACAAGGCTAGATTGGTATGTGAAAGATATGCACAAGTTAAAGGCATAGACTTTGATGAGACCTTTGCACTAGTAGCAAGATTGAAGGCCATCAGATTGTTTCTAGCTTATGCAGGATTCAAAGGAGTCAAGGTATACTAGATGGATGTCAAATCTATGTTTTTAAATGGGAATTTGGAAGAAGTGTAAATTGAACAACCTGAAGGGTTCTCACTATCAGATGACAAAGATTATGTTTGCAGATTGAAGAAGAATCTCTATGGTCTAAATCAAGCTGCTAGAGCTTGGTATGATAGGTTGGAAAAGTATCTATTGGATCAAGGATTCAAAAGAAGACTGCAGATAGTAATCTATACATCAAGACAAAAGATGACCATCAACTAATAGTAGTTGTCTATGTGGATGACATCATCTTTGGTAGAAACAATGAAAACATGACAAAGGCCTTTGCAGAGGTGATAAAGAAAGAGTTTGAGATGTTCATGCTAAGAGAATTATCATTATTTCTTGGATTGCAAATCACTCAATCTAAAAAAGATATATTCATCTCACAAGCCAAGTTCATAAGAGAGATGTTGAAAAAGTTTGAGATGGAGGATTGCAAGGCAATTAGTACACCCATGATCACAATATGTAAGTTGAACAAGGACGATGAGTCTTCAAAGGTCAATCAGATGTCATATAGGTCAATGATTGGAAGTTTGTTGTACACCACTACCTCTAGACCTGACATCATGCAAGCAATAAGTCTTGTGGGAAGGTTTCAAGCAGATTCAAAGGAGAATCATCTGCAAGCAGTCAAAAGAATACTCAGGGATCTCAAGGGGAATATGGAGTATGGATTGTGGTATCCAAGAAGCAAGGAGTTCAATTTGATAGCCTACATCGATGCATATTAGACATGAAATATAGATGATAAGAAGAGTACTAGTGGAGGAGCCTTCTTCCTAGGTGGGTGCCTAGTCTCATGGATAGCAAGAAGTAACCATCAATAGCTTTGTCCACTTGTGAGGCTGAGTACATTGCTGCAGCTTCATGTTGCACTCAGGTCCTATAGATAAGATAGAACCTAACAGACTACAAGGTGGAGTATGTGGTCCTAGCCCTATCTATTGTGATAATACAAGTGTTATAAGCGTCTCAAAGAACCCTATCATGCATTCAAGGAATAAACACATTCCCATCAGGTATCATTTTCTAAGAGAGTAGGTAAGTGAACAAAGTGTCAAAATTGAATATGTTTATACACATGATCAAATAGTAGACATCTTGACCAAACCACTTCCAAAGATAACTTTTGAACACCTAAGATAGGAATTAGGTGTAATTACTACCCCTAGAAATCATTGAAGAAGCCAAATACTTAGGGGGAGCTAATCATGATGATTAGCTACAAGAACAAGGGAGTTGTTCCAAGAAGGTATGCATGGAGATAGGGGAGCATGTTTGTTTTATGTCTCATAAACTCATAGTTCTGTTTGTTGAGTATTTTGGTTGCAAAGAGTGTGATCCAAGGAATTGCAGACATCACTTTGTCATTTATGTCAAAGGGAGAAAAAGACCAAAATGGAGAGATAAAAATGATTAATTTTCAGTATGATTTTCCATCAATGACAAAGGGGGAGATTATTGAGCATTATTTCTATTGTTGAAGTTTGGCATTGAAATTGTCAATGATGTTAAAGGTTATTCATGAGGTCATTGAACAATGTATTTATTTGATTGCATCCTTGAGAGGTATGACACTGGTTGAGAAACATATAAGGCATGTGTGTAAGGTGTAGAAGCATCAAAGAGAGTTTTAAGATTAGTTGTCAAAGTTGTCAAGTGTTTGAACCTAGCAAGAGACTTGAGAAGGCTTGTGCATAGGATGCCTAGTCTTGTGCATGAAGAAGCATGGTGGCCTAGTGAGATAGATGCACAGAGGCATAAGAGGTTGTATAAGGATGTTTGAGCATGCATATAAGGCATTGGATCACTCATGAAGGTCTCAGAGTGAGTCTACAGAGGTAAGACCTACAAACCTAACATGCAACTAGACTAGTTATAGACCCTGCTTAACCTAATGAGGTGCCATGAGATGTTGTCAAGACTTATGAATGATGCAAAGCAGTGTTTGAGCATATGAGAAGTTGCTTGAGCATGTATATGAGGTGGAGAGCACATGAAAAGAGGCTTAAAGGCTAGTTTCAAGACCTAATATAACTTACAGGTCAAAGCCTAGAGAACAAAGAGAGAGATGGTGGTCAAATGAGTTATGAGTTTCAAATTTCAAGATAAGCATAGACAAATGAGCATTGGAATATGTATGTCATGTTGTTTCAAATATGTCGACCAAGTTTCAGGTCAAAGTTTGAATGTCAAGGCAAGAAAAAGTGTTTTGAGGTCTCTTGTGTGCACAGAATGAAGGATTCTCAACCAGAGAATAACTTTCAAGTACTCGGTGGCACGTGTAACCTCTGCATGGGAACCTAAGCTATTCATGGTATAACTGTAAGGGTCCTAGCTCGAATTTCAAAGCATTAGTTTTTGGAATAAGGGGTTAAGCTTTATGAACAATAGTTAACACTAGAAATAGTGTTAACCCTCTCTAAAACCCTAACATTAACCCGATGAGAAAGATCTTGATCAAAACAACCCATAATGGTTCAGAACGGGTATGTAAGTGATTGAAGGTGGTTTTCAACTCTCCCAGGCACCTCTAAGTGATTGGTTTGTCAGGGGAGTGAGTGGTCCCTCCATGAAAGGCCTTGTTTCTCAAAAATTTGTTGCAGCAAGGTAGAGTTGACCAAGTCAAAGTTGTTAAATGAATGAAAGTTGAAGATTGAGACTTGTATTTCATGTTCATGGTGGGTTTTTAGCTGGTTCTAGCCCTTAAGGGTGTTAAATCAATCATACAAGTTGACTAATCGCTAACAGACCTAGTGGTGCAGACAATGAGAAAACTAGGGAGAAATAAGAAGTTGATTAGGGGTGTGTTACCATGGATTAGGGATGGATCCAAATGCATGGAGATGTTATTCAAGACTTGTAATAAATGTCCTTATTGGATAAAAGATTTGGATATGATTGTAAATAGCAGAAAGTTGCTCTCAAATTGACTTGTCTAACTTAGTGAGGTCTGTGTACAGTAAAGTCATGAGATTGGTTTGTAAGACCAATATTGCTATTAGAGCTTATGATCTATTTGTTGTAAGTTGTTATGAGGTTTTTTTAAAATCATATTCATGCATTGGAAGTTCTTAAGTATGCCCTTTCATGTATCAAAAATTCATGTTTCCATGACTATGTTTTGAAGTTGGTTGATAGTTCTCAGTGGGCTACTTGCAGAGAACGATTTGAGTCATTTTTCCCTATGCAATGAAGTCTAATGAACTTGGTGAAATTGTGGAGGTCTTGAAGGTTCTATGTATATAATTTGTTGCCATGGTTGTTTGACAAGATTGTGTTTTTGGTTCAGTTATTCAAAACATAATTTTTGGGTATGCACAAGCCTAATTGTGAACAATGTTAATGGCATGCTTCAAGTGGTGGTTGGAGCTAAAAGGTGTCATGGACCCAAGATGAGCTTGGTAGGGGTCTATTTAAGTGAAAAATGATATGTTCCTGCCATGTGAGAAGTCTGAGAATGTTCCAAAGTGTTCAAAGGATAACGTGTGCTAATGAAGACCTAATTGAATTAGGTCTCCTTAAGGCCTAAAAGAGGTTTTGGTCATATATGCTATGACCAACCTACTATAATGTTTGGTTCATGTTTTTTGCATGACATAAGGCCCATTTTATTTAAAAACTAAGTGGGCAAGTGTGTATGGCTGATCAAGAGGTGTATGAGCAAGAGCCTAGTATAAGAATAAGGCCTAATTATCTAGAGTGAGAATGGAAGTTGAAGCGAATGAGGTAGAACTTTGAAGCGCAGAGGTCTTGTAGACCATCAAGAGGGTACAGAGAAACCATCATGAAGATCTGACAAAGGTACTGTAGATGATTATCAAGGTCATGTTGGCAGTTTTTGATGCCACATGCCAAAAATTCCACGTTTACCATTCAAAACTTCGTATATCACGTCAGATTGTCATGTGAGTCAGTTATTGGTCTCTTAAAAGTCCTTGGAGAATCCATGGTTAATAGGTCGTGAAGTTGTTTAGGTGATTCAGGTTCTCTTCTTTCACTTGTCTTGTTCTTTGCAGGAAAGTGTTGTGTTGATCAAAGCAGTGAAAGGAGCAGGTTTTAAAGAAGCCCGAAGTAAGAAGAGGAAAACTCGATGAAGTGAAAAAACAAGTCTATTTTCTTTCTAGACTCTTTTTCACCAAAATGTTGGAATTTTATTGGACTTTTTGTCCGAAGGAAAGGCTCTGAAGGTTCATTTGCAATATACCTGAAATATATCTTTTCGAATGAATTATTTTGGACTTTTTGTTCGAAACAACTTTTTCGAAGGGTACTTCATTTTCTAATTGGTCATTTCCAAAAAATCTGAAGGGCACTTTTGTCAACAAAGTGGTCCATTTAAAAAAAATTGAATGACACCTTTTTTTCAGGAATGGACCAAATCAATAATTCTGAAAGATATTTTTTCCTTGAAGAAAGGGACTCTTGCAAAGACTCTGAAGGGCACTTCTCGAAAAAGGGGTTCACTTTCAGGAAATCTGAATGGTACTTTCCCTTCAGAAAGGGGTTTTCACATGGAAAATAGGTCCATTGTCAAAATCCAAAGGTACATTTTCAAGATCCGAGGAAATTGTTCAAGTCAAAGGTCAAACAATGAATTCTTTCAGGAAAATTGTCACTATGAATTCTTTCGGAAGAATTATCCACAGAAATGGACCATTCCAATTTTTTTGAAGGGACACATATCAAAAGTTGAAGGGTCATTTCTTTCGTAAAATGGTCCATTTCAATTCTTCCAAAGGGCAAGAGGACCATTCCAATTTTTTCGAGGGACACTTATCAAAAGGTCTAAAAGAATTGTCTGAATGAATTCTTTCAAAAAAATTATATGCAGGAAATGGTTAGAGAAGAAAAATCCTAAGGAATTGATGCAAGTTGCGCGGACGTCAACTTTAGCCTCGATTAATAACTATCGAAATTAAAATATCCTGTGATGGGCTCATAAACATCAAAATTTGAGCCCTGCAAGTAGCCGTTTGGATTTGAAAATCCTGGGACGTTTGCGCAGACATCAAAAATAGGTCTCATAAAGTAGCCATTGGTATTCAAAAGATCAAAGGTTTTGTCAAGATTGCCACGAGCTTGACACTTGTCAAGATCTCATGATAAAAGATCAATGGCACGAGTGATAGTCAAATAGTCAACAAATCTGGAGGGCTAATCAGTTAGGGACAAATGGCATAAGCCCGTCCAACTAGGAAGGAGATCAACAGCGTGTGGGATTTTGACAACCAATCAACAGAAACGGATGAGGATTTCTCCTTTCAACTCTGATGACGTGGTCTACAGTTCGCAGTCAGAACATGTAAAGTGGTCAAACTAAAAATAGATGCATCTAGATGGAGCAGCGGACATGCAAAGTAAAGAAGCACGCCAAGTTTTAAATGCAAAAGATCAAATCATTTACACTTGGTGGGAACATGCAGCTACCCGTGACATGGCTCTCTCAGCACCAATCAAGGGAGACTTGAATGCACGAGGGTCTCAAGGAGATTTGCAGTGATATTGGATGGCTCATCTCATGGTCAAGGCAGGTACAAGGACATAGTGGTGGTTGCAGCCATTTATGACCCCTCTCTCCATTTTATCACGCAATGTCCCCTCTTCTCGCATCCTTTTCTACTATATATACAGAGGTTTAAACCTTAAAAAGGATCCCTCGATTGGTGATAGAGTTACTATGTCAAAATTTCCCTGTAACACTCTCTTGATGCAATACAAGACAACTTTCTGATTTTTGTTGAAGTCAAGTGTGCATTATTCGAGTTTTACTTGCAGAATGTATGCTTTTCTCTCATCACCTATGATTTCTCTATGCACCTCGCTTCAATTTTCTTGGTTTTTGTAGGTCATGTAATGTGTTAGCCTTTGGTGCCTTTTTTGAAGCGTTACAAGTTATAGTGTCTCTCTTGCAGACCTATTCCTCCCTGCCCTTCAAAGTGCATCCTCCCCTTTGACCTCCACACAACTACTCATGCTTGCGGCTTTGAAATAGGATCAGCTACACTGTGTCTTGTTTAAGTCCAGTGGTAGTCTTTAAGGTTCTCAGTCTGAATGTGGATCACTCTCTATTTGGTGTATCACCTCTCTTAGCTTAGATTTTCTTTTTATGTTATCCTCCTATCCCTTTTCATTAATCAACAGTAGATTTTAGCGTGAGAAATAAGCACTGAAATGAAGCATTTGAGGAACTAGCCTTATTAAAAAGCTTAGAGGTTCAACCTCACTACAAGATACCCACAACCTGAGGTTGTCCCAATGCTTGTAGCTAGGAGTGAGAGACCTTGAGAAACTCTCCCACAAAAGGTGCAATTCTATGCTACAACAGTTTGTGGCATGCCCGATGGGACTACTTTCGAGGAAGATTAGTCAAGTGTGATGTTGGTTTGATCAATTTGCAAAGGTTATAGATTTCATCTTTCAGTATCTGGCGACTCCGAAGAACACTCAACAATCTGGTCGTAGAACAGTAACTATCTTTCATGCCAAAGGTGAATACAAGATCAACTTTTAGAGGTATTCCTTTTGAATTTGTTGAATTATCTTTAAACTCGACAAGAAGGTTAAGGTTTGCCCATACCCATGCGCAGGTAACTATTTTTCCAAACCAGTCGTGAGGTATACCTATGCAAGAAAACCTTTGTTAGCCCCTTGTCTTACCATGATTCTCCAAAGAGCTTTTGTAGGTTTTAGCAACCAAAGTCCTTTGAATTTGCCACAATATGATCCCATGCCAGTAGTAGCCCTCAAAAGCGTCTCATATTTCACAAGAGACCAAGCCGTAACTCCTACTGAACACATCATAGATAGCCAATTTCTACAATATCCATAATGTCACAGTAGAAAATGTAGTTATCAAACTATTGTCTATATCCTTTAAGGGAAAGGCTTTAGATTAGTATAGAAATTTAGCTCCTATCTCTATTCAATCATGGGATCAGCTGGGAACAACCTTATGTAAGAGATTTATAGATAAGAGTGATCATTTGTCACTAGTAGAATAGTTGACCACAATCAAGAGAGCTCCTCATGAAGTCATGCAAGACTTCAACACAAGATTCCAAAAAACTTGAGACAGAATTTCAGCTGTTGTTAGACCATCCCCTAACTTTGCATTCTTATACTATTTGAAGGCTCTAAATAGCAACATCGTAGTAATGATCCAATCCATGAGACGAGATATATTACTAGATGCTTACGAGGTGGCTATCAAAGTTGAAAATTGTCTAGTTCAGGCCGACAAGCTTACTCCTAGGCCCCCAATACCTCTTTTCCCTGAGATCAGACCACCCCCTGTAGTTGTTCCCCCACTTGATGTTATTCTTTCAATACCAACGATTGCCGTTATACCTTCACCCAAGCAAGAGAAGGCCTCCACTAGTGGATCTAGCGACTCCCAAGAGCAAAAGAACTACTTAGAACTTAAGAGCATGCTCCAATCCTTGGGGAATGATGTGGTCAACGACAAGAGACAACAAGCTTACAGCAAGTCATAACAGGCTCCATATCAGTCTCAACAACAATCTTATCAAGGTAATAGACCACCCTTCAAGGGAAACTTCCAAGGTTAGAATAGAGAGGAAGGGCAAGGACAGCCTGGCTATAATAAGCAAAAAAATTACAATCCAAATGCTGCAGGATCTTCCAACACCTTGGTTCCTGTTCAAAACAATATGGCTCAAGAGGCAGAAGGAACCATGCCTTGGGATCAATCTTTTGGGCAATCCATTGTCCCAACTAGTGGTTTTACATGGGCATTTAATGACCAATGGCAACACACTGTTGCTTATGGATATAATCAAGCCTTAATGGCTCAAAGCACGGAGACTCCCATGATGACAAAGCCAGAGTAGTCTCCACAAGAACAAGGATCAAGTCCAAAACCAACCAGATGCTACAATGGTCATCAATGAGCATGAAGAGTGTTATGCCTCCAATCAGTAGGCCAGCTCCAGTCAAGCTCATGTCCTAGTGGCAACAAATACAAGATTCAAATGGAATATGGGTGACAACCAAGGAGCATTCAAGAAACCTCCTGCCACCACTTCATTGTCTAAGCCTAACAAGCTTGATTTCACTCCAAAGGTCTCGACACCTCCACAAAGCTCATAGATTCAACAAATAGCAGCAGTGGCTCCCAAAGCACAAGCAAAGGTTAGTAGTACACCAATCAATATTGTTGAACAAATGACAAGGTCCAATGTAAGTGTACCGATGTGGGACATGCTTTCCATCCCCTGTCAAGTGGATATCCTTCAAGAAGAATTATCCAATATAGGTGTTACAACAACTGCAGGTAAACAACCAAACAAAGACATTGAGGTCCTCAACAATTCAACCCAAGGTCCTTTGGGAGAAGGATCAAGTAAGGTGGTCAAACCTCCTCCATTCTACATTTCATCAATCATTGGTGATTCCTTGGTGCATAATTGCTTAGTAGATAGTGGAGCTAGCACTTCGGTGATGCCAAAATCTATAGCTGACTCGCTTGTTTTAAAGTATGAACCTTAATCTAAAGAATTTCTACAGCTTGATGGTTCTTCCACAAAGCCGTCTGGTATCATCAAAGAATTGAGCTTGACCATGCATGTTTGTCCTAGTGTTTTGATGGTTCAGGATGTGTTGATCCTTGATGTGACTCATTCATTTGTGTTATGCCTTTCTAGAGAATTCACAGCAAAAATTGGGGGTTATCTAGTAGCAGATTGGTCTTACATGGCTTTCAGAACAAGGTATGGGACTAAGGTATCAATCAAAGCTGAACCCATCGCACAATTTCACATTGAACCCCATCAACCAAATATCATAAACCTCAATTGTACTATCCTTGATGAAGATGAGTTTATAATTGGTCAAGAACTGAATACTTATTTTGAGGAGATTTCAGATTTGTTCTTGGATGAGCTATGGGGGGATAATCAATTTCTCAACCCTTTGGAAGGTGTTGAGGAAAGAGACATGGGTGTCTATTTGTTACATAAAAGAAAATCAACTCATGCCTTCCCTCATTGGACCTAAAGAAAACCTCAATGGTATGTGAAAGTTGTTCTTTGATGGTTCAAGGAGCAAAAATGGAGTAGGTGTAGGGGCAATGTTGGTTTCCCCTTCAGATGATAAGTTTTTATCTTCTTATAAGTTCTATTTCAATTGGTCCTCCAATGCAGCAGAATATGAAGGCTTAATCCATGACCTCTAATGGGCCAGTAAGAGGGGAATCAAGCAATTGCAAGCATATGGAGATAGTGAGCTTATAGTGAACCAAGTCAGGGCCCTGAACATTACAAAAAATCCTTTAGTGAGGTCCTAAAAAAATAGAGTGTGGAACCAATTGAATATTTTAAAGCCTTTAACATACAGGGTGTGTCAAGGAACTAGAATCAACATGCTCACAGATTAGCCGCTGTGGGAGCCCAGTTTGATACTCTGAGTAAGCTAAAAGAGGCCAAGGTTCAACCACATGTTAGGGTGGTGGTGAGGCCATCAGTAGCAAATAATGAAGCCCACTGACAGGCTTCAAAAATGTCCAACAAATTGCTTGTTTCTTGCAACAGGGAACGGATTTTTCCTTAATAAACCAGGGTAAAATTCAACATCAGTATGAGGATCAAATTGTTCAACTAAGGTCTAACAAACTTCCTAAAGGGCTGGTCACCCTTGAAGGTCTTTTCCATGAGGGAAACCATGTGAGAAAGGACAAAGCAATAATGTCAACTGATGAGGAAAATTACGAGAGAGACCTCATCTTCAAGGATAAGCTTCTCAAGCTTGGGAAGGTAAGCAACAAGGTTGAAAGGCATGCTTTCATTGAACTTTGTAAAGAATTTTCAGACATCTTTGCTTGGGAGTATAGTGATCTGAGAGGCTTTGCTCCAAAGTTAGCCCAATATACTATAGAACTGAAGGCCAATGCTAACCTTGTGAGGCAAAAGCAAAGACCTGTCAATCCAAAAATTGAAGAGCTAATGAGGAAAGAATTGACTAAATTAATTCAATCCAATATCATTTTTCCTATCAAACACTCCTCATGGATAGCCAACTTGGTACCTGTGAGGAAGAAGAATGGTGAGATCCGATTGTGTGTTGACTTCAGAGACTTGAATAGGGTCTCTTTGAAAGATCACTACCCCTTACCATCCATGGAGCAACTCCTTCAAATGGTTGTTGGTTCGGACCGCTTTTCTCTTTTGTATGGGTACTCGGGATACAACCAGGGGCTGGTAAGGGAAAGAAGATCGATACAAGACTACCTTCACATCTAAATGGGGCACATATGCGTACCAAAAGATGTCTTTTGGCTTATCAAATGCTAGGGCAACTTTCCAAAGAGCCATGGACATGACTTTCCAAGGATTGTTGAATCAAATGGTGCTGGTCTATTCGAATGACATCAAGGTTTTCTCCAAGAATGTCGGCGAACACATGAACCACCTGAGGCTAATCTTTGAAAGATGCAGGGAGTATGGGATCTCGTTAAATCCTAATAAGTGTGTGTTTGTCGTACATGAAGGTAATATATTGGGCCACATCATTTCAAAAGAAGGGTTGTCTATTGACCCTGAAAAGGTAGATGCCATCTTAGCACTCTCTCTCCCCAAGCTTAAGAAAGGAGTTCAGAGCTTCTTTGGCAAAATAAACTTTGTAAGAAGGTTCATACCGGGTTTTTGCAAGCTAGGTCAAACTTATTACTGCCATGTTAAAGAAGAGTCAAGTTTTTTCTTGGCCAAGAGAAGGAAAAGATGCTTTTGAAGCCATCAAACAGGTCATTGCCCAAGCACCCTCGCTCATAAACCCTGATTTCTCCAAGGATTTCATGCTATACACCTTTGCCAACGTTGACAACTTGTCAGCTATGCTAATCCAAAATAATGGTGAGGGAATGGAGCAGGAAATTGCCTTTTTTAGTCAAGGGCTAGAAGGATATGAGGTGAGATACACTTTTATAGAGAAGCAGATCCTTGCAGCAGTGAAGAGTCATAAGAAGTTCAGATCAATGCTCTCCAACAACAAGATTTATCTCATGGTACCACATCCTGGGGTTAGGGGTTTCCTCCTTAACAAAGATCTAAATGAGAAAAAGGTTGGATGGATCACCAAAATCATGGAGTTTGATATGGAAATCAAAGTGACCAAGTTGGTCAGAGGTAGAGGTTTGTGTGAGCACATGGTGGAAGATCTTCAAAAAGACAAAGGAGTTGCCATGGTGATTCAAGACAACTCACAAACAGAGGCACCTCTACTTCATAAAAGCTGGCTCCATGATATGGCACATTTTTTGCTAACAAGAGAATGCTCCCAAGGTCTAGACAAGGCAAAAAGAAGGTATTTTAGACTTCAGTCCATACATTATGCATTAGTTGATGGGGTTTTATTCAGAAAGGACCTCAATGGAGTGATCCTAAGGTGCATAAATGATGACCAAGTGACAACGCTCTTGGAGTAATTCCATGATGGGCCTGCAGAAGGCCATTTTGCTCCAAGGACTACAATAGCAAAGATAATGAGGGCTCGTTATTACTGGCCCAGGCTCTTCAAAGATGGTTATGCATGGATAAGAAAGTGTCAAAAATGTGCCCTCTTTAGGGTAAGCAAAGATTAGTAGATTTTTCTCTCAACCCAATTCAAGTATGCAACCATTCATGCAGTGGGATTTGGATTTCATAGGAGTGATCAACCCTCCATCAAGTGCGGGGCATAAGTGGGTGCTTACTGCAACTGACTACTTCACCAGATGGGTGGAAGCCATTGCATTGAAGGAAGCTAATGAAAGTGTAGTCCTAGACTTCTATGACAACATTGTGACCAAGTTTGGTGTTCCATCCACTATCATTTTTGACAATGCATTGGCATTCTTTGGTCTAAAAACAAGTGAATGGGCTCTCAAGATGAGCATCTACCTCAGTACCTCTTCCAATTATTATCCTCAAGGAAATGGACTCACTGAGTCCACAAATAAAAATTTGCTGAGAATCATTAGGATAACTATGGAAGAGAATCAGAGGACATGGCATACCAAACTAAATACAACCTTGTGCGCTGACAAGGTGACTCCTAAAGCTGCCATTGGCAATTCTTCATATGTTTTAATATATGGAAGGGAGGCCAAGTTGCTCATTTCTCTTGAGCTACCTACATTAGAACTAGCCCATCAGCTGGAGCTGCTAGAAGATAAGCCCATGAATGTGAAATTGGCAGAACTCATAGAGCTTGAAGAAATAAGAGACCTTTCAATGAAGACACTAGAGTCACATCAAGCTCAAGTCAAGAAAGCCTTTGACAAGAGAGCCATAACAAGGGACTTCAAAGAGGGGGATCTAGTCCTCAAATGCGATTCAAATAAGACCAAGCCAGGCAACCATACCAAGTTTGACAGCTTGTGGAGTGGCCCTTATTTGATCCATGAATGCAAACAACATAACATTTTTTAGCTTGCCCAACTAGATGGAGAGGTATTACCCATCCCAGTCAATGGGATTCATCTAAAGTCTTGATAGTAAAAGAGTTTGCAGTCATTGTATATATTGTACATTTTGTATAGTTTTTCATGTTTTCTTCTAAGTGCCTTGTGCACATCCTTTTCAGTTGTGTGTTTCCCTTCCCTAAGTGTCTTGGGCACATTATTGTTTTGTTTTGGTTGTTCTTGTTGCTTCAAGGGGAGTTTCCAAATAGAGCCAACATTGTCAAAGAGAGCAATAACTCCATCCCTAATGGATCGGACGAAGTATTGAGTTGGGTTCTTCAAGCATAGCAGGCATGCTTCCCTGTGAGTCACGCAGTTTTTGACCCCAAAGGCCAAAAATACCACCCTTACCATTCGAAACTTCGTATATCATGCTAATTTTTCTTGTGAGTCAGTTATTGGTTCTTTAAAAGTCCTTGGAGAATCCATGGTTAAAAGGTCGTGAAGTTGTTTTGATGATTCAGGGTCTCTTCTTTCACTTGTCTTGTTCTTTGCATGAAAGTGTTGTGTTGATCAAAGCAATGAAAGGAGCAGGTTTTAAAGAAGCCCGAAGTAAGAAGAGGAAAACTTGATGAAGCGAAAGAACAAGTCTATTTTCTTTCGAGACTCTTTTTCACCAAAATGTTGGAATTTCTTCGGACTTTTTATCCGAAGGAAAGGCTCCAAAAGGTCCTTTGCAATATTCCCGAAAGATATCTTTTCGAGGGAATTGTTTCGGACTTTTTGTCCGAAACAACTTTTCCGAAAGGTACTTCATTTTCCAATTGGTCCTTTACAAAAAATCTGAAGGGCACTTTTCTCGGCAAAGTGGTCTATTTCAAAATTTCTGAAGGGCACCTTTTCTTCAAAAATGGACCAAATCAAGAATTCTGAAAGATATTTTTTCCTTGAAGAAAGGGACTCTTGCAAGGACTCCGAAGGGCACTTCTCGAAAAAAGGGGGCACTTTCAGGAATCCGAAGGGTACTTTCCCTTCGAAAAGGGGTTTTCAAGTGGAAAATATGTCCATTGTTAAAATCCGAAGGTCCATTTTCAAGATCCAAGGAAATTGTTCAAGTCAAAGGTCAAAGAATGAATTCTTTTAGGAAAATTGTCACTATGAATTCTTTCAGAAGAATTGTCCGCAGAAATGGACCATTCCAATTTTTTCGAAGGGACACTTATCAAAAGCCGAAGGGTCATTTCTTTTGGTAAATGGTCCATTTCAATTCCTTCGAAGGGCAAGAGGACCATTCCATTTTTTATATAGGGACACTTATCAAAAGGTCCGAAAGAATTGCCCAAATGAATTCTTTTGGGAAAATTGTTCGAATGAATTCTTTCAAGAAAATTGTCCACAGGAAATGGCCGAGAAAAAAAATCCAAAGGAATTGATGGCAGTTGTGCGGACGTCAACTTTAGCCTCGACAAAGAGCCGTTGGGATTCAAATATCCCGTGATGGGCCCACAAACGTCAAAATTTGAGCCCCTACAAGTAGACGTTTGGATTTGAAAACCCTGGGACATTTGCGCAAATGTCAAAAATAGGTCTCATAAAGTAGCCATTTGTATTCAAAAGATCAAAGGGTTCGTCAAGATTGGCGCGAGCTTGACACTCGTCAAGATCTCGTGATAAAAGATCAACGGCATGAGTGATAGTCAAATAGTCAGCAAATCTAGAGGGCTAATCAGTTAGGGACATGGCATAAGCCCGTCCAACTAGTAAGGAGATCAACAGTTCATGGGATTTCGACAGCCAATCAGCAGAAAAGGATGAGGATTTCTTCTTTCAACTCTGATGACGTGGTCTACAGCTCGCAGTCAGAGCATATAAAGTGGTCAAACTAAGAATAGATGTGTCCAAGTGGAGCAATGGACATGCAAAGTAAAGAAGCACGCCAAGTTTTAAATGCAAAATATCAAATTATTTACACTTGGTGGGAACATGCTGCTACCCACGACATGGCTCTCTCAGCTCCAATCAAGGGAGACTTGAATGCATGAGGGGCTCAAGGAGATTGGTAGTGATCTTGGACGGCTCATCTCATGGTCAAGGAAATTACAAGGACATAGTGGTGGTTATAGCCACTTATGACCCCTCTCTCTGTTTTATCACGCAATGTCCCCTCTTATCTCATCCCTTTCTGCTATATATACATACGTTTAAAACTTAAAAAGGATCCCTCGATTGGTGATAGAGTTACTCTGTCAAAATTTCCCTGTAACATTCTCTTGAAGCAATACACAACTTTTTGATTTTTGTTGAAGTCAAGTGTGCATTATTGGAGTTTTACTTGCAGAATGTATGTTTTTCTCTCATCACCTATGATTTCTCTATGCACCTCGCTTCAGTTTTCTTGGTTTCTTGCAAGTCGTGTGATGTGTTAGCCTTTGGTGCCTTTTCTGAAGCGTTACAAGTTATAGTGTCTCTCCTGCAGACATATTCCTCCCTGCCCTTCAAACTGCATCCTCCCCTTTGACCTCCACACAACTACTCATGCTTGCGGCTTTGAAATAGGATCAGCTACACTGTGTCTTGTTTAAGTTCAGTAGTAGTCATTAAGGTTCTTAGTCTGAATGTGGATCACTCTCTATTTGGTGTATCACCTCCCTTAGCTTAGATTTTCTTTTTATGTTATCCTCCTATCCCTTTTTCATAGTCAATAGTAGATTTTAGCATGAGAAATAAGAGCTGAAGTGAAGCATCTGAGGAACTAGCCTCATTAAAAAGCTTAGAGGTTCAACCTCACTACAGGGTACCCACAACCTGAGGTTGTCCCAACGCTTGAAGCTAGGAGTGAGAGACCCTGAGAAACTCTCCCACAAAGGGTGCAATTCTATGCTACAACAAGTCATATGACCTAACCAAGTCTTGAAAAGACCTAATTGAGCGAAGAAGGCTAGAGACTAGTTTGAGAAGGATAGGTGTGTGTGAAGCGCTGAAGATAGAGATCATCTGTTGTATGAGTAACAAAGGGTTGTGAAGGTGATCAAAGGTTTGAAGTGGTTGAATGGGTGTTCAAGAGTCATTAGGGGGTTGGTGTCTTCTTGTAAGTGGGTGCTTGCTAAAGCCTAGTCAAGTTGTTGCTTGGCTAGTTGGGGTTGGTGCTCCAAGTGAAGTTGGTGTTTCAGTAAATATTGATATTTGACTTATAAGACAGTAGTCCATTTGCATCATCAGTGGGTTTTCTTCTCCTTGAGGATTTCCTACTCAAATAAGAGTTATGTATGTTATGTTCTTCTCTCATACTCATGGCTCTTAATGTGTTGCTAGTTTATTATATTGTTTTGATAGTTCATGGATGATAAAGTAAAGTTTGAAAAATTGATTCACCCCTTCCCCCTCTCTTAGTCATTGTGTTTCCCACATGCGCAAGTCATCATTGTGACTTATGTTGCCCCAATCACACCATTTTGGTTTGAATTCAAAGTGAATTAGGGTGATTGCGCATACTTGTACTAAAAATTGTTTGCATTTCCATGATCACAAGTGAATATATTGGTGTTGTCATTTTTGACAATAATAGAGCTAATCGCAAGTAAAATCAACATAAATTTGTGGTTGGATGTGCAACATTCATAGTTAGACTTAATTTGCCACAATCAAACATTTGTTTCTTGAATTTGAAGAGAAATGAAATGGTAATGCATAAATGTGCTTAAAATTGTGTTTACCTTGATCATAAGTAGATATGGTGTTTTAGTATCAATTTTGATCTATAAGAGACCTAACCGCAAGTAAAATCAACATAAAGAGGTGGTTGGATGTGCATGGGTCACCAATGCAACATATGTTTTCCTGTGCACACCACTTTAGCATGAATGCAAATTTAATTGGGGTGACCATGCTTAAATGTGGCCCAATTTCTCCCTATTTACCTTAGTCGCAAATGATTATGGTGTTGTTATATCGTATTTTTACCTATAAAGAACCTAATTGTGAGTAAAATTAGAATAAGGGGTTGGGTGTGTGTTGGTTTGTAAACTTTAATTTTGACAAATTTAAGACTCCTAGAAATACCAGCAAGCAATCTAGAAAGCACCAAAACCTAAAAAATGACTATGTTTACCCAAAATGGACATCAAGTGTAAAAGTTATGCCTTGAAATCCCTAGGTTCAATACTGAAACACTGAAAAAGTCTAAGCACTGACCAAGGTGGATTTTTAAAAACTCTCTCTTGCATCATAAGGCATGTAGCTGTGAGACCAACTATATCAGATGCAAAGTGACATTAATTTCTTATATTTACTAAAATAAATTTAAAGTATAAGTTGTAAATGTAATAAGTTGACATTGATATTAGTAAACCACCTCCTCCCACCTTCTAATTCATTCCCCTCTTGCATTTTACCCCTTCATGACTTCCCCAGAACATAATGCATATGCGTTATAGCGCATACACACTTTGGTTACTTCATATTTCAAATGTGTGTGCTTTTGGCATTTCAAATTTGCATAGACAATAGCATGTACACACTATAGTGTGTACGCACTATTGTCTATGCAAATTTGAAATGCCAAAAGCACACACATTTGAAATATGAAATAACCAAAGTGCAAATGCGCTTATAGCACGTACGAGTTATGGTTCGATAATTATTGAGCTTCAATTCAAATAACGTGTATGCATTATGCAATACAACGTACACGTTATACTAAAATGTCCACGGAATTGTCCATCAATTCCATGCACTTACCCGATTAGTAGAGTTCAAATGGAAAAAGTGTCAAACACAAGTAAACCTTGAACTTCAAAGTCTAGTGAATTAAGAGCAAGAAAATTGTATAGGTATCAAATCCAACAACGAAGCCAAAAGAGAAGTTGAGATCTTGAAATGTGGAGTGGCAAAGAGGAATGGGGAAAGATACCCTCTCCAAACTCCATTGCAGTATAGATCATTGATTTCACTAATCAAATATGCATCAAGATTGTGCCAAGATGTGAACCCAAAAGGATGTGAACAACAAATAATGGTGAATGCTAGAGTATAAGGCAAAAATTTGAACTATGTTGTGCCATAACAATCCCAATCGTGCTAAGGATGATAATTGGATGTTTTAGACACACAAGGCTATATTCGGTTCGACATTTTAATCACATTATGAAAAGTGTAACATTAGAACTCAATGTAACAATATTATTAGATGTCTTTTGATATGGATGTTATTACTAATGTTGAATTATATAATAAGTGTGTTATTCCACACTTAGTACACATTATAAGGAACTAGAAAGGATAATTTAATAGCACCACCGCATACTTATGCATGTAACTGTTTATAAGCCTATGTGAGCTAACTAAAAAGGGCAGTTAGCTCATTGAAGAAACTTGTTTCATAGTAGACTTGGTTATAACGTATGGAATGTCTCTTATGGGGACTTCAAATCATTTTATCCCTTTCACATTTCAGTGCATTACATGTTCCTAAACCATTTTATCTGTCTAGTGGTTGTTAAATGACTAAGCCTTAATTTATAGATTTCAATGAGAGGGGAAATTATGAATATATTTCCATTAGTGACCATGGAGATGCTAGACCAAAAATGTATTTTGAATACCATTTTAATGTACGCAGTCGTGAAAAGGAAAAAGTTCAAATTGAAAAATCTTGCTCAATCTGCTTTCAATAGTCGATGGCAGAGCTACACATGGTTTGACACTTTCTGGGTGTGAATCTGGTTGGGAAGATGTTTTTGATGACGGAAAAGAGGATGTGTTGGTCTCAGAGCAAGTGTAGACAGGATCGGTATCCAAGCATGGTACTTCAAACGAGCAAGGTAGAGACTTCCTTAATGACTACAGTTCTGGGTTGCAACGTGGGTTTCTGAATCCCATCTTATCCAAGAAGATCGACCTTAGCCAAGGAGCATTTGTTCAGGATAAAACCAAAATCATAGCACCTTGCATGTAGTCTGATTTGGAACCTCGGTCACTCTCGACTCATGTGTAGTGTTTTCCTCTACCATCAACAATGTGGGTGTCAGGAAAAAGGATACCACTGCGCTTAGAAAGGATGCATGCAATGTGATCATCGGGTAAAAGGATATTGCTATGATTAGAAAGGAAGCTTGCTCGATGCAAGTTTCTAGCGGCAATGATGTTTTGTCAACACCAAACAAGTTTTGCAGTGCCCTCTCGACTATGCATGCGAACTATATTTCCAAGTAGAGGCTAGTTTTTCCTAACTACACGAATGTAGCAACCCCTTTCATGAGTGCAGTGATTTTTTCAAGACCAGACTGGCCTCAGATGGATCAACGCCCCCAATGGTGTGGATTGAAGCTGGCACCAGGGCACCTCCAACCCCTACTTCGGAATCTTCCTCCCCTAGTTTTTTGTTTGGAGATCTTCCAGTGTATCCTCAAACAGATTTTGGAACTAGAGTTTTCGGATTAGGGCATTCTGAATTTGAGCTTAGATTTGGGCAACCGTTGCTTACTCAACAAGTGTGTGCGCTCTCTGCTCTCGATTTTTTACCTTGATTATTGGGCCAAGATGGTGTGGGGTTCAATGGAAGTGCCTTCCTTCACCTTACTCAGCCACAGATTCTTTGAAGTTGTTTTCCATTGTTCAACTGGTAGTGACTTTGTTTGGTCATTTGGACCATGGTTCATTGGCAAATTCAGGGTGTTTTTTTGCCCATGGAATCCTTTCTTTGACCCTAGAAGGTAAAGGTGACAATAGCTCCCATTTGGATCCGACTTCACAATATCCCTCCCATTATGAGAAAAGAAGACCACATTGAAATGCTAATCAATTGAATGGGCTCCTTTGTGAAACTCGATGAGGATTTTGTGGAGAAAATTTTTGTGAGAGCTTGTGCTATTATGAATCTCTCCTCTTCGGCATTCAATTCAACTTTGCTCCTCCCAAGGTTCGTGGATCCAATATCTCGACTTTGAAGGTCTTCCTTTCAGATGCTTTTGATGCAACCTCATCAAACAACGAGCTTCTAGGTGTTCTTCTACGGGCATTAAGGGTGCTCCTCACTTAGTCGATTTGGAGGAAGAAAGAAGGGGCTTCAAACCAGGACTTCTTATGGCACAATCATGGCATCTTCTATTGGTTGTCTGGATCTTCCCCACCCCCTCCTTTGGTTGGTGATCATCCCCATAAGAGGGAGGACACTTTGCAGACAGAAACGGATCCAACAGTACCTTCCACTTCTAATTTGTTGGCTTCCATTGCTTCCCCCTCTCATTCTTCTTAAGCGAAACTCAAAGCTCCTATGGTTTCAACTGTTAAAAAGATTGGATAGAGGACGGAGGCAGAAAGGCTATGATCCAACACTGAAGAAATGGTGAAGGTAACCAATGGACAATGGAAGGTCTTATTTCCCGTCATGGAAGAAGACTAATCCCAACCATTGGCTAATTGATGGTTCCTCCCCTGTCTTCTTAGGTGAAATGTTGTCTTTTCAGGAAATCTCCAGTGTTTTGTTGATAGTGGTTGGTCTAGTGATTCTATTGGATGTTTGGTTCTCCTTTGCCAACCTTTGGCAGATTTTTGGTAGAAGAATTGTGGTTTTGCGATCTTTTGGTAGATTTCCTATGGCTATTTCGGATGTTTTCTTAGCTGGTTGCAACCTTCTTATTGTAGGTGTTTAGGTATACTATATTTCTAATTTGTCTGGTTAATATTTGGTTGACTTTGTATCTACTTGAGTGGTCCCATCAAAACCCTCCTATTTACGTAAATCAAATAAAATAAAAAACCAAAGAATTGCACCCTTTGCAACCTCTCGAGTAAGCATTTAACTTAACATTAGTTACCCTTATTCCATGCCATACATAAAATGCAATCACTATCATTAATGTCATTATATTTAAATATCAAACATGTGTTAAATTGATAGAATTTCCTCATTCAATTTTTTTTTCCAAAATTTACCTACTTTTTGTCAGCGTCAGAAAATTTGAGGGGAGCTCAAAAGATGTACAAAGAACATTGGCATCCATCAATTTTCTTTTTCTATTTAATAAATACAATAATTACCAGGGTGTGAGTGTGGGTGTGGGTGTGGGGAAAGGGGGCAGCCAGCAAGGGAGGGCGTTGTAGAGATAAGCCCTTTGGCCCAATACTCAAGTTTCTAGTTACTACGAAGATTTGTTTTTAAGTTATAATATATAGAGCAACAAGGTCACTTCCTTAAATTAAAAGTTAGTAATTATAACCGGAATAAGTCTTCCCTCATTAGTAATTTAGCACATTCATTTATGTCTATATAGTATGAAATTTAAAATATTTTAAAAAAAGTAAATGGGGGTATAATTCATTTGGCCTTGGTAGTTTGTAGAGACAACCCTAGTTGTCACTTAAATTGCGATGAGATAAGGGCCCACTTTACTTCGGCCCCAAGTTTATAGGGAGTCCACCTTGTATTAGAGCAACCACTTCGAAGTACTAAGTTGGTTAACCTCGATTCCCTCTCAAATTACCAAAAAATAAATAGATAAAATAATACTAAAAAAAACCATATATTCAAAATAAATACTTAGCATCATTTATACTTTGTTTTAATTTTAATAAAATAAAATAATACTTTAAAAAAAAAAAAAAAAGTAACATCATTTGTACTTTTTAACACCATTCAAAATGAGATGAATTTCAAATGTTATATATATATATATGTTTGAAAAAAACAAAAACAAACAAACTATATGTTCAAAATACTTAACATCATTTATACTTTGTTTTAACATCATTCAAAACCAGAAGAATTTCAACATTTTGGTGAGCACAATGCATAACATTTAGAAAGCTCCACTTATTAAAATGTTAGAACTATTAAAATATGTCGACGGAAAGGAGGGTTTTACATGGCTCTCCTTCAGTACCACTAAAACAAAAGACAGAATAATTGAATAATCATATGACCATCATAAACTGTTTTTCTGCATACCATTTATATAACAAAGAGAACAAGCATCATGATACATTATGCCAGACGACAATTGAAGGGATTTAAAAATGGCATTTCTATACAAATTGAACCCACGTGATATGAATTACACAAAAGATCATGGATGTTAGTTTTGACCCCCGTGTAACAGCACTCAAACATATATATAGAACCAAAAGATGCTGATAACAATCTAATAGCTGGTATCTCCAAAGATGCATTTTGTAAATAGCGAGTACTAAATTGCACTCTCCATATGGATGGACACTTCATATATTTGGGGAGGCCGCTGTTAGAACATTCACATTTTAACATGCCCATTGGCAATCTATTTGTTGATGGAATATGTGGAACCTGTGCATTCATGGAGGGCCTCGACTATCTTCAAGATATCTCAATGTATTTCCATTTTTCTTTCATGAGTCACTGCCAATCTCAGTCTGGTCACTCTACAGTTTTGGCTTTCCCTGTGTCATCTCTCTGTGAGGCTCCCCTTATCAAGTCAAGTCGTCCCTCAACTCCAACCCGTCTTAAATGCAGCTGGACAAATTTTCAAAAGCTCCATTGAGTTTTAAGTGTAGAATAGTTCATAATGCATGCAACACTGATGTTAGAAGTCTAGAAGGGAATTCACAACCTAAAGCAGGAATACTACGATGTAGGAACTGCAATGATAGGATTTTGTCAAATGAAAACTATAACTAACATTTTGAGTAGGATATCTGACATGTAAACTGAATCAAAACAATGGTGCAAATCCATCCGTCACCTTTGATGTCATGCAGTTGCATGCTAGATGTCCTACTCCTCAGCAGGTTTAACTCAAACTAGACAAGAATCAAGGAGAAGACATTTGCACAACAAAGCAAGATCCTCTATTATACATATAATTTTCTTTGATTCTTTTAAAATTACTTAATAATGCTTCCTTTGAGATGCGCAACAAAGAAAAGGAATCACCCAAGAATTCCCCTCTTTCCGAAGATGCTAAACATATTTGAATTCCTGTCCAAAGAAAAACTATTTCATGACATATACTGCTAGAAATGGATCCATCCATAAAACAAAAAAATACGTTCTTCTTTCCAAAAGTAAGCTTTATTCTTCGCTTCCATATAAACAACATTTGCTTACATTAGTAAAACATGAGTTACCCTTTTAATCCATAAGTCAAATGGATTTCAACATTGAACTTATTGGACTAACTCAACCTTGATTGTAAGATTTTAGAAATCTGGGATTTACATTGGGTGAGAACTTTGATGTAAGTTGGAGAATTTCAACAACAAACTAGCTGCATTGGAGCAATAACATGACGGTTTAAACCACCTCAACCCAGAAGGGATGACTGCCCTTATAGAGGCTCTATGCTATTAACAAAATCTATCTAGTCATCACTCGACCTGTATATTCTCCTATTCCTGCTTCAGATAATTTGGCTCAAGTTGAAGAGTCTTCTTGTTCAATTATTGAATATGCTCCTCCCATCTTTTTTGAGGATTACCGGGACTGCTATTCCACCATTGAAACAGAGCTTTGGTAACTCAGCATTCAGATGGACACAATGCAGTACTCAGTACCGGATTTATTGATTTTTACCTCCATTTTGAATCTGAGGCTTCTCTGAATAGATTATGGATAATCAGCCGTTTTGATTCTAAATCTTCTCCATATGGATTATGGATCAACAATATCCTGAGACAGCAAGTTTTAGCAACTTTGCTATCTGTTAACTCTTCTCAGTCTTTCAATACAGATTTTGCAGTAAGAGGGATTGTCATATCTGTAATGTTCTGCAAATGACATATCTTGAACGATGATGGGTTTTTATTCATGCAATTTTGTGAGCATCGTATATTTAGTTAGTCGTTTTGGATGGCAAATGAAAACTTTGTTGTGACAGAGTCTGTCATATTGTTATCACTTTTTGATGGCGTCAAGCCTATTTTAATATCCTAAACAGAGTAAGATTTTTTAACTTACTGTATTTACAAGGTTAAAATACTATGCTAGCATATATCATTGAAAGCTTTAGAATTTGTTTTAATATTATTCATGTTTAGGATTTAATCTTTCTTTCGATCCAAGTGTTCGGTACTATTTTTTCCAAATGTTTATTTATTTCTCTATACTCCTAGTTTCTCTAATTTGTAAAGCAGTAAAATAAGTATCTGCCTCTTTAAAAGGGAAATATATGACGTAATATTTTGCTTCCCCTTGCATCTTCTTTTTTCCTTTTTTGTGAGTTGGAAATATTCCAATCAAAAAGGAATATGGAAGTTAAAAGTTGATATGTAATTATCATCCTACTCGTGCATTGCATTCATAATTGAAGGGAATATAGCAGTTAAAAGTTATTCTGTAACTTCCATTCCACTTGTGCACAGGCTCAAAAGGAATATTGACTTTAAAATCTAGTTTTCATTTCTTCTCTTCCTCACTCCATGTTATGCAATCTCCTTGATGTTTATGTGAATACTTTGACCACTTCATTTTCATTCCTTGTGAATCTGCCGCTGCCTTTGAATTCTTTATGTTCGTCTCAATTGATAGTTTAGCTTCTTACAGGTATTGTGCATTGTATTTCCTTTCATTCATTGCTTATGGTTTGGATTCAGGTGAAGATCCTTTATTAAAGCTCTCATGGTATCAAAGCCATGGCATTTCATTTCTCCTTATTTTGGGTTTATTATTATCTCAAGTCATAGTTGTACGCTGCTGAGGAAATTAATATTTGGAGCGGAATTTTTGTACAAGAATCTGTATTTTTTGAATGATCTCAAATCACCTTCTTCCCTTGTTGACAATCTTTAGATCTTAAAGGGGTGACATGCAATTATCAATTCTATATATTTTGGCAAGTTTCCTTGACTATGCTCTATGGATCAGATTTTATAACTTATTGCCTTATTGCCTTTTATAACTTTTTTTTTATCGATTTTTTCTTTTGCTTCATATATGGATCAGATTTTATGGCATCATACATCTATGTTTTGGTTATACACTGTTTTCATTTAATCCAAGATTGGTATCACTTTAGTTTTGTCATGTGCAAATAATTGTGAACCGTGAGCTTTATCATATGCCTCTTTGCCCTTATTATTGTTGAGTGGAGCTTTCTTTTGTTTTACCTTTTGTGGAGATTCACATTGCAATTGTATGGATCCTATATCTTGTTTTTCCTATAGTGGTGATCTTTAGATCATTTGGAGGCATGCATCGTTGCAGTTAAATTCATTCATGATTTTGGCACTATTAGACTCTATATTGTTATTGGACATCTTTCTTGGCCATTGCTCCCATGTTGACAATCTTTAGATCTTTAAAGATGCGGCATACAATTAGCAATTTTCTTTATTTTGGCAAGTTTCCTTGACTGTGCTCTCTGTCACAGAAGATGTCTCATGGCCTTCTATGCCTTTTGTTTTAATCTGTTTTTTCTTTTGCTTTATATATATGTCGGTATAGCTTTTGTCATGAGCAAATAACTGTGAACCATGAGCTTTATTATACGCCCCTTCGTTATTAGTATTGTTCAGTGGAGCTGTCTTTTGTTTTTTTTTTGTTGAGATTCACATTGCAAATGTAGGGATCCTATTTCCTATTTTTCCTATAGTGATGACCTTTAGATCATTTTGAGGCATGCAAATTGGCAGTGAAGATCCTTTGTTAAATCTTTCATCATATTAGTTAGGACTCAACAGAATTTTTTTTTTTTTTTTTTTTTAAAGAAGAGCTCTAAGAAACCTACTTCTAGGGTCCCTGAATAAATCTGCAATATGATTTTAACAGAATCATTCATGTCATTGTTGATGTGTGCTAATCTCAAAAAAGATAGAATAATGACAAATGTTGAAAAATACCACGCTATACAATTAACATGTAGAACCACAAACCAATCCGTCGCTCCAATAAGCTATGCTAGGCAATGGGTTAAACTTAATCCAAAATATAATCTGCTGAAGGGTGCTTCTCTGCACCTACACACAAATGGAAACAAGAGAATTCTGCCCAGACTATCAGCATTTTATGCATCCCTACAAAACTGAAAGAAAGTGGTGGTTAATTATCCCACCCAAGCACTATCGGCTAATGGTGGTTAACCATCCTATTGAACTTTCTGCAGTGAGGATAAAAGTATGGCCTTCAGTGCATCAAGCGACCATAAACCTTTTGTGATGGGCACCATTTCACATTCGGTTCCATCATCCCAGTCTCACTAATTAATTGCTCCGAGGTCCAACCAAATCACTACATCCCTCCAACCTGATATCAACGAATCAGTGTCATTCTTCCAAGAGATATTAATGGAACCATGTGCCTTAACCAACATACCAACTTATGGGACTAAACAAGGATCCAATGATAAGAGCTAAAAATCAATAGCCAGATCACCAAAGATCACCCAGGCATAAACAAAAATTAGAAGATAATGCAAGATAAAATCCACCACCTTAGAGCCAAGCTACCGAGGTCTAGGGCATTATGATGATAATGCAAGATAAAATCCTTAACGTATGATGAACGAAAGTAAATTCAGTTATAGAAATCTGATGGTATTAAAAAATAATTACAGAGCAGTGATACCTCAAGCCAAATATGCCATACTATAGAGGTGTTGAATTTCATCAACAATGTAGATTTTAACTTTTGTAGTGCATAGATTCCATTTCAAGAGGATGAACTCCTCCTAGAATTCAAGACATCCCTCTTCATTCAAGATTCTCAATGGATGTCCAGCAAACAGCATGGCCCAAGAATGCCAAATCTATTCAAAAAAAATGTTTTTCCATAGAATATCAATTGTTGAGTTTCTACAAACTAGGGTGCAATTTCTCTATTAAAATAGCCTCAAAAAAAATGGAAAAATACAATTTTGGGGGGATATTTATACCCCTTCATTTCCCCATTCAGTTTGTGGTTTAAATTAAACTATACTAGCTTCATTCTAACACTGAAATCCTAATACAAGGTCGGCCTTTTAGGTGCAATTTTATTGTCAAAAATCATAGTAGCAAAAATCGTTTGGGGGAAAAAACGGTTTTTCAAAAATGTAAGTGTTTTTCAAAAAAGCGTGATTAATTGGAAAAAAGTCAGAAAAACATAAAACTGTTGAAAAAATATGGAAAAATGAGAAAAATGTTTTTTTCTTAAATTTAAGGGCATAGAGATACATATTATGAGAAGTTAAATGAAATTGTATGCCATCACAATCAGCTAACTGTTTTCTTTCATTGATTTCTAGACTATTTAATTTGCATTACATTTGCATTTCAAAATGCATACTATTGTCGTTTACAAAGGGACAAAAAATGGAAGGGAGCCAATGGCAATGAGGTAGACTAGGGATCAATAGCTGTACATGTTGAAGCTCTAAGGTTAGAGCCTTTCCTAATTTGAAAGACATTCTTAGTGTCGTACCCAACCTTCTCCAACAAGTTAAAGTTAGCTTAATCATAAATAAGGTCATCGTTATTTTTGAGCCATTTGGATTTTGGATTTATTTTGTCAAGTTCAATCAACTGATCTTCCTCAATGGTACCTAACATTATCAAATAAAATGCATGTGTTAGTGACTTGGAGAATAATACTTTAGAAGAATATAAATCAACTTTTCATATGAACTGAGAATTAAAAATGCAACATTTTTTAACTTTGAGCTTTCTTTATTTTCAAATAAAAATTGTGGTGGACAAACACTAAATCATTCATCTGATTCTGATTGTGTCGATTGCGCTTTTTGGAATATATATGTTCGAACACACTCCAATTATGCTTACAAGTGGGTGAACTACATGGTTGGCCCAAAGTGTGCATTGCCATCCATCGAAAGTATTTGGTTTCTTTGCCAAAGGAATCTCACCATTGTGCTACAAAAACAGATTTTGTCAACACTGTAACATGCACAATTCAATAAAAATTTAACATTTTCACCATACACATGTAGAAAAATTGTCTGTCTAGTTTGAAGATCTTCCTCCTTGTGATGGTTACCTTACTAGAGAAGAAACCCCTTGCCTACTTGTACATTGGAAACTCTCCCATAGCTGTCTCAAAACATCATTAGGAAACATTCTCTTTAGGCATTTAAATAGGCCCTCTATGACCTCTGCATCGTCTTGAAATTAGCCGTTGAAGAACAACGTTGGATTCAATAAATATCCAGTTGCATGGAGGGGAGAATGTATCTATCGATCCCATCTTTTAACAACTATCTCCCATAATGGCATGTATTTGGCCCTGTTATTCTCCAATCCGCTCCTAATAGTGTCTTTGGCCCTATCAATTGCCTAATATAGATAACCCATGGGGTTTTATCCCCATCGATGAGTTTTAAAATTTGAACTAGAGGCTCAGAGAATAATAGAATTTTATCTACCTCTTCCCAAAAAGATAGTGATAAAACATAAGCCACCATATGTTTCACAAAGGAAGATTCCATCTACTCAATTGAAATGAACATTCATATTAAATGAATTTGTTGTTGAAAAAGAGTTTGCAACATAAGGAAGTGGGTTGTAAACCTTGTCACCCTTTACTGAAGAAGTTTTCTGTCATCTATGAATATGTGCATTATATTAAGCACTCTTGTGTGGGTTTTTTGCAAAACCTCTTTCATCCATGAAATTTTTCCTGTCATCCAAGATCAAATTAAGACAATGTGCCACATATAGAGTCCAAAACATAGTTTCATATTTGACCCTAAGAAGCCTCTCAGCAGCCACCCAAACAACTTTGTTTGTAATAAATTAGACCGCATTTTGTGGCCCCACCTCAATCACAACCTCATCAAATACATGAAAGTGTCTTGCTCAATTTTATCATCTCAGATTCATTGACACTTTTAATAAAAACTGTGCCAATGTCACATGACACAAGGAAGTTGATGAGTGTGCAGCTTCATTTGTCCATCCATCTGACATTATAATGCATCATAATTTTCTCCATTATGATGCTTTGCAAGAACATTGCTCATATCATGTACAACATCCTTCAACAAATCAATACGCAAAGCCTCATATGATGGGGCAGTGAACCCAAAACTTGCAACTGCAATTGCATCCGCCATACACTAGAATTGTACCAAAATTTGGAGATTGCCTTCTTTGTCTGCTCATGAACAATATTTTTCCAACCTATACTCTCTAGCATGGTTTGCACTTCATGTGTAGTGCGAGAGCTAAAGAAGGCATGAATGTTTCCCCTACCTACATCTGGCCCACAAGGTACTAATCCAAAGGTAGATTATTAAAGAGTTATAATGAGAAATATTTTCACCATATTTCACAACTAAAAATATTAAATATGTTTGATTTCTTTTAAGTTTTGGGTCTATTTAAGTTTTTTTAAACTGTAGACAACATTTCAAATTGCCCCATCATACAAGGCTTTGCGGATTGATTTGTTGAAAAAACACCAAAAAACCGGGGTGAAAAAAACATTTTGGGCCAAGTATAAGAATTAATCATGATTAATCGCATTTAAATCGCACATTCAGCTACTATTGTCAAAATGGCTTCAGAACAAATGGAAAAATATAATTTTTTGGGGATATTTATATCCCTTCATTTCCCTAGTCACTTCCTGGTTTAAATTAACCTATACTAGCTTCATTCTAACACTGAAATCCTACGAACAGGTTGGCCTTTTAGGTGCATATTTATTGCCAAGCTACTTGACAAGTCAACCATGCATGGTAAGTTGACCATGCATGGTAAGTTGACCATGCATAGTTTCCTTATGGTTAAACCAATTGTGAGCATATTCTATATCACTGGAAAAGTTTCAAAACATACTTTCCAATGGTGTGATTTTCATACCATGATCACATGTCTAATTTCATTAATCTCTTTTATTTTTTTCTATTGGTCTTACAATCATACTTTATCTTCAAAGGTGGCTTGTTGTGTCCCTATAGTAATTCTTTTTAAGCATAGGATTGTGATATATAGGTGGAAATTTACTACATCGTATATTGCAATGGTCTTAAGTTATCCTAATGACCATAAGGTTTTTGGGCTGTAACATGTCCATTATCAAGGCAGCCATTGATACAAGAGCATAATGAATATGCCAAAAGAATTTAAAAAGAATTTTAACATGCAATTACAAAATCATTATCAGGGGAAAGTCGTTAGTACAATGTCAATATCTAGGTCTGACATTTGAGGCATTTCCAAAGAAATTATTTTGCAAGAAAGCTATAGGGATGAAGACTATTAATAAATGGTCTTGCCTGTGTACTTCATGAATATGGCAAATAATTTGACTGGAAGCATTGGAAAAATATAAATAAGCAAAGGTATTGTGTGACAACGGGAATTGAGATATAATAATGGTCTTTCAAGATCATGCTCTGCCCAATACTCAGTTAAACCTGGTTCCCCAGACCCAGACATTCCCCGATGAATATTTTCACATCCTGCTTGGGACCTTTCCCGATGATAGACAACAACCTTGTTGGTTCTTCTAGTCCAAGCCTTACTGCAGAGATGTGACAACATTGGTCTCCTTTCATGGTCTCTTGTTTGTTCTCTGTCAACGCCTTGTATCTTTGAGATGCCTTGCCCTTGCAGCATTGTTTATACTTGTATTATGTGACACAAGGGCATCCTTGGTATGATATGGCTATCCAACATCGGCCAATAAATACATTTGTTTCATTCAATAATGGTGAACTTCTTGTGGCGTTGTCTCGGACTCCAAAGGTCATCACACTTAGGAGTGGAGTTTGGTTGTTTTTGTCTTCTCACAGCACCTGGCCTAGAGTTCGAATTATGTGTTGGTGTCGAGAAGAATGTCTATTGAGCATCTGGGTGAGTTGTCAAGGTCATGGTACCTTCAGACCACCATTCTAAGACAGTTGATCATGGTGACACGGGATACAAGACCTCATTAACTTATTTTTCTTAGTCATGGGCTATTTTAACCAAGTCAAAGTTAGAGCACTCGGGAAGTCCTCAAGAGCATCTAAAGATTGTTTCAAAATGGGTTTTTCTTGGAGATTGTGTAACAATCTTCAAACCTCATGAACTTAGCTTTATGTGTGACTTTGGAACCGTTTTTGTACCTATTGGAAAACATATCAAAATTCAAGCAAGAAGTTTGGAGGGTGTTTCAAGCTGGAAAGTGAGTTCGGTCATGCCAGTGGGGGGGGGGGCGGGGGGGGGCAGGCGCGGGGGTTACCAACCTCTTGGAACTCACAAATCGTAAAACAAAACCCACCTTCCTATCAAAACCACAATCATGCCTTGTAAGGGGAATTTTGGAGCATGGTAAATGTTGAAAGTCCTCAGGCCATCTCAACAAAAACAAAATATATAGATCTTGTGTTGTTGGTATGTAGATGTTGTGGCAAGTGGCATTTGGTAAAAGGAGCAGCGCAAGAGTTACAAACACATGAAAATCGGCCCAAAAATATTCGAGCCAAAAATGCTATTTGAAGAGTGTTGTTCGGATTTGATGGTTAGGGGTGTCTTAGGGGAGGCAAGGATAGCAAGAAAACACAGAGAAAATAGAGTTTTATGACAGCAGCAAAAAAAACAAGTTGTAGCCAAAAAATATGAAGGGGATGTTTTTGCCCATGTGAAGGTTGGGGCATCTAGGATACTTTCAAGCAGATCTGAAACCAGTTTTGACATGGGTTTTTGACCTTGATGGAGAACATGTAAACTTTTTGTGGTGTTGTCATGTCCCTCTTTTGATGAGAACATGATGGAAGACCTTTAGCCTTAAAACCCTTCTCGGGGGGCTAAGGGACAATATAAAGGGAAGTGAGGATTGAAATATTTTTAAGTGAATATGTGTAAAAGTACTTTTTGAAAAGTATTTTATGTTTTCGAATTCACTTAAACGGGGACCTTTAAGGGTCTCGATGATTTAAGTGGTTTTAAAAAGAAAAAGATCATAAGGGAAGGGTCTATTAAGATCCTTAAGTTACTCTCCCTTTCCAATTTTGGACGCTTCACTTGGGAGGACTACATAAGGCAAAGGAAGGAATCATTTGCACACTCATGACTAATTTTGATAACTATTTTCTAGGAGTCTAAACACGAAAAGCAAGGGCTTGCACTTGGAACACGGAAACCCTTCAAGAGAGTTGAATCAAATATGGAAACCCTTGAATTTAGACCTGGAACAACTCACAACGAAGTTGTATTGAGCAGAAATTGACAACAACAAGGGTGTTTTCAACACCAAAGATCATTTGCAGGAGGAGCGAATCATTGGAGGAGTTGGACGCATGCATAAGGGGCTGTCCTAGGGCAGCGAAGGTCTATTTTTTTGGGCTGCTCATTCCACAAGGGCAACAACTAGGGTTTGAGGGTGAGCGACCCACCTTGGGGTCATCACATGGCCATTGGAGGGTGTGGATCAACCACATATTTTTCTGATATTTTTTCCTAATTTTCCAGCCATATATTTGACCAAAAATCAAGTTTTTAGCTAGTTATTTGGCCAATAGTATTGATATAATTTCTGTTCTTTTGGATACTTGAAATATTATTTTTGGAGCTATTTTCAAGGCATATGCAACAGTATTTTGTCATTTTTCAAATTGCTAGGGTATGAGGAAAAATCTAAAAATTAATATTTTATTGTTGGAGTGGTTGAATAATTTCTTGTTTAACTAATACCCCTAAAAAGGGGCATTACAGTGGTATTAGAGCCAAATCTTGGCTAGTTGTGGGTTTTGTAGTGATACATACAAGAGGGTGAAGGAGAAATAAGATATTACTTGAGTAAGAAGAAAGTGGGGGAACTTCCACACATAAAAGAAATGTCTCACCAAGATCAATCAAGGGAAGAAGCAGAAAATAGAGAAGAACAAAGGCTTGATAGGTACACACAAGCCTAAGAACAAATGACGGCCATGATGGTAGAATTTGTGCGAACTATGGAGTTGAAGGGTGACAAGCCATCCAATGGGGATGTTAGTGCTTCAAGAAGTCATGTCGTCTTGGATCCGCCTTCTAAGGGTATTGGAGGAGCTTCACATAGGCCTAACCAGCCTACTTTTTTGCAGGATGAGGTGGTCATTCCCGAGGGGGAAGCACAACCCTCATTAATGGACACCTTGTTGAAGAATTATGATGAATACATAACATAGCCAGCGCCTTTTAGGGAACAAATGGATTTTTCAGCTTTTACTTCTTGGAAGCATGGTCAAATAGGAAGAAACAAGGCTGGCCACAAACACAAGGGCAGCCAAGGAGGACTCCACCATGCTTTGGGTAAGCTTGCACTTTCAAATTTTGATGGTTCTCCTAAAAGTTCAGCTAAGGCTTGGATCCAAAAAGTAGATACTTATTTTTCACTAAGACCTATGTTGGAAAAAAAGGCCATTTAGTTTGCTACCTTGCACTTGGAAAGGACTGCCCATGAATGATGGTATCATGGTTTGGTTACTCAAGGTCCCCAACTCCTTTCATCTTATGAGGAATTCAGTAAAAGGATTATTGAGCAATTTGATAGGACTGATCCAGAATTGCATTTTAGAAAATTGGCTCAACTAAAACAAAAAGACACAGTGGAAGGTTATGTAACAGAATTTCAAAGGCTTTCGGTTATGATGACGGATGTTTCGAAAAGGAGGTCAGTGGTTCTTTTCATGGAAGGTTTGACTAATTCGATTAGAGGGTTAGTCGAGGCTTTTGATCCTTCCACTCTCCAAGGAGCCATTCAAAAGGCTCTTGATCTTGAGTCCTCAATGCCACAAAGTAAAATTCTGCCCTTCAATTTTCAGAAAACTAATGTTTTTCAGCCCTATGGACAGCCAAAAAACAACAATTGGGGGCAGCCAAGGGGCAGCAATTTTGGGCCACCTAGATCAACTCCTTTGGGGCAATTGGACAAGCCTAATCAGCATGGTATAGGGCAGTTTGATAGGCCAAACGAGCAAGGTTTGGGGCAGCAAAGAGAGCTGCCAAGAGGGAGTTTTGAAACAAAAAATGAATTAAGAAGGAAGAAATTGTGTTTTCATTGCAAAGACCCTTGGTCACTGGGTCATCATTGCTGGGAAAAAGGTCAAGTGCACTACATTGAAGTGCATTCGGATGAAGAAGATGAGGATGTTGAGGAAGGGGTAGCCATCTATGAAGATGAGCACTTGAAATTTTTTGGTGGAGAAGACTTGGAAGGCACCTTTGCTTCCTTATCTGAAACCCCTAAGTACTATCCCTTTCATGTAAATGGTAGTTTAAAAGGTATGGCGGTCACTATTCTTATTGATAGTGGAGCCACATATAATTTCATTGATAAAAAATTAGTGGCTTTATGTGGTTTGCAATCTATTGAATTCAATGGTTTTTGTGTAACTGTGGCGGATGGCTTCACCATCTCTTGTACCACAAAAATTCCCAAGCTAAACATAATGATGGGAACACACCTCATTGAAGATGATTTTTATGTGGTTGGTATTGGAGAAACTAACATTGTGTTTGGTATACAATGGTTGCACTCTCTTGAGGAGTACACCCAAAGGGCCAAAACTACCAAACAATGGAGCTCAAGTTTGACGCCAATGGGAAGGAAGTGATATTGCATGGGTTGCAAGATAGGACACCAAAGGGGGAAATGTCCAAAAGAATGGAACGCATGATAAATGAAGAAATTCAGATTGGGGCAGCTAGGCAAATGGAATTTTCTGAGTTGAAACAGCCAACTCTCATTAAGGAAAAAGATTTCATATATGACACATGGAGTGAAGGAATGATCGGAAAAGGTTTCCAATATGAAAAATACAATATGGGGATTCTAAGGCAGCCTCTAAGGTATGAAAAAAAATTCCAAAATTTTATTTGCATCAGCTGGTTTTTTAAGTACACTAAAGTATGCATCCTAAGGCATACTAATGTGAGAGGTTTGTTGAAAAGAGCTAATGATATTGGGTTTCCAAGGTATGGAAGGATTCATTCAACTCCTTTTCTTACCAATTTTCGGAATTTGTGTTTAAATTGGGTGTTTCGGGAACTCAGAAATCCATGTTTGGGGAAAAATAAGAAATCTGAAAATGATTTAGGAAGGAATTTTCAAGTACATTCAAAAAATTCAGAGTGTTATATGCCATTCCAACGTATCATACGATTTGAAAACATGGTCCATAAAGTGTCAATTCGGTTGGGAAAAAATGCTCAAAAGTCTGAAACCAAAGCGACACTTAGTAATGACATGAGGGAGGGAATGAATGGTCCACTTCAGCTGGGTATGTATGCTTGGAACAAGGTTGAAAGGGGCAATGAACAACCCACTACAAAGCCTGATTTTTCAAAACAGGGTAAGTTTTCTTTGGAAGACAAGGGGCCAATTATTACTTCACTTTTCCAAGGTAAGTCACATCCACACTTGGGGAATCCAACTTGTGTTTTCAAAACCCTCAAGGTGCACATAGAGGGCAGCTCTTTGATATCTTTCAAATTTGATTTATTTCTTCTGATCATAATGTCTCTTGTATGTGGCATAGGCATTAAGAAGTTGAATAGTTTAACTCCAACAAAGAATTGCAAGGTTATAAGAAATCATGGTAGTTGTGTGACAAAGGAGTTGGTTCACTCCAATACCAAGGTACAAATGAAGTGGTGGGGTGAAAATGGATTTGACATTTCTACACATAAATTTTCAGTCCTTGGGATGCATCATGGGAGGAATGTGAAGAGTTTATTCAGCTGTTATGAGTTGCATACAACAGGTTACACTTGGGGCAGCAAGATGGAAAAGGGAAAAATCAGTGGATGTAGGGTTAAGGAGGTTGATAGGAGCTGCATACTCTGTAACATTCATTAAATTAGCAACCATACTTCACAAACAAATCTTGGTCAACAACCCTCAAGAGAAAGGAAAAATAATTGTTTTGTCTAACATGTTTGCTTCTTGTGCAGATGAAGATATAGGGGCAATCAAAGCCCTCACAAATGAAGACTACCTAGCTGGAATACCAATTTCCAGCCACCTTTGTGATGACAAATTCAAGGATTTTTTTGCTTCCCACATGTTAGGAGCATCTTTTGAATATATGGGGTCAAGAGTGAGAAGTGACAACATGAGGTACTGCTGGTTTTGCATTTTCAGGGTGCTTAAGCCACACAAAAGCTTCATATGCAGCTGTAGCAAACATCACCAATAGGGGTCTCTTCTTTTGGAAGAGCCTAGGTTCGAATTTGGCACAAGATCAACCATGGAGATAGCTTTTTGGTTGCTTCTATTGCTTAAGGACAAGTAATTTTGGACAGGAAGGATTGGCATGTCCCTCTTTTGATGGGGACATGATGGAAGACCCTTAGCCTTGATACCCTTCCCGGGGGCTAAGGGACAAATATAAAGGGAAGTGAGAATTAAAATGTTTTTATGTGAATATGTGTAAAGATACTTTTTGAAAAGTATTTTATGTTTTCGAATTCACTTAAAAGGGGACCATTAAGAGTTTTAATGATTTAAGTGGTTTTAAAAAAGAAAAAGAAAAAAATATATTATCATAAGGAAAGGATCTATTAAAATCCTTAAGTTACTCTCCCTTCCCAATTTTGGGTGCTTCACTTGGGAGAACTACATAAAGCAAAGGAAGGAATCATTTGCACATTCATGACTAATTTTGATAACTATTTTTTTTGGAGTCTAAGCACGAAAAGCAAGGGCTTGCACTTGGAGGATGGAAACCCTTCAAGAGAGCTGAATCAAGGACGGAAACCCTTGAATTCAAACCTAGAACAACTCACCACGGAGTTGTATTGAGCAAAAATTAACAAGGGTGTTTTCAACACCAAGGATCATTTGCAGGAGGAGCGAATCATTGGAGGAGCTGGACGCATGCATAAGGGGTTGTCCTAGGGCAGCGAAGATCTGTTTTTTAGGGCCGCTCATTCCACAAGGGCAGCGACTAGGATTTAAGGGTAAGCGACCCACCTTAGGGTCATCACAAGGCCATTGGAGGGTGTGGATCAGCCACACATTTTTTTGATATTTTTTCCTAATTTTCCAGCCATATATTTAACCAAAAATCAGGGTTTTAGACGGTTATTTGGCCAATAATATTGATATAATTTGTTATTTTTGGAGACTTGAAATATTATATTTGGAGCTATTTTCAAGGCATATGCAATAGTATTTTGTCATTTTCAGATTGCTAGGGTTTGAAGAAAAATATGAAAATTAATATTTCATTGTTGGAGTGGTTGAATAATTTCTTGTTTAACTAATTCCCCTAATAAGGGACATTACAGGTATTTAGCCCAACTGTTTGACAAAATCCCTGAAATAAAAAAATTATTGTTGTACTTGTAATCCAAGGAAGGAGATGTTGAACTTGCTTTAGGTTTGTTACAGGTGTTTGGTCCATGAAAACATTGCTACAAGTGTAAAGAAACTGATTCAAGAGTTTTTTTGTCTGAAATCCATTGTATGCCTTTGAAAAGGCCTAAATACTCCATTTTCAATAGCAAAACAAGCCCTTGTTTCCTGTTGGGATCCGTATAAGTTAATTTCTTCAAGTTGAAATGATTCCAAACCCCTCTATCTTCTTCCAAGTTAAGCATGCTCTTATTTGGTGAGTCAAGGCATAGTGCCTAAGAAAGTGTCTCGAGTCCAAACTAGATGGTTTTCAATGTGATCAAGGCTTTTGAATGTTGTGTGGGGTATCAGTGATTCGTTCCCACATCTCTTGGCTCCAAGGTGACAACGGTTCTTCATTGAACCCTTGAACCTTGAATACACCATTTGATATCAAAGCAGTTTGAAGTCCAATTTGTGTGTGTACCTAGCCTACATAGGATTGTGATCAAAGATTGCAGCAATAGGTTGTGTTTGACTTAAAAGTGTCAATATGACTCCTAGGAAAGCAACTAGAAGAGGTTGAGTAGGAGTTGCCAATGTGGCAGGGAGACTAGATGAGGTTGTGGACTTGCTAAGAGTTATGCAAGCATGATTGGATGAGGTTGAAGAATATCAAAGACAATGTTTTACACCTAGAGGGTATGAAAGTGATGTAGAAGATGAAGAATTGGGAGTAGAATATCTAAAACTAGCACATGAGCAACAATTAAATGGAGGAGAAGATAGACTCATTAGAGATATCTCAAGAATTGGAAGATGAACCAAAATGGAAGTTCAAAGTTTCTCATGAACTTTGAACCTCGAGGAGTTGATTCATTGGCTTACCAAGATGGAAGAATACTTCAAGTTTGATGAGGTGGGTGACCGAAGGAGAATAAAAGTGGCTCAGACCAAGCTGAAAGGTCATGCAACACTATGGTGGAAATAAGTACAAACCAAGAGGAATAAAAGGGGTAAAGAAAAGATTACCCATTAAAACATAATGGTTGCCAAATTGAAGGGCAAATTCCTGCTTGCAAATTATTGGTTGGACTTGTTGAAGAAACCACATAACTTGAGGCATAGAGAGCGCAATGTGAAAGATTGCATTGAGGAGTTCTAAGAGATCACCAAACGGTCTGGTCACCATGAGGTAGACCAAGAGAAGGTTTCAAGATATATAAATGGATTGAGGATAAACATACAAGATAAGTATAGTCTGATTGCACACCGTGGATAAGGCTTATTAAATTGCATTGAAAGTGGAAAAGAAGTTGTCAAGAAGACAACAAAATACAGCAAGTTGTCAAGAGAACAAGGTCAATTAAATGAGGGAAGAGGACAATATACTCAAGAGGAAGAAGCTATTACTTCTCACAATCGCAATTATGCACAAAGAGGAAAACCATATCCTTGAAGAGGAAGAGGGCAATTTGGTAGGGGAAGAGGAAGAGGATTCTTAAATGCATGCTTCAGATGTGGACAAGATAGCCATCGAGCTTACGAGGAAGATAGCAATTTGGTGGAGGAACAGGAAGAGGATTCTTGATTACATGCTTCAGATGTGGACAAGATAGTCACCGAGCTTATGAGTGCCCACAAGCACAAACCACCAACTGGAGAAATGAGGCCAACATTCATGTTGTTTAAGCAGATGAAGAATCAGTTGCATCACCCAAACACATCGAAGAACCGGAACATGGAGAAGCTCTCATGATGAAGAGGGTGTTGTTGAAGCCAACAAAGGAGGGCAAGGAATTGGTGGAAAGAAAGTCTTCTGCGGACTGTTTGCGAATCCGGAGGTAAGTGTTATAAGATTATTATTGATAATGGAAGCACAAATAGCTAGTGTCCACTAATAAACTCAGTTTGAAGAGGGGGGAACACACCCAAATCTTGGCTTCAAAAGAGTTGTCACTTGTTGGTGAATAAATAATGATTAGTGCATTTTCAGATTGGGTCATACAAGGATGATGTTTGGTGTAATATTATGCCCATGTATGTGAGTCGTGTATTGTTGGGGAGAGCATGGTGATTTCATAGGAAGGTTGTCCATGATAGAAGAGCAAATACCTGAGTCTCCGGTAAACAATTTCTAAATGCAATGAAGGAAAAATAATGCCTTGGTTTTATTCCCAAACCAATTTCAGTTGGAACAATGGATAGAATGAGTGAGGTGTCAAGTGAAATGAAGGAGAGTTGTTGCGTGAATATGCAAAGATTATCTCCTAAGATATATCGGAAGGATTACCGCCTATGAGGAGCATCAGTCATCACATGGATTTGGTTCCCGAAGCTAGTATGCCGAACAAGGCACCATATAGGTTGACACTCATAGAAAATGCAAAGGTCAATAGGAACGCTTAAGAGTTCTTAGAGAAGGGACCAATAAGAAAAAGTTTGAGCCCATGTGTTGCTTCTGCAGTATTAGCACCCAAGAAGGGTGGAGAATGGCAAATGTGCACCGAACCCTGAGCTATTAACCAGATAATAATCATATATAGGTTTTCGCTGCCACAAATGGACGACTAGATGGTTTGTTTAAGTGGAGCAAAATACTTCACACAAAGTGTGATTTGAAGAGTGGGTGTCACTAGGTCCAACTATGTGAAGGTGATGCATGGAAGATCACATTCAAAACGAAAGAAGGTTTGTACAAATAGCTGGTCATGCTATTTAGATTGACAAATGCACCAAGCACTCATGAGACTCATGAACAAAGTGTTGAAACCATACTTGGGTATGTTTGTAATTGTGTATCTAGATGATTCTGATTTTTAGCAAGAAAAGGGAAGAACAACTGATGCATTTGAGACAAATGTTGCAGTAACTGAGAGAGGAAAAATTGTTGATAAACCTGAAAAAAAGCAATTTTATCAATTTTATTAAGCCCTAATTGGTCTATTTAGATTTTGTGGTATCCAAAGATGGATTGAGAATGGGTCCGGAAAAGGCTAGGCCTATTTTGGATTGGCCAACACCAAAAATCATGTTTGAAGCTAAAAGTTTTCATGGATTAGATAGATTCTACGGGAAACTCAATATAAATTTCAATGGGATTTGTGCAACACTAACTGAAACCATGAGGGGTGATAGAAAAGAGTTCAAATGGGCAGTTGCGGCTGAGAATAGTTTTGAGGTTTTCAAGAAAAGGTAACTAAACAACCAATGTTTGCATTGCTAGAGTTCAACAAGGTGTTCCAAGTTGATTGTGATGCTAATGGACCAGCGACATGTGTTGTTTTGAATCAAAAGGTTAGACCTATAGCGTATTTCAATGAGTAGTTAAATAATGCAAAAAGGAAATACTCTGTATGATCAAGAATTCTATGCAATTGTGCAAGCTCTTAAAAAATAGACATTATTTACTTCCAAGGGAATTTGTCTTGTCCATGGATCATCAAGCATGCAATTTATAAACAACCATTGTAAGTTGAATCAAAGGCATATGAAATGATTTGAATTTCTTTGAAGCTATTCTTTTGTGTTGAATCGTAGAAGTGACAAGTCTACTCATGTTTTAGATGCTTTGAGTGGAAAACATATGTTGTTGACTAAGATGCAAGTGGAAGTCATGGGCTTTAACTCCATGAAAGAGTTGTACAAGGATAATGGGGATTTCAAATATGCATGGACAACATGCAAGAGCCCAACCTGTATGGACAGAACTCCATGGCTGGATTTATTTATTTTTTGCAAGATGGATTGTTGTTTAGAGGGCAGTGGTTGGGTGTTCCCCAAGGATCAATGAGAAAGAATTCAATGAAGGAAAAGCATAGTGGTGGAACGGTTGGTAATTTTGGTATGGATAAGACTAGCGTAGTTGAATGAGAGGTATTATTGGTTGGGGATGAGTACAAATGTAAAAGAGTTTGTACAGAGCTGTCGGATTTGTCAACATGCCAAGGAAAAAAGTCAAATTACCGAATTGTATAAGCCACTTCAGTGCGAAATCTTTGGTTTTTCAGATCCACTTGCTATGCATTGATTCCCCAAGAGACAAGGAATAAATTGGACAACAAGAATCAAAAATGCATCTTTTGGGGATATCTAGAATCCTCAAAGGCGTACAGACTATATGATGAGAACAACAAAATTTCTCATTGCATGAGATGTCTTTTGAGAAACAACGAAGTACACATCTAGCATAAATCAACTATTGAATCGACTTAATAAATATGTTAAATTTGATATTTTAAGGATATTGATATGGAAGTTCCAAACAGTGAAGGGGGGGATCTGTAATTGGTAAACTATTGAATCTCTATTGACTCTTGTAATTGAAAATGACACTCCTCTTGTGGAAGAAAATGAAACTTCATTAGAAGGTGGTCATATGTCAAAAAATGAAGGAGCTACAGATTAATAAAATGAGGAACCAACTATTCAACAAGCAACTCAAAAAAAATGCCAAAATTGGCCACACAAACATTGAAAGATGACAAACCTAATGAAGTTGAAAAAATAGGTACTCGAAGTGCACACACAACTGCTAGCAATCAAACAAGTTCCTATAAGAAAGTCAAGATAAGAAAGAAAAGCTTACCTTGGATGACCCTCCAGAAGAAGAAATTAATTTTGTTTTTGATTCAGTTAGTCGATCCTCCATTTAGTTGTAAACCTATTAGTTGCAAGTGGGTCTTTCGAAACAAATACAAAACAAATGGCTCACTTGACAAACACAAAGCAAAGCTTGTTGCAAAAGGATTTGCCCAAAAAAAGGGAAAGACTACAATGAGACCTTTGCACCAATAGCAAAATGGACTACTATTTAGGTTTTGTTGGCTCTAGCAACATAAAACAAATGGAAAGTTCATTAGATGGATGTGAAAACTAGTTTTTTTAATAGTGATATCAAAGAAACAGTCTACATGAATCAACCAAAAGGTTTTGTAGTTAACAGCCAAGAACACAAAATGTGCAGGTTGATAAGATTGTTGTATGGATTGAAACAAGCCCCAAGAGAATGGTATGAAAAGCTCACCAAGCACCTCTTGAGCATGAATTTTAAGCGAGTTGAATTTGAAGATACAACCCTTTTGGTCAAAACAGTTGACAAAACAATAGTATTTGTAGTTGTATATGTGGACGATCTACTCATCACAGGAAATAATGAAAGGTACACTACAAAAATCAAAACAAAATTGATGAAAGGCTTTGAAATGACAGATTTAGGTTACCTTCATTACCACTAGGGTATTTAAGTGATTCAAAAACCTAACTACATTTTCATCACACAACAAAAAGTACATTGGTGAAATTGTAAGTAAATTTGGAATAACAAATTGCAAACCAAGCAATATGCCTGTTGTCAACCTAGAGCTGCGCCCTGAATCGAAGATGTGCGTGAAATGGCCAGTCCTCTATCCGGCTGAAACAATGGGATCTTCTCACAAGGGTGGGTGCCTCAACGGTGAGAAGAACTTGCAGAGAAGTCTGGTTCCTATATGATGTATCAATGAGGATCTCTACTCTATGCTGCGGACTACCTTGGAAAAGGGAGAAGGAAACTTGAAAGGGAAATCCTACCTAAAAAAGGGTGATACACTAGAAGTTTGATCCACCCAACTTGGAACCTTGAACACTGAACAAACAAGGAAAAAGGAAGACCTTCGATTTCAATCAATCACTTATGCATAAGTATTTCATGAAGAGGTTCGCTCCAATGACCAAAACATGAGAGAAAACAATGGAGAGAGGTTTGATACAAGACACTTTGCAGCCACCTAACATCCACTTATAGCATCATCAAAAGACATAAAGAACACTGAACATGGCCTGCATAAGGATAATCTAGCAACTAGGTATGAATCGGAATTTGGGAAGGGAGAAAAATCTAACACTTATGCAAATTGATGAATGAAATATACACTATGCCAGCACTTGAAATCTGAAAGTATAGTCCTATTGATTGAAGAGGTTACACAACTCACCAATTGCAGAGTTTGGTCTAGCCAAGAGAGGGATTGGATCTTTTTTAATCAAGGCTCAAAGCCAATTTATAGAAAATTACAAGAAGCCAAAGATTGGCGTTGAAAATTTAAAGAGAAAGATTAACTTAGGTTAACTCAAGGCTGACTTGGCCTTTCAATAAAATATATTTTCTCCTTGTCTTTGCATGAAGCTTCTTGCGCTTGAGAAAGTGAACTTGTCTTTGTTATGAACCGCCCACCTCTCTTTGCATGGAAATCCACACCAATGTCAATTTTAGAACTCTACGTGAGCTTGCTTGATGCCAAGTTGGAACATTTGAAAGTTGAGTTAACCGTTTGGTAAGCAAAGTTGGACGAAGAGATCAATCCCCCTCGCATGGAAAGCTCCTAGTGGATGCGGCGTTTAACAATTAGTCAACTCTAAATCTCGAACAGTCAACTCGACATTCAAATTTGGAACTTCGGTTGAAGTTGAGTTGGACCTTCGGATGCGTGAGCTGATCCGGAGATGAACAGGACTTCAATAATCAGTCAAGTAAAGCTTTGACCGGCATTCGAAGATAGCCCCTGCTTGCATGTATTTCACCCTGTTCTGGTGTGCCCGTTCGTGTCTATTTCTGGTGGGATTCTATATTTGAATGTATTTTTTAATTATATCCGATCTATATTTTCTCCATTGGGCTTTGCTTTCGGAATTCTGGCTTTACCCCTGTTTCAACGTTACTTCCTGCGGTCAGAATTTGATGGCTAGCGAGACATCACCCTTTGGCATTTATTCCTTCGGGATTCTCTGTTTGGCAATTTCCTTCGGACTTCTCTTAATTCCTCTTTTGCAAGTCCAAAAACTATTACTTTTGGGTTCTCGGCTTAATTCTTTCGGATTTTATTGAAGGGGCCTGTCCGAATTCCTTCGGACTTTTTGTCCGAAGGAATTCCTTTGGACAAAAAGCCCGAAGGTTTGCTTTTGGCACTTTCCCTTTGCTGTTTGCCCTGTCAGCTTTTTTGTTTGGACCGCTAAGTCATTTTCCCGCAGACAAAATGTCCGCAAGAATTATATTGGTCTCTTCCTTTGGCCTTCGGAATTCTCCTTCGGGTTTATTTTCTCGGACTTGTCTTTGGACTTTCCTGTGGCAACTTTTCAGCTAAATGATTTCCATCGGACAAATTGTCCGCTTGAATTGTCCTGACCCTGTCACTTTTCCGCAGACTTTTGCTTTGCGGGCTTGATTGCCCTCGGCTTTTTTATTGCGCGGCCATTTCTCCGAATTTCTTGGAACTTTTTGTCCGAAGGAATTCCTTCGGACAAAAAGCCTGAAGGAATACTCTGTTCTTTGCCTTTGTTTCAATGGATTTTGCTTCCTACCTTCCGAAAAGTGCCCTTCGGAAAAAACACAGAGATACAGGCACCAACCAAGTGCTCTCCGCAAGGGCTCGTGGCTCTCCCTCTGTGCCCTTCGAAAAAATTGCAATGGTCACCCAGGTTTTTGCAAAGGTCTGAATCTGCTCCTGTACCTTCCCGAAGGGTAGGTGCCCTTCGGGATTGTTGGAAAAGACCCTTCCGAAGGGTCTTGGCTTTTCCTTTGTTGACTTGGGTGGACTTTTGGATTCTCCGAAGTATTCCTTCGGACAAAAGTCCGAAGGAATTACTTCCTTTGTCTTAGGCACTTTGGCTTTGTCTTTTGCCTTGCAGACTTTTGTCCTTAGCACTTTTCCGAAGGCTCTTTTCCGAAGTAAAAGCCTTTTTTATGAACCATTCCCTTGGAATTTTCCTATTGTAGCAAAGGCCCTTACCAAAAAAGCAATGTATTCTTTCTTCCTTGGCTAGAGACGTGAACTTTCTAAATGGCAAGAGACAATCTGCCCTGTGGAAGAATTGTCAACAATGCCCATAGAACAAAATTTGAAGTTGACATCAGAAGATTCTATAGATTTTAAAAATACAACTCAGTATAAACAACTCGTTGGAAGTCTTATCTATGTAACCACAGCTAGACCAAACATTTCTTTTTTTGTTGGTGTCTTTTTTAGATTCATGCAACAACCTAAAGAAAGTCATTGGGTAGCAGCAAAGAGAGTTCTTTGATATCTCAAGGGAGCATAGTTTTTGGCTTAAATACCCCAGAGCAACGAACTTCAATTTAGTCGGATATTTAAAATCCAACTATGTAGGTGATTTTGAAGATGGGAAGTCTACTTTAGGCTTCCTAACGAATTTAAGAACGCTAATCATCTCTTTGAAGTCAAAGAAGCAGTCACTGCCAGCGATTTCTTTAACAAAAGCAGAATATATGGCAACTTCAAAGGCAACAAAGGAAATAATGTGAGTCAAAAGTAGTCTTGCAAATTTGCAAGTAACACAAGTTTATTCAACACCACTCATGTTTGATAACAATTCTGCAATTCAAATAACAAAGAACCCATTTTTTCATGACCCAACCAAGCACATCAACGCGATTTCATTTGATTCGGCATTGTGAAAGATAGCAGTGTGAAATTACTACATTGTTCACCTGTAGAGCAACTAACATATATCCTAACAAAAGTGATTGGAAGAGAGAAATTTGAAATGTTAAAAGACATGCTTGGTCTAACTATAACCCCTGCAAATCAAGGGAGGTAATATTATTGTACATATTATTTATTTAACCTAGGTGTAGAATTGTTTTCATCTTATTGTAGAAGGTGAATAGTCGTCGTAGGAGATGAAGTGAACAACCACTCCAATGTGGAATTGCTACATTGTCCAACTCCAGAGCAACTAGCAGATATCTAGACAAAAGTGCTTGGAAGAGAGAAATTTGAAAAGTTCAGAGGCATGCTTGGTCTCACTATAACCCCTACGGATTAAGAAGGGATGTATTGTTATTGTACATAATATTAATTTATCCTATGTGAAAGACAACAATGTGAAATTGCTACATTGTCCAATTATAGAGCAACCAATAGATACCCTGACAAAAGCACTTGGAAGATAGAAAATTGAAAAGTTCAGAGGCATGTTTGGTCTCACTATAACCTTTGCGGATTAAGGGGGGTTGTAATACTATAGTACATAATATTTATCTATCCTAGGTGTAGGATTGTTTTCATCTTTTGTAGAAGGGGAATAGTTGTCGTAGGAGATGAAGTGAACAACCACTTTGTGGCTTATTTATTTGTAATCTCTCTTCTTTCAATGAATGAAATGCAAGTTTGGTATGCACCAATCTAATTTATTTTTTGCAGTCTAATGAAATGCCTAACAATTAGAGATTGAAATACTAGATTTAAAAAGCGCATACACAGTTACATCCAAAAGCATTTACGACAATCTAAATGGACTGTGGAAATACTATTACTCTTAACTAGATTGAATCTGACTAAGGTTGGTCAATATGGCCACGCATTAGAGGAGTTCAACCCAACTTTGTGAGCAGGAGCTCACTTTTTTATCTACCCATGGTGTCTGATGCAAGAGCATGCTTGGCATGACATGATTATCCAACATCAGCCATTCATTCAATAATGGTGAACTTCTTGCGGCATTGTCTCGAAGTCCAAATAAGGTCATCATGTTTAGGAGTGGAATTTGGTTGTTTCTGTCTTCTCACACCCCCTGGCCTAGAGTTTGAAGTATGTGTTGGCATTGAAAAGAATGCCTTTCGAGCATCTGGTTGACTTTCCAAGGTCATGGCCTTCAAACAGCCATTCTAAGATGGTTGATCATGGCAACACAGAGTACAAGGCCTGGTTATATTGTTGCCTTCATAAGCTATTTTAGCCAAGTCAAGGTGAGCGCACTTGAGACCTCCTCAAGAGCATTTGAATATTGTTTCGAAGTGGGTTTTCCTTGGAGATTGTGTAACCATCTTCAAACCTTATGAACTCAGCTTTATGTGTTGCTATAGTGTCATTTTTGTGCCTATGGGAAAACATAGAAAAATTAAAGCAAAGAGTTTGGAAGGTTTTTCAAGCTGGAAAATGAGTTCAGTCATGCTAGGGGGGTGCCACCAACCACTTGGAACTCAAATCATTAAAATAACCTTCATTCCTATCAAAACCACAATCATGCCTTCTAAGGGGCTTTTTGCAGCATGGTGAAGGTTGGAAGTCCTCGGGCCATCTCAGAAAAACATAAATATACAGATTTTGTGGGGTTGGTATGTACATGGAGTGCCAAGAGACGTTGGGGAAAAAAAGGAGCAGGTCAGGAGTTACAAACACATGAAAATCAGCCCAAAAATGTCTAGAAGAGAGTCAAAAAATGCCATTTGAAGATTATTGTTCAGATTTGATGGTTGGGGGTGTCTAAGGGATGGCTAGGTCAGCAAGAAAACACTACAAAATAGAGTTTTTTGAGAGTGGCAACAAAAAACAAGTTGCAGCCAACAAAGACCAAGAAAGGGGACGTTTTTTCCCATGTTAAGGTTGCGGCAAATAGGATACTTTAGGCAGGATCTGAAAATGGTTTTGAATGAGTTTATGTCCTTGATGGAGGACACAAACTTTTGTGGTATTTCTGAGTGTAGAGAGAGAAATTGAGCCATGAAATTTGCACTAACTCCTTGACAAAATGCCTGAAATCATATTTTGATTGTTGTAATCCAAAGGAGGAGTTACTGAACCTGCTGTAGGTTTCTTAGAGGTGTTTGGGCCCTGAGAACATTGCTACAGTGGAAATAATCTTGTCCAAGAGTATTTGTATGTGTGAGATCCATCGTGTGCCTTTGTAAAGGCCTAAAACTCCATTTTGAATAGCAAAACAAAGTCTTTGTTTCTTGTTGGGCTTCATATAAATTTGAATATCTTCAAGAATTATGAAATGACTATAATCCTCTCTATATGCTTTCATGTTAAGCGTGCTCTTGTCTAGTGAATCGTGTCATAGTGCTTAAAAATGGGTTTTGAGTCCAAACCAAGTGGTTTTCAGCGTGAATAAGGCTTTTGAATGTTGTGTGGAGTACCCTTGTTTCATTCCTGCATCCCCTGGCTGCAAGGTGACAACAGTTCTTCATTGATTGCACCACTATGTCTTATGGCTTGGGGTTTAACCAATTTAGGTTTATCCCCTATTGCTTTGTTCACCTTTCTTTTGTACTTTGTGTTTAGTTACTTTTCATAACGTACAGTCTTTTTACACTAGTACTCATTCATAACTGATTGTACTTTCTAAGTCCCATTAACCTATTTTGGTTATTCGAGGACCCTAACATTATTTTTTTCTTTCTTTTCCACCAGTCCAAATGTGTTGGGGCAATGATGAAATTTTGAAAGGTTTACAAAGAGATATATAGAAACAATACAATTATCAGGTAGACTTCAATATGTCATCTATTGGGGGCCTTTCCTTCAAGTAATAGGTTTGTATGTTTAGAAGGATCCTGCAAAGGTTAAAGGAGGTAAAATGTCCATATTTCTAAGGAGATTAAACTTGGGTCTTCTAGAAAGACGAGTCATATTCAGGTTTATAAATACGAGATTAAAGAGTTGATGGCCTTAATTAAGAATCACAATCGTGCATTGCTCATTTTCTTACCTAAACAATTTTGCATATTATCCCCAATCAGACCATTAATAACAAAATCTAAAGACTGGATGGAGATGCAATGGCATATACTAGTAGGAAAAAATTTGGACTGCAGGCCTTTGTGGGAGGAGCTCGTTTCTCTAGTTTTCATTTTTCTGATTATTATTCTGCTTTCCATCTTTGTTTTCCAATAGATTACGAATTCTCAAAGCATATGTGCCAAGAAGTCCAACAAATCCAATGTTGTTTTTGTAAATATAAATGCCCAGTGAACACAAAGAATTTTGGATTGTTTCGGATTCAGAGAGGGGAAATTGTTGTCAACCTGGAGCTACGCCCTGATTCGAAGACATGCGCGAGATGGCCAGTTCTCTATCCCGCTGAAACAATGGGATCTTCTCACGAGGGTGGGTGCCTCAATAGTGAGAAGAAACTCCAGAGAAGGCTGGTTTCTGTATGATGTATCAATTAGGACCTCTACTCTACGTTGCGGACTACCGTGGAAAAGGGAGAAGGGAAACTTAAAGGGGAAATCCTACCTAAAGGGGTTGATACACCAGAATTTTGATCCACTCAACTTGGAACCTTGAACACTGAACGAACAAGGGAGAAGGAAGACCTTAGACTCCAATTAATCACTTATGCATAAGTATTTCATGAAGAGGTTCAATCTAATAACTAAAACCTGAGGGAAAACGATGGAAAGAGGTCCGATACAAGACACTTTGCAGCCACCTAACATCCACTTACAGTTCCAACAAAAGACAATAAAGAACACTTTAACATGACCTGCACAAGGATAATCTAGCAACTAGGTATGAAACAGAATTTGGGAAGGGAGAGAAATCTACCACTTATGCAAATTGTTGAAGAAATATACACTATGCCAACGCTTGAAATCTGAAAGTACAGTCATTATTGATCGAAGAGGTTACACAACTCACCAATGGCAGAGTCTGGTCTAAACAAGAGAGATTGGATGATTGTTAATCAAGGCTGAAAGCCATTATATAGAAAATTACAAGAGGCCAAAGATTGGCATAGAAACTTGAAGAGAAAGATTCACTTTGGTTAACTCCCGGCTTTACTTGGCGTTTCAATAAAATATATTTTCCCTTTTGTCCTTGCATGAAGCTTCTTCGCTTGATGAAGCGAACTTATCTTTGTTATGAACTGCCCACCTCTTTTTGCATGGAAATCCACGCAAATGTCAATTTTAGAACTCCATGTGAATTGCTTGATTGTCGAGTTGTAGCGTTTGAAAACTGAGTTAACCATTATTTAAGTTGAGTTGGATGAAGAGATCATTTTCCTTGGTATGGAAAGCTTCTAGTGGATGCGGCATTTTAATCAATTAGTCAACTCTAAATCTGGAATAGTCAACTCGTCGTTCGAATTCAGAACTCCTGCTGAAGCTGGGTTAGACCTTCGGATGCATGAGCTGACTAGAGACGAACATGATTTTAATAATCAGTCAATTGAAACTTTGACCGATTAAAATAAAATAGCTCCGATGTTCAAAAATAGCTCCTATTTGCATGTATTATGTCCTATTCTGGTCTTCTGTTCGCGTCTATTTCTGGCGGGATTCTATTTTCGGATGTATTTGTCTATATTTTTACCCATTTGGCCTTTTCTTTCGGAATTCTGGTTTTATCCCTGTTCCAACGGTTACTTCCTGCGGTCAAAATTTGACGACTAGCAGGACGTCACCTTTGGTCATTTTCTCCTTCGAACTTCTCTGTATATATTTCCTGCTTCCTTCGGACTTTATTTCCCGCGTCTCTCTTCGGACTTCTGTCTCGCCTCTTTCCCGCAGACAAAATGTCCGCAAGAATTATCTTGGTCTCTGGCCTTCGGAATTCCTACTTCGGGTTTTTGTCGGTTTTATTTTCCTCGGGCTATTTCCGCAGAATTTCTTCGGACTTCTCTCCCTTCAGATACCTTCCTTTGTTGCAGGCTTTTTCAGGCGGTTTTTTCTCCGAATTGCTTCGGACTTTTTGTCCGAAGGATATCTTCTTGCTTCCTTGTTTTTTTTTTTTTTTTTTGCGGCCTTTTTGCACATCATTTTCCCGCAGACCCTCAGGGTTTTTCCCTTTGTATTTTGCCGTCGGACTTTCTTCGGGCTTTGCTTTGTGCAAGCCTTCCGAATTTCTTCAGACTTTTTGTCCAAAGGAATTCCTTCAGACAAAAGTTCAAAAGAATTCATTTTCTCTCTTGCCTTAGCTTTTTGTCTTTTGGCCTCCGTGGACACTTCCGAATTTCTTCGGACTTTTTGTCCGAAGGAATTCCTTCGGACAAAAGTCCGAAGGATATCTCTTTGCTTTTTTTCTCCGAAATGCATCCTTCAGGATTTCAAATGTGTCCTTCCACCGACCAAGTGTCCTTCGGCACCGACCAAGTGCCCTCCGCAAGGACATTTAGCTCTCCCCTTTTGCCCTTCGGAAAAATTGGAGGACACCCGATTATTTGCTAAGGTTCTTCCTTTTGGTCTTGTGCCTTCCCGAAGGGTCGGTACCCTTCGGGAATATTGAAAACGATCCTTCCGAAGGTTAAATTACCCTTCGGACTTTTTGCAGGGGTCTCCTTTTGCTTTCCAAAGCCCTTTTTGAAATTCTACGAACTTTTTGCAATTCTACGGACTGTCTGAAGGAATTATTCTTTCGGCCTTTTTGCTTTTGGGCTGACTTTTGCAAGGCTGCGGGTGTTCCCTTTGTAAACTCTCCGAAGTATTCCTTCGGACAAAAGTCCGAAGGAATTACTTCCTTTGTTTTAGGCTTTCCTTTGTCATTCCCATTGCTTTGTGCCATTTCTAACCCTCCCCTTTTGATTTTTTGGCTCCTCCTTGGTCCTTTATCCTTGTCTAATCTCCCGCGGACTCAAGTCCTTTGCAAACGAGTTATTTCAATTGGTCTACCTCCTGCCCAATGTATTATTTCTTCTTTGGCTAGAGACGTGAATTTTCCGTATGGTAAGAGACAATCTGACTTGTGGAAGAATTGTCAACATTTCTGGTGACTCAGCTGGCTCAGCATGCCTGCTATGCTTGAGAACCCAGGCAATGTATAAACGCTATTTGAATTCCCAGATGGTGAATCTGATTTCTGATTTAAAACCTGCTCTGATCATTGTTGTAGCAACCTCCCTCTTCAAAATAAGAAGGGAAAAACACGAAAGCAGAAAACTAACTAAAAGCAAATGTGCAAACAAGCACTTATTGGAACAAAACTGAAGCAAACAACTGTGCTTGAACAGCACTTGGAGGAAAGTAAGAAAATAACTAAATATGTACATAGAATTTTGCTCTTTAATAGCAATGTTTCAAATGTATCCCATTGACTGGGATTGGAAGCTCTTGGCCGTCCATCTTAGCAAGTTGGAAGGCGTTGTGGGATTTGCAGCTGGAGATCGTATATGGGCCACTCCAAAGTGAATCAAACTTTGTGTGCCCTCTGGTTTTGTCCATTGGATCGAACCTCTTCATGAAATACTTATGCATAAGTGATTGATTGAAATCATAGGTCTTCCTTTTCCCTTGTTCGTTCAGTGTTCAAGTTTCCAAGTTGAGTGGATCAAAATTTTGGTGTATCACCCCCCTTTAAGTAGGATTTCCCCTTTAAGTTTCCTTCTTCCTTTTCCATGGTAGTTTGCAGCGTAGAGTAGGGATCTTCATTGATACATCATACAGGAACCAGCCTTCTTTGGAGGTTCTTCTCACCGTTGAGGCACCCACCCTCGTGAGAAGATCCCATTGTTTCAGCCGGATAGAGGACAGGCCGTTTCACGCACGTCTTCAAATCAGGGCGCACCGCCAAGTTGACAACAGAAACTACCATCAACATATCTTGCGTAAGATGCAGGGTAGGCTCTCTTTGTGGACCAATAGATGACTTTCAATTTATGGAAGGATTCATCTAAACCAATCGGTGCTGCAAGTCACATCTGTTTACCTCATGACTTTGCTTTCTCTCCCACTTAAGTGTCTAATTAATTTAATCAACTGAAGCAGAATTTCTTTGGAGAGGAGCGAAAGTGACATTTAAATACCCCTTAGTAGCCTGGAATCAAGGGAAGTACAGGGACGAAATCTGAAACACTACCAGCTCTTTAATAGAGGCTCCTTGGAGTGCTATCATTCAGCAAAAATACCTCCTGGGACAGCCTGAAGATTCTGGCTCTGATAAGATGGTGACCACAACATTCGGCTATGGTAAAGCAAATAAAGGCAGGTCCAATGCTCCTTGAGCAATACAGCACTTGGCAAGTTGGGAATGGACAATTGGTCCGATTTTGGAAGGACAGCTGAGCTGGTAAAGCTACTCTTTCTGGTTTAAACTTGGTCCCCCTATAAGAATGCTATTGCAAGCCCATGCTCTCCATTATGATGAGAAAAATTCCGTCCCATATCCTACTGAGGGACAGCATACCCGGAACATAATCCAAAATCGAAATTGGTATTTGCCTCAATAACTGGTTTCTACTCTCACCTCTAAGTTAAATCACAGACACTCACTGGTGATCACCATAAGGGATTGTCAAGTTTGGCTGGGAGACTTCCTTAGGTGAGTTCCCTGTTGTATCGGCCTATGCTACATACACACTCTCAATCTAATGTTTCCAACATATGGAAAAGTGTGTTGAGAATGGTAGCATGGCATAAAGTCAAATCCTTCAGGTGGCTCTCAGTGCAGGGAATAATTTTGACAGGAGACAACCTGCAAAAAGGGGCTGGCTGGTGTGGGCCACCATATGTCCAAACTGTCATCAAGCTAATGAAACCATCCCTCATCTCTTTCTGGATTGCATCTATTCTACAGAAATTTGGGATTTAATGGCCCACTTCCTAGGTTATTGTAAATTCTGAAACAATGGACGCACCAGATTACCAAGTGGAAATTCTTCAATGTCTTCATCAACTAACTTCTGGTTTGGTTTGTTGGCACATTTGGATGGAAACGAACCATCGAATTTTTATGAATATCAGGTGCTTAAGCCCAGCCCCAATTAGACACATTCAAACCAGTATGTACACCTCACCTTGATCTATACCATAAAATCCCGTACAAAGTTCCAATCTTCCAGCAATATTGATCGACAGCTCTCCAGTCTCTGGAATTTCCCATTCACTTACAGATTCATGCATCTTGAAAATTTCCCAAAGGTGGCTGGATCCCTTCTCCCATTGGTTTTGTAAGGTTGAGTTTTTAGGGGGCCTCAAAAGGTAACCTCTACATTGCTGGGATTGGTGGCACACATAGGGATGACTCTGGACAGGTCCTGCACAGTTATTCCCATAATAATCACATTCAAGCAAATAACTATGCTGAACTCATGGCTTTGTATTTTGGGCTTAAGTTGGCACTTCAGGAGAACTATAGTACACTTCTTTTTGACGGGTATTCGCTTGTGATAGTAAATATGTTCCAATCAGATAGGCCCCGACTGCAAAGGTGTTACTGGGAAATGACCAACATAGTGGACTCTATTTTAAACCTTCTACAATGCTTCAATGAGGTCACTTTTCAACATGCTTGGCAGCATATAAATAGGCTGACGGACCCAAGTTGCTTGCATGTGAAGTAGGTCCGCTTGCCTTGTGATTATTACCAAAAATACACAAGGAAAATGTCATTGGAGTAATGACAACTCGTGGAGGTCATTTTGAGATGACTTAAACAAACATGGGTAAACTCCAAAAAAAAAAGAATAATTTAATTAAATTACTTGTGGAAGCCCTCAATAACTCAATTTATCCATGTTATCAGCAAAAATAGTGCAATTTAAATTGCTCGTGGAAGCAATCAATTACTCAAATTATGCATATTATCAGCAAAATAAAGCGTCATGCCTTTTTTCTTTATCCCCCTCCCTATCCCACCTTCAAGTAAATATCAAAGAAAAAATTTATTTGCAAATGCCGTATATACCTGGAGATGTAAATTGACTTCATCTGGTCGTGAAAGAAATGGAAAATCGCCACCACTCTTCAAAAAAGCTTTCCTGGCACCAGGATATCTATCACCCAGCTGATCCTTCAATAATTGAGGTATGGCACAATAGTCATTTGTCTACAGCCATAAACCAGATTAGACCACAAAAATATAAATTAATATTTGTTCTGATTATACAGCACAAATGAATTGCATATAGTCACTCTATATCAATGACTATTGATAAAGAAATCTGAACTAATGCATGGGAATTGAAAACGTGCAGAAGTATACATATTAATCGTTAATTCTCACTTTGTGGAGAGATGGATGTGAATGAATACTTGATATTATGACAGAAACAAACACGAGAGAAAAAATAAGTATGCATCATTTATTGCCCAAGGTATACTAAAAGCCATCTCGCTTTTGTTGCCCACTCGTTTGGCAGCTTTTCGGACTCGGCTCATATTTATGATCTTGGATATTATGTACTAGATTTATTATCGGTAGGATGTAATTTTTATTCCTAAAATATTAATAGGCTTATGTGGCACTTGGATTTTAATGCTCGTGCTATGGGCCCTTTGATTTTCATTCATAGGGCAATTCCACCATGTCACCCATGCCGGACGGGCAAAAAAATCCAAAACTACGAAATTCTTGAAAAAGTTCCAAAAATCGCGGTCCAGTATATATATACACACACACACACACATATATATTATACACACATTTTATGTATGTATATATAGATAGATAGATAGAGATATGTGTGTGTGTGTGTGTGTGTGTGTGAGCATAGCTTTATAAATATGCAAAATTGAAAAATATAATTGAAAGAATTCATAATGTAATATAGTTCTACTAAACAAAAAATTAAAATATTTATAACGTAATATAATTATATTATACAAAAAATCAGTCTTTTTTGCCAGAAATAATGTATGATTGAAAAATAAAATTTAAATTTGAAAAAAAAAAGGAAAAAGCAGGGCTGAGTTGGACCGAATTTATCTGGGATGGCATAAAAATTCGGTCTGAACTGGATTTTGTGCAGATCCAGCCAGATCTGGTAACCATGATGATCACTTCACAGCAGCTGATTTTTTTTTGAAAAAACATTCAAATCCTTCAAATCCATAGCAAGGAAAGAAAATTTGGAAAAAAAATTGAAAAACAAATTTTGAAAAAAAAAAAAGAATTTTGTTTCCCCTGCTGGTTGGCGAGTTCCTGCATGAGACTCATGAGTGACCATGAGTTCTAGAGGGGGGGGGGTTGGCTAGTATTCACCAGAAATTTCACCTGCCAAGTTTCTGGCCAGTAACTGACCAAGCAAAATGACTCGCAAATCAGGCAAGAAATTGCCAAGTTTTAAAATTATGGTAATGACCAACAATCAACAAATTTTACATGCTTCATAATGCATACTTGGTAAAGGCCTGTCCAATAAGAGATATGACCCTCGCTATGTTGATTGAAACTCATTCATTGTTTGCTATGTTATTTATGTTCTTACTACTATAGTTAGATATGTAACAAATTCCATACACGGATAGAACCAAATCAAGCTTCTCGAAAATAAAAAAACTTGCTTTAATAATTTGATTACCTTTTTATGTATTCTAGAACATATCTTGTTTCACTTAAGTCTAAGGACTCATGGCCGCATGTATATTCAGATTCTAAAACATTCCAAAGGCCACAAAATAACCCCTTTATTTCCACGACATACAAATCCAATTTAGATATTTGCTTAAGCCATATCATATAGAAACATCATTCAAGCTCAGAAGAAACATACATCCATGATTGTAATTACAGAGTCTGGAAGCAGTAATCTGCCAATAGAAGCAACCACTGTGTTCAAAGTCAAACGTGATGCCAAGTCTTCTCTTGAAAGGGCCTCAAGCTGTACAAATCAAAGCATTTAAGAATTAGCAAACAAAATGAACAAATATATAAAGTGAAAAATGTATGAAAATACATAACATATAGAATCAATTACAGCCTACCAGTAAGCATTTCTAAAATTTCCATAACCTTAAGGTTTCTCCAAACAACAGCAATTTACAAAATAAATTAGCATCCTTCATTTAGGATGATGTATGTGACCTAGACAACAAGGCCATCCTTTCGGAAGAACCTGTATCATTATGTGCTAAAAATAACCAAAGAGATTAGGCTGATCCAGGGCATTTCAGAATGATAACTTGTAATATGCGCACATATTGTGTTTATAAGTAGAGATACCATCCTTCATTAAGGATGACGTATATGACCTAGACAACAAGACCATTCTTTAGGAAGACCCTGTATCATTATGTGCTAAAAATAACCAAAGAGATTGGGCTGATACAGGGCATTTCAGAGTAATAACTTGTAATATGTGCACATATTGTGTTTTAAAGTAGAGGGACCTAGTGCACTACTTGTTGACCATTTTTTGGTCCTGCAGGCCAAAATCGGTCTCCTTCATTCCCTACTATCTTGAGCAGTCATTCTTTTATGTATCCACCCTTCTGCAAATTGTGTTTTCTCCCTTTCATAATAAGCCTATCTCTGTAAAGAATCAAATGACTTGAGTATTGTAGACGTCTCGGGTTGATCCATAGGCTTATCCTGTTTCGGGCAGTCGGTTTGCACAAGCCGTTTGGCAAGGGAATGGCCCGGTTCAAAGAATGAAAGTCTTTTACAAATTTCTAAAGACAGTGCCCTTGCAGAGGGAAGTCAAGAAGCAAACTGGACCATTCCAGCAGGCTGCAAAGGGCAATTATGGGCCCAAAAGTACCCTTGCAGAGGGCAAAGAGCACCTTCGGGAAAATAATTAAAGGAAAAGGCCGAAAGGTAAGTTTTTCTGCAGAGGAAGACCAAGACAAAAGGATAAAGATTTCCTTCGGACTTTCTGTCCGAAGGAAATACAACGGAAAAGACAAGAATCAAAGGATGAATTCCTTCGGACAAAATTCCCGAAGGAATTCCTTCGGACATTTTGTCCGAAGAAATTCACCAGAAAAACACAAGGCAGAATTATTTCGGACAAAAGCCCGAAGGAATTCCTTCGGACTTTTGTCCGATGGAATTTCCCAAAGAAAATGACCGAAAGGAAAGGGTTGGGACTTTGAAGAAAGATTTCCTTCAAACAAAATGTCTGAAGGAATTCCTTCGGACATTTTGTCCGAAGGAATTAAGAAGACAAGGGAGCCCGAAGGAACCCGAAGGGTAAGTGCCCTTGTGGGGGACTCTCGACTGCCAAAAAAGGGACACCTTCCTTTCGGGAAGGTTCAAATTGCGAAAGGCCGAAGAAATTGCCAAAGGGGTGACGGCCGAAGACGTCAAAATTAACGTAGCGAACTAGCCGTTGGCAGTTCAAACGTCTAGTGACGGGCGCGCACACATCAAATTCAAGGCAGCAAACTAGCTATTGGCTTTCAAATGGCGACGGGCCTGCGGACGTCAAATTTACGGTGGTGAAATAGCCGTTTGGTTTTTGACATAGTGACGGGCTCGCAGACGTCAATTTTGACGGGATGCGTCGGCCGTTGAGGAGAAGCCAAAGGACTAATGCCTTCAAACAAACGACCGAAAGAGCTCAAATCGCTGAGAAAGGAGCCCGAGGAGCCCGAAAAAGACGAGAAGAATAGCCCGAAAGCTCAAAATTGCCAGAAAGAGACAAGAAATAGCAAGGAAAGAGGGAACAAAACAGGGAATCCAAAACACGACCACACACACATACAACAACATTTGGAATGTTCCAAAAGATGCACCCAATCAAGCGAGGAAAAGAATAGATCAGCGCAGGTGGCAAAAGAGGGCGTCGGCAGCAGACATGTCGCATAAGTCTTAAAGAGGGGCGGCCTTGTCATTAAAACAATCAAGCGACCCATGCTTCTGCAGTAGCATTTAATAGGTTTTAAGCACTAAAGTCAAGCCCTGCAATATCTACAGCATAGTTCTGTCAGGCCATTTCTAAAAGGATGATATCAGCATGAGCAATTTCCTCTTCCCTAGGCATTCAACGCAGCATGGGCTGCTTGTTCTGGAAGGCGTTAGAAGTCTCTCTTTATGCTATATATATTGTAACCTCTCAAGAGAAGAACAGATCTCTCAGCTTGTATGGCGAAGCCCTGCAAGATTTTACCTTGAATCAAGACATAGCATTTTTACCTCCATTTGAGTTTGCACTTTTGCATATGTCTATGGTTTTGTCTTGTGTTAAGTCATTTTCTTTCATGCTTTCACAGAATGATTCTAGCATGTCTAGTGTATTGTGAGTTCTTTTGCAGGTCAACAAGAAGTGCCCACAACAAAGTATAGGTGCATGTGAACAGGGTGTCATAGTGTGTCCTAGAACGCCTCTGGTAGTGCTTCCTCCCCGTATCTCCAGAGGACCCCTTATTGAACACTGATGCAGAAGAGTTTCTCATGTCAAATGAAATGTATATCAGCTTGTTCTTGGTGTAAAGTGTATGCCAAAGCTAAGTAGACCAACCATTTTGGTGCATCACTGCTTTAGTTTAGGTTCTATTTTTAGTATTTTCTCTCTTTTCACCCCCCCCATTGTTAGCAGTAGTAAAAGACCTCAGAGATGCATCAAAGGGAGCTAGCCCTTATCTAGAGATTCTCCCCTCAGTTTTGCCAAACCCACAACAAGAGGGGAGTCTCCATTGTGCCGCGTGGAAGAGAGAAGCCCAACCTTCTTTCAAGGGTGCAATCCACAACGTCAACAGTTTTTGGCACGCCCGGTGGGACTGTTTGTCCAAGGAGTTGAAGGATTTTTGGTGTGTTCTTCAACCAATCAGCGTTTGGAGGCATTTCGACCAACACCAATGGCGACTCCGAGTTGAATCAGTTGGTTAAGCAGTCCTGGTGCCATCAAGAAATCACATTTTTTGGTATGTATAATCCCATTGTTCACCAGCATGGGCCTTGTTTTCCTTCATATAACTTTGATCAAGCTCAGGCCTTGCAATCCATGAAGAAAAAAGTAGCAAAATGGAAGAGTCCATTCATTCAAGGCAGTCAGCCTTGTGTGCCTTCTCCCATTTCAAAGCAGCCCCCTCCTATTCTAAAGAAAGCCCCCTCTTGTGCACCAAATCCTTTCTACTAAATAGCACTTGCTCACTCTAGCTCATCTGATGCATTAATCACTCCTGCTCTTAATCCCTTGCACCTAGCTTTTCAACACCAAAGGGCATTAGAGCAGCGTCCCATGGAAATGAACCTTCTTAATTCCTTAGATTGTGAATCCTCCTTTGATGGGAATCACCCTATGTCTTCTAGAAAACAACACATCTCTCTTAAAGCAGCTCCTATGCATGAGCAGACCCTTCCCAATCTCCCTCAACCTCCTCAAGTCTCTCAACATGATGTCAAGATTCCAAGTTGGAGGAGGGAATACCATGAACCAGCTCAGGGCCTTGGAAATGGTGAAGCTGCTCCTGCTCATGGTGATCCTCATGATCTCCAAGAAAGGCTCTTCCAAGAGAATATAGCCAGGGAAATTGCAGAGTTGGAGTCCAGAATGAGATTCCTCAACCAAGGTGTGATGGATGGTTTAGACCAAACAGCAGATTCTATGTCTGAACACACCCCATCTACACTCCTTCAAGACAGCTATCAAGCCACATCTGATATAGATGAAGTGCTGGCCAAATGGAAGAGAGAATCATTCGATTCTAGCTTGAGGATTGCCTCCTCTTCCACATGAGTTTGTCCACCAACCCTCCCCTCCATTCTTTCTCAAAGAAGAACCTGTTTTGAATGAGGCAAGTAAAGAAGAGAGGATCCGATTTGCAACTGTCTAGGAGGCTATCATGAGCGACAATGATGAGATCATCATGGATGCTCCCTTTGAAGACATCATCAACAATGGAGAAGACACAGGTCATGCATACATGCGGATGTTCCAGCAATATGAAGAAGTTGACAAACTTTATTTGTCAACAATGGATGATGAGGAATGTAAGCATGGTAAGCTCTCTCCTCCTTTGTTTTATGAACTTCCTTGTTGCTTTGATGAAGAGAATGACCATGCCATGGAACCCGAGTTGGAGGAGGATCAGGGGGATGTCTTTGAACAACTAGAGACTCTGGTTTTTTAGCAAGAAGGTGGTGTCCTGTGGGATGAGCAAGCAGTTTGTGATCTCGTTTCAGACATCACAACAGTCACCCTTTTTCAAAAAAGCCATGATGAAGCAGAAGATAAGTTTGACAGTCTCTTCAATGAGGCAGAAGGGAACGAGTCAATCCATGATGCATGTCAAAGGGGCTATGAGCTAAATGAGGCTTATGATGATAAGCTAGCAGCCATTGATTTCTTGGTGAGATACACCAGCATGAAGGGCCAGCATGAGGCAAGCTTCCAAGAGCAAGATGAATACATATATGTTGGAAGCATGTTTGACCCTGATTCATTTGGATACAAGCCAATCAAGGTGGCAGACAAGAAAAGCAAGTCACCAAGTCTCCTTTCCATCCAGCCATTTGTCTGGCACCATAAGTTTTCTTGCCATGAAAGAGACTTAAGAAGTTTTTCCTTTGATCCAGGAGGGAGGCAAATATACCTAGTTAGCTGTACATAGTAGTTTGCTTTCACTTTTTCTTTCCCTGTTTTCTCTAAGTGTTGTTTGCACAGGTGTAGTGTTTTTTAGCCTTTGTTGTGTGTGTGTTCCTTTGTGTTTGAGGTAAAAGCTTTGTTGGTCCATAGGTCTTTAGAAGGCTGTTGCTAACTTTTCCAAGCTGCATCTTGACCCCATGCCCAATGGACTTTGTGGTTACCAATCTTTTTAGCATAGCAGGCATGCTTCCCCTAGGAATCGCCAAATTTGTTGACCATTTTTTGGTCCTGCACGCCAAAATCAGTCTCCTTCCTTCCCTACTATCTTGAGCAGTCAGTCTTTTATGTATCCATCCTTCTGCAAATTGTGTTTTCTCCCTTTTGTAATAAGCCTGTCTCTGTAAAGAATCAAATGACTTGAGTCTTGTAGACGTCTCGAGTTGATCCATAGGCTTATCCTGTTTCGGGCAGTCAGTTTGCACAAGCCGTTTGGCAAGGGAATGGCCCGGTTCAAAGAATGAAAGTCTTTTACAAAGTTCTAAAGACAAAGTGCCTTTGCGGAGAGCAGTCAAGAAGCAAATTGGACCGTTCCAGCAGGGTGTGGAGGGCAATTATGGGCCCAAAAGTACCCTTGCGGAGGGCAGAGAGCACCTTTGGAAAAATAATTAAAGGTCGAAAGGTAATTTTTTTTGCGGAGGAAGACCAAGACAAAAGGATAAATATTTCCTTCGGACAAAATGCCCGAACGAAAGAATTATGCCTTGTGTTTTTTCCTTGTGAATTTCTTCGGACAAAATGTCCGAAGAAATTCACAAGGAAAAAACACAAGGCAAAATTCTTTCGGACAAAAGCCCGAAGGAATTCCTTCGGACTTTTGTCCGGAGGAATTTCCCAAAGAAAAGGACTGAAAGGAAAGGGCAGGGACTTTGAAGAAAGATTTCCTTCGGATGAAATGTTCGAAAGAATTCCTTCGGACATTTTGTCCGAAAGAATTAAGACAAGGGAGCCTGAAGGAACCCGAAGGGTAAGTGCCCTTGCGGGGGACTCTCGGCTGCCAAAAAAGGGACACCTTCCTTTCGGGAAGGTTCAAATTGCGAAAGGCCGAAGAAATTGCCAAAGGGGTGAGGCCCGAAGACGTCAAAATTAGCATAGCGAACTAGCCGTTGGCAGTTCAAACGCTAGTGATGGGGGTGCACACGTCAAATTCAAGGTAGCAAACTAGTCGTTGGCTTTCAAATGGCGACGGGCCTGCGGACGTCAAATTTACGGTGGTGAAATAGCCGTTTGGTTTTTTACATAGTGACAGGCCCACAGACGTCAATTTTGACGTGATGCATCGACCGTTGGGGAGAAGCCAAAGGACTAATGCCTTCAGACAAATGGCTGAAAGAAAGGAGCCCGAGGAGCTAGAAAAAGACGAGAAGAATAGCCCGAAAGCTCAAAATTGCCAAAAAGAGACAAGAAATAGCAAGGAAAGAGGGAACAAAACAAAGAATCCAAAACACGGCCACGCACACATACGACAACATTTGGAATGTTCCAAAAGATGCACCCAATCAAGCGCGGAAAAGAATAGATCAGCCCAAGTGGCAAAAGAGGGCGTCGGCAGCAGACATGTCGCATAAGTCTTAAAGAGGGGCGGCCTTGTCATTAAAACAATCAAGCGATCCATGCTTCCGCAGTAGCGTTTAATACGTTTTAAGCACTAAAGTCAAGCCCTGCAATATCTACAGCATAGTTCTGTCAGGCCGTTTCTAAAAGGATGATATCAGCATGAGCAATTTCCTCTTCCCTAGGCATTCAACGCAGCATGGGCTGCTTGTTCTGGAAGGCGCTAGAAGTCTTTCTCTTTATGCTATATATATTGTAACCTCTCAAGAGAAGAACAGATCTCTCAGCTTGTATGGTGAAGTCCTGCAGGATTTTACCTTGAATCAAGACAACATTTTTACCTCCATTTGAGTTTGCACTTTTGCATATGTCTATGGTTTTGTCTTGTGTTAAGTCATTTTCTTTCATGCTTTCACAGAATGATTTTAGCATGTCTAGTGTATTGTGAGTTCTTTTGCAGGTCAGCAAGAAGTGTCCACAGCAGAGTATAGGTGCATGTGAACAGGCTATCATAGTGTGTCCTAGAACACCTCTGGTAGTGCTTCCTCCCTGTATCTCCTGAGGACCCCTTATTGAACACTGATGCAGAAGAGTTTCTCATGTCAAATGAAATGTATATCAGCTTGTTCTTGGTGTAAAGTGTATGCCAAAGCTAAGTAGACCAACCATTTTGGTGCATCACTACTTTAGTTTATGTTCAATTTTCAGTATTTTCTCTCTTTTCACCCCCCCATTGTTAGCAGTAGTAGTAAAAGACCTCAGAGATGCATCAAAATGAGCTAGCCCTTATCTAGAAATTCTCCCCTCAGTTTTGCCAAACCCACAACAAGAGGGGAGTCTCCATTGTGCCGCGTGGAAGAGAGAAGCCCAGCGTTCTTTCAAGGGTGCAATCCACAGCGTCAACACTACTTATGCCAATGGATCTTGGCTATTACCAAAGAAAGTGACATGGAACCCAAAATTTTGATGGTTGGCCCTGCCTCCTGTTATACTCAAATATTGCATGGAATTCAATTTTTTTTTAAAGATGGATACCTAAAAAAAATTACTGCAAATGGACATCACTAAAGTGATCCCAATAGCATTATCGTGGAAAATGCTGAAGAGGGGAAAAACAGAAAATTGTAAAGTCCAGTGAAGAAACCATGCCTAGAGCACCTATGAAGCAAAATATCAGTTCTTGGAATGTGATTACTTATATAATATTTTACTTGATGATCATGGCAGTAGTTATTTTAAGGGAGCTATGCATGGTTGATTTGAAATTTAATCACACACAATTCATGTGAAGGGAGATTTTTTTCTCCACCTAAATTGTATATCTAGGGCAAGACTTGAAATGAACTTCCAATATACAATGAGCACCTGCAATTGTGTTTATAAATGTGTAAAATTTGGGCAGGATTGATCTAGGAAATTTCTGTTTGTTTCTTGTTCATTTGAAAGAAAGGGAAAATGTTATCTACACAACCTCAAAACAACAACAATAAAGGAAGAGAAAAATACACACACACACACACTCTATTAGACTCACAGGGAAATGGGTCTGCAAATGTTAAGTACAATCTAAAAACAATATCTTAGGTGAATGCTGCTGTTTGTAAATTAGACCTGGCGATTTGTAAAGTGCAGCAAGTTTGCAGACACAGTAACACCTCTAACACACCATGCAAGCAGCAGAATTAATTCAAAGAAATTTACGAAAATAATACAAGAGAGAAATTAGTGACTTTAGCACTTAAAAATACCCATAACCTGCAAAACAAATGACTTTTTTAATAAATTCCAGCAACCTGCACTTTATTTATTCATCCAACATCTTACTTTGTATATTAGCCTTCATGTGCTTAAACAGAACTCACATCATGATGATTTCCTCTCACAACATTGGAGTGATCATGACACCTCATAAAGTCAACTTGACACCATGCAGCTGCAGACCTATCCATCAATAAACTCATTTGATTGACACATTAACTCATGACTCACAAAGTTAAACTAAACAATCAAACTCAATCACTAAGTAGATGTGTCACTTGAAGTTATCACTACTGATAACCTAATTCCAATTAGTCAAACTAAATTGATGACTTAGTTAAGAATGACCTCACCTTGAAGTTATCACTACTGATAACTCCAAGGTGAGGTCATCCTTAACTAAGTCATCAATTTAGTTTGACTAATTGGAACTAAATCTCTAATTAAATGACCAAAACTAGGAAGGAAATGGAAACATAACTAGCCCATTAAGGTGTTAACATCAAGGATGATGTCATATCTGAATGGCACAACAATTTCATCCCATGGCCTATTAGAAGTGCAGTAATTAAATTACAAATAATCCTAAAGTCTAATTTGCTTTAATAAATGCACTTTGACTCAAATACTAAGTTGCCGATACAGATACGGGTACGAGTATGGGATACGGGGATACGGTGATTTTTTTTGGGGGGGTTTGGATACGGCCATACAAAAATATATATAAAAAATTAAAAATATAAAAATATAGTCATATAAGCAAAATTAACCACATAATATGCATAGAGGAAACGAAATAACTTCAAATAAGTTATATAACCCCAAAACATATACTCATAATTCAATCCCAAATATCATAATATTCAATAGTCGAGCTTATATTAGTTTTATAAAATAAATAGGTACATGCTGCAAATGTTACAATGTATGGATAAAAATAGAGGCAAATCAGCATTCTCATTGTTCACTATATAGTGTATTATTCTTTGCCTACAATGTCTTCATCATCATGTGGTTCATTAGAACCACAGACAGTAGCAATGCCACTCCCACTAGCTCCACTATGCAAGTCGTGTGAAACACTGTCTAGCTCCGTGTCAAATAAAGAAAGATGTGTAAGGGAGGCATCTAAATCAACAGTCTTTGGGTTCACATCCCACAACTTTGTTGGCCCTTGTATGGAGGTTGTTTATGTGAGAGAAGACGTAAGTGGAGTGCACATAAGCCAAATCCTCCACCTTTTTTGCAGCCAACTTGTTGCATTTAACTGAGTGGATAAAGCCATAGTTGCCCCAACTCCGCTCAGCTGAAGAGGAACTTGCAACATATTGAAGCCACAAAGTGAATTAAAATTTATAAAAAATTAAAAGACTAAAAATTAAAACTTAAAACAAAACATCGAAAAAGTCAAAAGAAGGGTAGAGTGAAAAAATTGATATCTTACTTGTGATAGAACTTTTATTACAAGTGGTTGAAGGTGGGTGGATGCTTGCCCATGGAGGTACCACCAAAAGTGAGCATCCATCTTGTACTTGTCATGGATAGCACCAAGGGAGTGACCCATCGAAGATATGAAATGCACAAACTCTTCTTTGACTTGGTCTTCTACCTCTGGATTGGGAAAGATTCTAGAGAATGTTGCCTTATATTCCTCGGCAACCTCAACATCCCTATATGGTGTGACCCAACTGGGCAAAGAAAGAATCTCTGCACTGTAGTATTTGGGTGTCAAGGCAAAAGCAAGAAGATGTAATGGGGTGGTCATTTTGTTCCACCTTTCAATGAGATGCGACTGCACTTCTTTGAAGAACCTCTCTGTGGGATCTTGCTCTTTGGCATTTATGATAGATTTAATGTTCTCAATCATCGAGTCAATTTCATCATAAATCTCACCTAAACATGGATGATCCATGTCTACATATCTCAACATGCTGACGATGGACTCAGTAAAACTTAGCAAATACTCCACACGTTCCCACCACGCATCATCAAGAATCCACCCTTTCACTTTTGTGGCCCTCTCACTATTTGTTTGCTTCCATACACCCCAAAGATTGTTGATGACCATGCTACTCAATGCCTCACGCACCTTAACAAGTCATCTCAAGACGATGGTGTGTGAGGCAAATCAAGTCTCAGCAACCTAATACAAAATTAAAACAAATAATTAATAAACTTTAAAAAATGTTCAAAAATAAAAACACTACAAATTACAAACTTATATTAAATTAAATTAAGAGTTACCTTCAACAACTGTAATTTTGAAAAGGTCCTAAAGATGGCTTGGGACATATGATGGTTGGTTATGAACATTTGGATCTCATTCGCCTCCTCATAGACTTGTTTGATCCAGTCAATTTTTGTCCCCAACTTTTGTAACATAAGGTTGAGGGAATGAACGGCACAAGATGTCCAAAATATATGCCCATACCTTGCCTCAACCAACATGCCCGCAGCGCTACAATTTTTAGCATTGTCCGTTATAACTTGGACAACGTTTTGAGGCCCCACTGCCTCAATGGACTCTATCAAGATGTCGGCAATGAATCGTGCATCCTTCACTTGCCCCTCACAATCAATGGCCTTCAAAAACATTGCCCCTTTAGGACTCACTGCAATCACATTAATCAATGGCTTATTTGTCGTGTCTTTCCATCCATCGAAAATGATGGACACCTATGTTCGATCCATGAATCCTTGATGGGCTTCAATGCATCTTCAATGTGTTTTCTTTCTTTTGTCAATAAGGTGATGCGCACCTTTTCATAACCTGGTGTGGCAAACCCTTTAAGAGCAGCATTGATAGATCTCACCATTTCCTGCCAGTATGGTGATCTAACAGTATTAAATGACAGCCCACATGCATAAATACGTGCGATGCTTTGCTCCGCTATCTACCTGGATTCATTTTGGAATGACCTCTCCAATGGACCTGCATTTTTTGTTCTCTTGCGACCAAGAGGTGAATCCTCTTCCTCTTCGGCCGCAACGGATGTAGCAAGAAAGGGGTGTGATGGGGTCACCACATTAGCACGAGTTAGATCAACAAGTGGTGTTCCTTTCTTTCTCAAAGGATGGTTTGATCTTTACCCCACAACGGCTTCTGCCTCTTCTTGCTCTTTGATGTAAGCAACGATCTTTCTCTGTGGCAAGCCCTTTCCCAGCCTTCCACCTATGCTTGGCCCACCACAAATTCTGATTCCAGTGCCAGAAATCACATACAAATGAGCTTTCACTCAACTATACGAGCTCTTGAATTTATCATTACACTCTGAGCAAAGCCAATGAAAACACCCTCCATCAGGCATCTGTTCCAATATTGTCACATACTTCCAAAGGGGCATTCGTGGATCAGATTTGGGGGTTATCCCTTGCCCCACCGAACTAGCACTTGCACCTTGAGACATTCTAATTTCTGACAAATCCCTATAGGCTTATAGCACCTGAGTCCTGGTACAAAATTAAAAAATGCTATTAAAATTTAATGGCAAAAACTAAAAATAAAACAATTACTATTAAAATATTAAAAATATAAAGTTAAACTATTAACTATATAATTTGATATTAAATTTTAATTTTTAATATTTTAAAATATTTAAAATTTAAACTATATAAATTTATAATCTTTAAAAATTAAATCTAATTGAAATTAACTATATTATAATTTATTGAATATTAATATTTTAAAATATTTAAAATTTAAACTATATAAATCTTTAAAAAAATAAATATTATTATTTAATATTAACTATATAATATTTAAAATTTAAATTATATTTATTATTATTAAACTATGATAATAATTATTAATTTAAACTCTTATTAATAATTATTATTTATTAAAATTTTAAAAATTTAAAGTTAAAAGTAAAACTAAATGGAAAAAAAAATGAAATTAAATTATAATTTTTTATTTTTAAACTATAAGTCTATAACATCATAGACTATAGTGGCATAGTCTAGACAAAACTAAATGCAAAAAAAAAAAAATTAAAAACTAAACGAAACATACTTGATTACAACACGGAGAGCAAATGGCGGGCGACAGGCGAGTGAGCAAACGCGGGGAGCAGACGGCAGGAGCAGTCGACAAGAACACACAGAGTAGCCACGTTACCGGATATTCAGAGATAAACACGGAGAGAGTCGGAGATTGAACGCAGGTAGGGTTAAATGCAGTTGAGAAACAAACGCAGCGGCGGAAATGAGTTTGCTTTTACGTTTTTTCCCTTTTAGGGTTACGGCAATGCACTACGATTTCACTTTATATTTTTTTAAAGTGAAAAAAAAAAATTAAATGATTTTTTATTTTCAGATCCGTGGGGGATACGGGCAAGGCACGTCTTGCCCCCTATAGACACGATCGGATACGTCCATGGTGGGGGATACGAGCAGGGCAACGTCCATGGACATATCCGGCCATATCCACAGGGGGCAAGACGTGCCCTGTCTGTATCCCTCACGGATCATACCTACTCTATATCGTATCGCCGCTTCTTGGCATTTTCAAAACCCTATCCTGCCATATCCGGTAATGTAGCTCAAATATATCATTAACTTATTACATACACAAGTAGAAAAAGAAATAATATATCAGTTCGGAACAAATCAACTAACACTCCCTCGTGAGAAATGGATTCTCCTTCAAACTAGGTCGCTCAACAACTCAATCTGCAACTCTAAAGGAACATATTCAAGAACCAATGCCTCCTTTCGTACCTTGTCTTGTAGGAGATGATACCAGACAGCAATATGTTAAGATCAATCATGAAAAATAGGATTTTCAGAGAGGTTAATACAAATTTGATTGTTGTAGTAGATACTTGTAAATGCCAGCATCTCATCGGTCAACTCAGCCACTAATTTATGAATCCCAACAGCCACACAACTAGTGGAAGACATTGCAATGTACCCTGCTTCAACAGAACTATGAACAACTACCACTTGTTTCCTACTAGACCAGGAAATCATGCTGGTACCAAGAGAAAAACAATACTTAGAAGTAGATTTCCGAGTCTCAACACCTCTTGTTCAATCTAAATCTAGAAAAACATGCAGACAAATAAGGCCATAATCTATGTACAAAAATACCATGATGAGGTCCCCCCTTCAAATAGCAAAGCATAGTCCTCCAATGGAACTGCCTCCACTCCACCATGAAGTAACTCAATGTGTTAACTACATAGCAAGTGTCAGGTCAAGTATTAACAAGATACATAAGTGATCCTATCTTCTAACGATGAAGTGTGGAATCAACCAAAACTGAATTTTTATCATAAGCTAACTTAAGATTCAGCACCATTGGAGTTGACATTGGCTTGCAAACCAACATCCCAAAATTTCTTCAAAATTTCCAGAATATACTTTCCTCAGCCGCGGAAAACATTTCCATTAACCTGCCAAACTTCCAGTCCCAAAATATAATTTACCAGTCCTATAGCCGTCATATCAAACTCAGCAGCCAACTCATTCGTACACCACAAAATAAGTTTCAAAGAACTTCCAGTACGAATAAGATCGTCAACATACAACATTAAAACTAGCAGATCAGATTATCAAGAATGAAATGCGAATTTGAATTTTCTGCAGTTTTAGAAAATTGCAAATTCTGCAAGAAATGGTCAATGCAGGCATACCAAGCCCATGGTTCTTGTTTTAGGCCATACAATACCTTCCTTAATCTGCATACATGAGCATCACAATCGTGGATCTCAAAACCCTTAGGTTGATTAAACTAAATTTATTCTTTAATGACACCATTCACGAAGGTTGTTTTTAAATCCATCTAATGTAAATTTCAACAAAAGCAAGCAGCCATTGAAACGATAGTTTTGATAATGGTATAACTGGTTAAAGGGACAAATGTCTTGTCACAGTCCACTCCCTCTTTCTGAGAGAACCCTCAGGATACAAATCTTGCTTTGTACATCTCAATGCTTCAATCTGCAACAAGTTTTATCTTGAACAACCATCAAAAATCAATCATTGATTTCCCCTCTGGGCTTGGTACAATCTCCTAGACATTACTCTTGATGGCGGAGTTATATTGCTCATTCATGGCTTCACACCATACTTGTTCTTGAGCAGCTTTCTCATAACTCAAAGGCTCTGCATACAGAATAGAAATCATCAACACAAGATATTTAGGAAATTTCTTAGGTGGATGGCTTAACCGAAACCAAGTACTGTACTTTCCAACATGCTCCTCTGCATCCTGTAAGACTTGAGAAAGCCATCTCGGCTTTCAGACTGAATAGAGAGTTTGTAAGACCTCTCCTTGGCTGGAATCAATCAGATCAGAATCTGGTTTCTAATCCAAATTTGGTACAACAGGTGTCTCAGCCTCTTCAGACACTGTTAGAAGCTCCTGAGAACTTGAGGAGCATCCCTCAATAAATTTTAAATCCCTACTTACCACTATCTTCCTCTGCCCAGGAATATAGTACCAGTGGGCCTTAGATGTCTCACTATACCGAACAAAGATGGCTTTGATACTTGAAGGCTCCATCTTCATCCTTTTATCTATAGGTGCATGTATGTAAACAAGAGAACCAAAAACTCAAAAATCAGATACCTTTGGCTTCTCACTTATGAAAGCCTCCCCCGATGTCTTGTTTTTTAATACTCGGTCCAAGTACCTCTTCAAGATGTAGACAGTAGTATTACATGCTTCAGCCCAAAGACATGGGCAAGTACTTATCCTTAATCATAGATTTTGCAGTTTTAATGATGGACAGATTCTTTCTCTCATCCACACCATTTTGTTGGGGATTGTAAGGGACCATGAGCCTTTCTTTATCTTGCCTCTTTGTAATAAGTGTCAACTCATTGGAGGTGTACTCTCCTCTATTGTCTGATCTATGTCACTTAACCTTCTTACCTGGCCAATAAAAACGTGGTTTTAACTTTTTAGAACCACTTTGTTTGAGGAATGATTGCCTATAGGGTTGCAACCTTAAAAAGACTCAATCATCTACTTAAACTGACCTCTCAACTCTATGCTGATCCGCATATAATTTATGTTGATTTTGAGCATGTTGTAGGCTCTCTTTTAATGCTTTCATGATGTCATAGTTTTATTGAACCAAATCTTTAACCCCCAGTACTCTATTATATGTCATAATCAAATTCATGAAAGAAATTGCATCATAACCATAAAGTGCTTTGAAGGGAGTCATACCTATAGACATGTGGCAAGTTGTGTTGTAACAATATTCAGCCATATGTAACCATTTTATCCATGTTGATTGCTACCTTGAAACATAGTTCCTTAAGTACCCTTCTACTCACTTATTCACAATTTCAGTTTGCTCATCAGTTTGTGGATGATAACTAGTACTCAGTGTGAGCTCAGTACCTATCAAATGATAGAGTTCTTGCCAAAAATACTCATAAACCTGTTGTCCCTGTCACTTACAATATTTTTGGGCAGCCCATGCAATTTAAACACTTCTTTAAAAAACACATCAGCAACCATAGGAGCATTGTACTTGGATGGAAGTGGATAAAAATGAGCATATTTTGTGAGTCTATCCACCACAACATATAAACAATTCTTACCTTGCACCATAGGCAATCCGGTAATGAAATCCATGGAGATGTTTTCCCATTTTTGTGAAGGAATAGGAAGGGGCTGCAAGAGTCCTGTTGGAAATTCACGCTCACTTTTATTTTTTTGACATACCAAACACTCTTTGATGTACTTGACTGTTAGGGAACCTGTAGCTCACTCTGATACCAAATGTTAGTACCTTAGAGCTCAATTGATTACTACTGTATAAGCAACTAAACACGGAATTAAACCAGAAGTAATAAATAACTAGAATTCAGAAATAACAAAGAATAGATAATACGAGAAACAATACAATCTGTATTAACACTCTTCCAGAAGGAAATACAATGAAAAAATCTCACTCTTCCCACACCTCTTAGGCGTACAGTAATTCTCCCTCAAGAGTTCTCTCTCTCAATTACAACCAACTCAATAACCGAGTTGTTCCCTCCAGTGACAATCAACCCAATGTTTGTTGTTGCTTGCTCTGATTGTGACAATCAACCCAATTGTTGTTGCCTCCAATACTCCACAGACCTTCTTGATCTTGCACCCTGCAGATCTAATTGATCTTGCTTGACCACAGACCTTCTTGATCTTGCTCCCTGCAGATCTAATTGGTCTTGCTTGACCACAGACCTTCTTGTTCTTGCTCCCTGCAGATCTAATTGGTCTTGCTTGACCACATACCTTCTTGATCTTGCTCCCTGCAGATCTAATTGGTCTTGCTTACATTACAATATAGCCCCATGGGTCTCTTAAATAGATCCCAAACCAAACAATAATTAGAAACGCAGACTCAAGACTAAAATTAGTCTTTACATGCAAACTCACTGTTCGTCTAAAATTAGAACAGTTCTGGAACGCACAGATGACCGACATCGGTCTCTGTCTGTCTGGAGATGACCGACGTCGGTTCCTGTCTGACCGATGCCGGCCGACCTCTAACCGATGTCGGTTATTGTGTACACTGAATATAACCGATGTCGGTTGGCCTGACCGACGTCGGTTACTGTGACACTCAGCAACCTCCACATTTGCATAACAGTGAAGCTTTTAGCTCCACAACTTGACATTGACAACCTACTTCTTTAAACCCTTCCAATAGAACCTCTCCTTTACAAGCTTGTAGGTCTTGATATACCCTTGATGACCAACCAATGGAGAGTCATGGGCAGCCCTTAAAATCATGTGTTTTACCCTAGATTCCGGAACCAAATAGATCCTTTCTTTGTAGAGTATAAGTCCATCCAAAATTCTACACTTATCAACAATTACCCCTTCAAGCAAGTCATTAGTGACTTGATTTTTAGCATATTCTAAGATAATTAACTCTCTCCAATCTACTGCTATAAATGACAGAACAGATTTCTACATCCTCTTGTAAAGCTTTATTGAACATAGAATTAACTTGAGATGACCCATTGAGCATACCTTGAAGAGTTAGCTCCTTGTTATCCACCTTGAATTTGAGCATCAAGCTTTGATATTGAAGATAAATTCCTTCAATGAATGCAACCATTAGACCCCAAGTACAAGATCAATATCCCCAATGTCGATTACATAAAAATCATCACATACCTCATACTCTCCCAAGGAAATTGTGAGCTTGATGATTCTTTTCGTGCATGGAAGAGAAAACCCATCCGCTATTGTTACTTTGAACCCCTTGAAATCTTCTACACTCAAATCAAGTTTAGCCACCAAGTTCTTGCCAATGAAATTGTGAGTAACCCCACTATCAATCAAGATGGTTTCCCTGTGCTTCTGCAATGTTCCTCCTACCCGGAAATGATGGTACTTTGGTGCTCCAAAAAGAGTAGCAAGAGTGCTGCCCATGTCTTCATTGTAATCCTCATGCCCATGTTCATCAACCATATTTTCATTTTGCTCAACATTCGTATCAGCAACATCAAAATCTAAATCATCATCAATTACCTCAATGTAATGGACTTGTCATTTGCCCACGCAACAATGGCCTCTAGTCCATGGATCTTTGCAAGTGTAGCACAAACCTCTCCTCCTCAACTCATCTCTTGAATCCTTCATGTTGTTGTTACAGGGCAGTGCTTTATGTGGTGGAACATAAGGTTGAAAAGGCTTCTTTGGTGGCTCACTAGGTGCTGCCCTAGGCTGCCCACTTGGTGCTTTTGGCTGCCCACTAAAATCAGACCTTGGTTGCTTGGTATTCCCCACTTTTAGCAGCAAATGAGTGGCTGCCCCTTGCTTTCCTTTTGGCCACATATTGCCCTTGTAATCTGAACACTCGAGATCCAAAGCTTTCGTAATTGCATTTTGCAAAAAGAGAGGGTTAAAAGCTTTTACCAAACCTCTCAAAGGCTCAATCAAACCCTCAGTAAAGAGAACCAACCTTCTTTCACTTATATCTGGTACCATGACTGAAATCTTTTGAAGATTAACAACATACCTCTCAACATCATGATTTTGTTTGAGTTGTGCCAACTCAAGGAAGTGGATCTCTGGATCTCTTCTATCAAATCTCTCCATTACTCTCTTGTTGAATTCTTCCAAGGTAGTAATAGATCCATGGCTTTATGTGATCATGCCATGAAACCACCACTCATGAGCTATACCCTCCAAGTGAAGTGTGCTAAACTTGAGAGCTTCATCCTCAAACATGGGGTTGAGTAAAAAATGTCTCCAATTTCTGCAACCATGATCTCACTGGAAGTTTATCAGTACCATCAAAAACAGAAAGAGAAACCTTACCCAACCTTTGTTGTAAGTCTCTACGGGCCTGCATGCTCTGTCCTCTTGATTTTGACCCATCCTTCATCTCACAATACTCACGAAAAGTCAGAAGTTCTTGAGTAGCATAGCTTAGGGCTGCATACTCACTTTGACATGTATCAAGTGGATTACACATCGGTGGCTCATCCTCAACAACCGGTTCTTTCTGCAGAAATGTGCCCTTGAAGAACTTGTGAGGGGGGTTGGTAGAAACCCTCTTACTGCTATTCGAGCTTCCTTCTCCTTTGAGGTGATGGCTCTTGTTTGGATCTAGTGTAGTCTTCAACATGGCTGCAAATTGCATACTCAAGGTATGTTGAAGATCACTTTGGCTCTCCTTGATCAAAACCTGCAAAAACTTTACTTGTTCCAAAGTAAACCCTTGATCACCCATGGCTTTTCCTCTTCTCTGATAACACACAATATTTTTATCTGCTTGCATTTGAATATGCACACAAAATCTCAAGGGTGCACCGAATCGGTGCTTTGATACCATTGTAATGTCCCCTTATAAGGCCAAAGAAGAAAGTACAAAAAATCCACAAATCCCACTTATCTTCAAACGGAAAAGTCACAATATTAAAAATGTCAAAATCTAAATAAATTGCCAAAAAGACTAGATCGTTGCCCAAGGTCAGCGATTTGGTAAAAAATGTCTTTTCTGCCCTTAAACAACTCCAAAAATTATGAAATTTGGTTTGCAAGTGCTAAATGAATATTCAAGTCAAATTCTCCAATTAGTTTTGCCACATCATCAATTCTGGAATTTTTATAGGCAAAATATAGCATAAACTTATAAAATTAAGTGCTCCAAAAATACTCAGCCAATCAACACAAATAATATACCAAAACGACCACAAAAATAGGAGAAATCCAATGATCTTTATTGCAGAATTTTTTGAGCACAAAATGTCCACAAAAAATGAAAATTACAGTCCCAAAGGTGATGTCACCCTTAGGGAGTATAACGTCACACTCCTAGAGGGGTTCACTCTACCCTAGAGCCCTCACAAATGTTTTCAATCTGATCACTCGCTTCAAATCTGATGTATTTGCTCACTTGCCTTCAAAAATAGACCTAAAATACAGAAAAACTAGAAATACTTCTTCACATCAGCAACCTACAAAAAACATAATGTCTTCAATATGATTTTCGAGTGAAATCACTCTTCAATCAGCAATAGCAACCTTGGGCATTCACATCCCAATCCTTCTTCAAAACTGAAGATTCAATAAATCAAATTGGTATATCCAAAATAGAAGCCCTCATTTCCATATATAGTCTTCAAAGTGGGGCAAACCACTTTTGGAGTCAAAATATCTTTTTAAAATCACTTAACTACTTTTCAAAATATCTTTTCTTTTTTTATTTTCCCTCCAAGCCGACATTTACTTTTTTTCCCACTTAAAATATTAAATTAATTGCCAAAATAGAATTAGTAATTAAAATTACTGTAAGACAATAATTTAATAAATAATTAATTAATTTACCCAATTTACAAGAGTGATTAAATCACTTTTGAGCAAACAATTAATTAAAATACCTTCTCCAATTATAATTCAAACTCTCAAGTGCAATAGTGGTTAAAACCACTTTTATAAAATGTTTTAGTGGTAAAACCCACTTTTTAATAATATTCTATTAACCATAGTTGCCATGTTTGACCGAACAGGGCACAAGTTCGGTTTGAACCGAACAAATATGGTTGACCGAATTTGTTTAGTCAAATTTGACCCTATTTTTTTGATTAAAAAAACACTTTAAAACGCTGAAACCTGTCACGTTTGTTCTCCCCACTGGTTGTTCGCATCTGCATTTGTTTGTTGTTTGCCACTGTCGTCGCCATCTACAAACTCAGGACTGGCATCATGCATCGAGGATTTCACTGTTTCAAAGTTCGCTTGCCGTTTCAACTTTCAACATGTATGTCGTATGTTAAAAATCTAAAAATTTAATGTTTGTCTTCGACTCTTCACGTCTAGGTTTCACGGACCCCCGGTTCACCATTATAGTGTTTAACTATTACAATTGAATAATTGTAAGTAAACGAATTATAAAGTAATGAAGATAAAATATATGTATGCAAAATATTTTTGTTTTAATAAAATAACTAGTTATTTCATTAATAAAAGACATACATACACATGTTTCTAACAAACAATTTAATCTTTTACTCTAAAATTTATATTAGAAAATATAATTTTTTGAAAAGAGATGTCCATGCATTAAACTATATTATTATTTAAGTAATTTAAATTAGATTTATTATTAAATTAAAATATACTATTAATCTATAATTTATTAATTTATTAAAATTTAAAATATTATTAAATATATTATTTAATAGTTGATTATTTATGTTTATATTTTACAAATATGTATAATATATTTATTTTTTATAATTTATAAAAAAATTCTAACCGAACTACCGAACTTTTTTCAAAATCCCGAACTTCCGAACTTTTTTCCACTTCCGAACTTTTTTCCCCTTCCGAACAACCCGAACTTTCCAAACATGGTAACTATGCTATTAACTAATTAAAATTGTATTATATGGTCAAATGATCAAAATCACTATTCAGGGAATCTTAATCAATTAATAAAATAAAATCCTCAAAACTTATCCCTTAGTCTATGAGAAAAAATAAACTAAAGGTCTTCAATACCTATTTACTTGTGAACCGGAAATGGGGACATTACATAATGTTACAAGAAATGGCAATAAAAATGGTTCCAAGTTTCGAGGAAAGTTCATCAACCTCAACTGAAATGTTTGCAATCTCAACAAACTGCTTGTTCTGAAATTTTCCTTTCCCTTGTTCTGACCTTTCTCCTCGGGATGTTCATAAGCATAACATCCCTTATTCTTGCATTTATAACAAGTTACATGACCTTTCTTTTTCTTTGCATTAGAATAAGAGGAAAAGGCTTCCTCTTTCTTACCCTCTTCGAGCTTCTTCTCTGAACCTTTCTTCATCTTGCTGATGAGAGCAAGGTTATGAGTTCTTATTTCTTTGTTGAAGCTGATTCTGTGTCTTTCTTCTTGGACAAAGGTGTCCCACAGCTGGATGTAAGAGGGTAACTTCTCGCAGGCACAAAAACCAATCACAAAGGCCTCCCAAGCTTGGGAGAAGCCCATTCAATGCAATGGGTAACAACTCCTCATCTTGAACATCGGTACCAATAGCAAATAATTGGTCTTGTAACTAAGTAATCTTCATGAGATAACTAGTTACATTGTCAGATTCACCATTCAAAGCAGGCACAAGTTAGTCTTCAAAAGCATTTCTCGATCCATTCACACTTTGAAACAAAGCAATCAAATAATCATACATTTCTTTTGCAGACTTTTCTGTATCACTAGCAAAATTCCTTCTGATGTGAGGGATCAAATGGTCTATCCTAGAGTCTGAGACAATCCTCCTTGCCTTGGTAGCCTTCCTCTCATAGGCAGCAAATTGTTGTGGATCTGTAGGGGCAGCCACGTTACTCTCCACAAAATTCCAAAATCCAGCTCCTCCATGAAATTTTGGAGTCTGAATTTCCAAGGGGTGAAGTTAGAAGCTCCCTCTAACCGGTCACATTCCAGAAGAGTTGGAACTAGTTATTTCTGCAACCACTCAACTTCAGAAACACAATCAGCACAGGTAGGAAATAAGTAATACCTCTACTCACCAATTGCCAATCTTAGGCACATGTGTCTTTCATAGGAATTCAATCAATCATCAACCTCTCACAGGTTGCATCGAAGGCTTCATACCAAACTGGAATCTTCTTGTAGCTTGCTAACATTGCATGATTTCCTTTACCATTCACTAAAGAGAAGAAACCAGCAAACCAGCTCTGATAACATGTTAAACTCGCATGGCAACAAGCCTGCAAACGTTAAGTACAATCCCCACACAATATCTTAAGCGCCTATCAATGCTGCTGTTTGCAAATCAGATTTGCCAATTTGTAAATCGCAGCAAGTTTGTAGACATTGTAACTCCTCTAAAACACCATGCAAGCAGCAGGATCAGTTCAAATAAATTTAGAAGAAAAAAAGAAGGGGAGATAAATTGCTGAATTTACCATTGAAAAATACACATACCTGAAAAAAAACGAATACTATAATAAATTCCAACAACCTGCGCTTTATTTATTCATCCAGAAAAATTGTTTATGAGCACTCTCTGTGCTTAAATAGAACTCAAATCATGATGATGCCTCTCAGTTATCATTACAACCTCATAAAGTCAACTAGACGCTTGACACATGCAACTAAAGAACTATCTATCAATCAACTCACGTGATTGACATATTAACTCACGACTCAAATAGTTGAACTAATCAATCATAATCAATCACTAGATAAATGTGTCACTTTGGAATTATAACTATCATTACATAAAGTAAACTACACACTTGACACCTGCAACTAAAGACCTATCTATCAATCAACTCACATGATTGACACATTAACTCATGACTCACATAGTTGAACTAATCATTCATACTCGATCACTATGAACATGGGTTACCTTGAAGTTAACACAAGTGATAACTCCAAGGTGAGGTCATCCTTAACTAAGTCATCAGTTTAGTTTGACAATCTGTAACTGACTCTCTAACGGAATGACTAAAAATAGGAAGGTAAGTGGCACCATAACTAGCCCATTATCAAGGATGATGTCACATCATCCAAATGGCACTAGATTCAATAGAAGGCCTATTACAAATACAATTATTGCATTAAAAATAATCATAAAGTCTAAGGTGCCTTAATAAATGTATTTTGACTCAAATGAATAATTACACCGATAGGTGTAACTTACAATGGAAGCCAGGGGTGGTGGTAGAGTGTATTAGTGTGAGATATCAAAAAAAATGACCAACCTTAAATTTAATGTCTATTTGACCCTCAAAGAATAATTTCAACATTAAATTTGACATCCATTACCATCATATGGGAGTTTTTCTTCTTGCTTGGAGAACGTGATTGAAAAATTGTGATATCTTCTGCAAAGGGTGGAGTTTGGAGCCCATTTGATTTTTTCCCAGAATCAATTTTCAAGCCCGGCACAGTGGTGCAGTTAGATTGAGGCCATTTATCACCAGCCAGCAGGAAATTTGCAGAAAAGGTAATTGAGTCATTAATCAGTATAGTATGTGACGAATCCAAGAAAGGCACTTCAAAATTGTTATCTCTTGGCTTGTTTCAGAGTAATATATTTAAGATATCTGTACTAGTTTATTACATAGACAGTGGCACATAACCAAGAAGTGGAAAAAGAAATGAGTATCAGTTTGGAACAAATCAACTAACACATATTTCAGTGTCCAAGATGACCAAAATCTGTAAAATGGGACAGGATATTGCATAGGACAATGAGTTTCAGAAATGCGAAAAGAAATTGGGGTCTAAATAAATAAGAAAAAAACACAAGACAATAGCACAAAGATAAAATGGATGCAATGGTTGGCTATTAGAAAGGAGGTACACGCTATAAAAAGACTGGCAGTTAAGAAATGCATACATTCTCGGCAGCTATAATAACAACCCCCAAAGTGTACAAACAAAAAGATCAATTGCAGAACCTACTTCCATAGGGCTGTGTTGAATGGACAAGGGTTGATTTCACTTACGTTTTTCAAGTGCAAGATAAAAGGCATACCTTCTCACACGAAAAAAAAATTGGAGACATGGGTCTGATGGTTCTGATCTCAAAATGGATTACGACTGAGGTGTGACAGTCATTTATTAGCATTACTTGTCAATAAGCAGTGGCTGTAAATTTTCTGACAGTACTAAGAAATTTTAAGATGCCTCATAGGTAGCCTCCACCCTTTAATACATATTGCACCAGACACAAAAATGAATCAGAATGCCATCACTCACTCCTTGGTCTGTTTCAACTGATCAATTACAGAAGACACACCATCATGTGACATGAGATCGTTCAGAAGATCAAGGATATCTATAAACTGGGTACATCGTTATCATAGGATCTTACCAAGCTCCACCTTCACTTGTAGCTGTGTTTCATTGTCATGATGTGCAGGAAAAATATATCATATATTAACGTATATATCACATCAACAATATCATGCAAAATTGGACTGCTTTGACCCAACACATCTCGCGAGTGTGTTACCAACCTATTATTCTAGTGTATATTAGCCATGAATCACTGTGTTCCGAATGGATGTATAATACAAATAAACACATCTATAAAATCACCGCATGAACACAATTAATGCCATGTTCTTCAATAAAGGAGGCATGTTATCATTAATTATCCCAATAATTGCAAGGGTACCATACATGCTGGACATGCTGGGCATTCTGCTAAGAATGTTGTAAGCATTTACTATATACACACTGATATCAATGGGCATTTTGTCTATATGAGTGTGTGTATAGTAAATGCTTACAACATTCTTAACAGATTGAGTGACAACACTGAGAAATTTGTAGGTGTTTTTGCTATTTGATCCCTACTTTGGATCAAGACATCATCACTTTGCCAATAAATTGGTCGATTTTCATGCAAGCTCTACCCCTTGCCCCCTTTCAAAGGGCAGTCATCCATTTCACTGCATGTATCTATCTGTTTTCCCACCTTGATTGGGACACTGCATTATTCAATGCCCCAAACATTACAAGAGTTTCTTGGACAGTTTTAATTGGTTTCTTTACATGACTTCTTCTCTTTGTCTGGGTCAAAACTCAGGCTATAACATCTCTCCCTTCTTCAAAGAACTGCTTGTCCTCAATGACACCTCTCATACATATTGTCGAGTTCCCATTTTTACTCCATTGACTTATTCGAATTCCACTAGATTCTTTGTAATATCTCTTTTACTCAGATTTCCTGTCCAAACATCCATGATAGAGACTGGCTCATCCACTACCTACTTTACTTCATTCCTTATGAAATTGAGATAATGCCTTCTAGGAATTACCAACATGGGTCACGAGTTACATTTTCACATGAGCAGGTAGCTGTAATTTATGAGCAACATCATTAATATTTTCTATAATTTATGAACGATCCACATCCATCACTGGACAAGGAACTGTTTGGCTTGACGTTCAAATAAAGCTTTTCACTAATCTAAAAAGACCTCAGAATGTGTTTGTTACCCTAGTATATTTCATCCATAGAATGTACCCTCTCCAGACTTTCCTTGCACCCCTGCAACTCCTCTTGCAGTTTCTTCAACGTTTCCACAGATACTTTGCTCTATCCTTTAAATTCTTGTAATCAATATTTATGTGAATCGAACCTGAAGATATAAGGTTGTTTAGAAGGCAAGGTGTTTGAGAAATACAATTACATGGTATACTTTATCTAAAGATATAGAGGATTTTTTCCAAAATAGAAACACTCGAAACGATCAATGAGCTCTAGTAAGGTTTAATGCCAGCCTGTAATTGTTTTTTGATGTGTTTTTTCCATTTTCAAACTGCATTGGAATCTGCAGGATTTGGCCTTTGTCCTTTGCATTTATCGTTTCCTTAGGGAGCCTTATCTTAGGGTGATCACAGCCTATTTAATGGCCCCTCCAATCTCTAATCCAGTTGTTGAAACTGTGACGGACGATTGTGGAGCTGTTAAGAATGGCACTTCCGTTCAAGAAGCCTCAAAAAATCGTCCCCAAGGTATTCCGTGAGGTATAGACTCACAGCCTGATATTGTTTAGCCTAATCCTGAATTTGATTCCACCTATAAATGGCTTGAGCAATTTTATTTAATGGGGTATTTTGTTGGAAGAATTCCATCTAAAAGCATGTTGAAAACCTAGGTTCAGTCTGCTTGGACGCAACATGGCATTAGGCTGGAAAGCATCCAAAATATGATCAAAGGATTTATGTTTATTTCCGTTTTCTAACCCAACCCATGCAAAGCTTATTCTGAATAAGTCCTCTACCTGATATATCCATAGCTCTCTTATGGATTTATTGAATTGGACACGTGATTTTGTTGCTTATGAACACACAACCCTTAAGGTCCTAGTCTAGGTTGAATTCCCAAGACTTCCATTTCCTTCTTGGAATTTTATTGACCAAATAGTGGCCACCATCAGCCACATCATATGTCAAGAGCCCCCTAAATGTCATTCAGCTCCTCCCAAAAAATGGGTTTGTGTGGAAGTTGACCTCTCCGGTGACCTTAAGGAGTTTGTTGTAATTCAAATGGTAATGTCCATCACTCATAGAGTTTTATACACTAAACTGCTCAATACGTGTTTCTGGTGTCAACCTACTAAGCATAAAATCAAAGATGGCTCATTATTTGCTTCTCGCAATAAAAAAATGTCAAAACCATCTTCCTGAAACCCCTAAGACCAGTGGCAAATATGGGTAGACAACAGTTGGAGGGCGTAAGAATGGTCGTAATAAGGGCACTGCTACTAACCCCAGTGTTGGAACAACCACCAACAAAGTCACTAAATCATCTGAGTTCAGATCCTCAAGATCATGCTACATCTAAAATTGGAGGACAAGTTGCTCAACCCTCTAGGGAGCTCACTCGTAATCAAGATGAAATGTCGAAAGAGGCAGAAACACTTTGGTTTTTCAATACACCTCTCGCTGCAAATGTTTTATCAATTTCTCAAACATCATCTCAGATTCGCATTCAAGATTTTGCCACGAGTCTGGACACCAGGCGTCACCCCAAAGCTCTCGTAGTCCTCATCATTTGGAGGAATGAGAGCAAGTTGCAAAACATCAATGGCCATTTCAACTTAATGATTTTATGCAATCAAACTGATAGCAATTTCTGCAAAATCTGTTTGGTGCCCTAGAGGGCTTAGGTTTTGTGGATATGTCTCTTGACTCACATAATCATTTAATTTCTTCTCATGGAACGTGTAGGGTCTCACATACTCAAATTACAAGTATGTTGTGTGATATTTTCTAATCTAGTTTCTAGAAATGGACATTCTCTATCTCTAAGAAGTTAAGGTGGCAAGATTTTCACTTACAAGGGTCATTGAAGTTATTGGGCCAAATAGTTTAGACATGAATAATAATCATGTTTCAGGGCATGGAGGCATGTTAGCATTTGTTTCTCCAAAATGGCAGCCACATTATGTGGATCATGGGTGCGACCTCTCCAACCGTGTTCTCTCGGTGCTATTAAATCTCAAGAACCACTCTTTTGGTTTTATTAATATTTATGTATCTAATGATGCGATAAAAAGGGTGGCCCTTCGGTGGTGGATTGTTGACAAGTTGGTAGATGCACAATGGATTTTGACAAACTCAACCACCTCCCTATGCGATGGACAGCTGGCAAGCAAGAGGCATGGTTGTATATGCATAATAATTTTGGGTTTTGTGATCCCAATTATTCTTGAGATCCCATGACTGCCATATGGCACACTTGGAACAACCTCCATCATGGATCTAATAGAGTGTTAAAGCAACTTAATAGAGCCATGATCACCACATATCTATATTTATCATTTGACAACTATTTTTCATTGTCGATGGAGACATTGTCGGACTTTGTCCTTTCTGATCACCTGCCCATTTGCTTTCGCATTAATTGCCACTTAAGCATCCAAAAATTCAAAAAATGTAGTTCTTTCTCCAAATTGGACTTTTGAATCATGAGCCCACATTGGCACATGTCTGGTGAGTCTAAAATCTTGTACCTCGGCCTGTAGGAACCTCCACTTCGACTGAATGGTTGTTAGATGCTCTCACGTGCACCACTAGATTTCTTTGAATCTACGAGCGTCAACTGGCGCATATCTATTGGCACTCGTACCTGCCACCACCTCGGAGTTGAGTTGTGCAGTGGCCGCTTTAGAGTAGGCTCCCGTCCATGAAAAATTGCAACTACAAGTAGCAGCACTTTGTCAATGCATTCAAATTACAGACAACTACAATGTGCGACATGCGTAGATCAAAGCTTGAATTCATTGGCTTAAAGTAGGCAACAAATTATCTAAAGCGTTCTTCAAAATTCTTAAGGCCAAACATGCAACACAACAAATCAAAACCATTAAAAAAGCTCACCAGAGGCTAACTGAGGTGTCAAATACAGTTCAAGCTTTTGTTCACCATTAACAAGTGTTCAAAGCTTAGGAACCATCCCATGAGTGATCGCAAGCACATATGCAATGCCTTGTCGTGGTCCCTTGCAAACTCACTCAATCCCAACGAGTTGGCTATGATAGGTCTCTCTCCATTGAGGATCTATATAAAGCTATCATGCAAATGGAAAATGATAAAGCTCTAGATTGTGATGGTTTTCCTTGCGAATTTTACAAAGTTTTGTGGGATAATGTAGGAGAAGACCTTTTTCAAGTATATTGTGAAGCTTTCAAATCCAAGTCTCTCGGCCAAGTAACTAACAAAGGGTAGATCAAGTCCATACCTAAGATGGGAGATCCAGTGTTGATTTGTAATTGGCATCCGATCACCCGCTCAATGTTTCATATAAAATCATAGCCAAATCTCTCACGTTGCACATTCACTATATCCTACGATTGATTGTTAGTTCTGGACAAAATAGCTTTATTAAAAACAAATACATTCTTGATAACATCATAATAGTTTGGGAAGGCATGGAGTGGGCTCAAAGGTCTAATCAACGAGCGTTGTTCGTTAAGATAAACTTTGGGAAATCCTATGATCGCATCGATTGGCCCTTAATCTTGGCTATGTTAACAACCTAGGATTTGCTCCTAATTTTATACAATCAATATAAATGTTGTTGGTAGATGCCTCAGCTTTTCTCTTGGTCAACAATGTCAATTTAGAGCAATTTGGATTACTCCGCTCCATTAGACAATGATGCCCATTAGCTCCATCTCTATATGTGTTTGTTGCGGAGGGTTTTGGCTACTTTTGTCAAATGCTAAATTGCAGGGTCTTGTTAAGGGTATCTCTTCCCTTTATTGAGCCTACTCTGTTACTTATTGGCCATTTTGTTGATGACTCCTTTCACTCTTATCGAGGATGAGGTTAATATCAGCAATGCTATGCAGTGCCTTCATAATCTCTGCCTAGCTTCCAGCTCAAGTATTCAATGGCAACAGACTCAATGTTACAGACAATCCTTCCAAGCTTCGCCTTCTTGGTTAGACAAGTATGATTTGAAATGGATCCAACATGGTGAGGGTTTTCGTTTTTTAGGGATCCCCTTTGCATTCCAAGCTACCCCCTCCCATTTGTGGTGATATGTTATTGATTGAGTTGAGAAAAAACTCTCTTACTAGATCATCAAACCACTATCTCTAGATAAAAAGTTCAAATATGTTCTAAAGTTCTTGTTGCAACTCATGTGTACTACTCCTCTTGTTGGATGCCTTCTATCAGAAGTTAGAGAAAGTTCTTAGAGATTTCCTTTAGACTAGCTCTTCACATGGTAAGGGTTTCCATAGGGTAGCTTGGGAACACTGTTGCCTCCCCAAAGATGTTGGAGGATTGGGTTCGTTATAAATTAGTCACCAAGGTGCACTCATCGAATCTGTTGAAAGAAAAGAAGCTTGGAAAGTCCTACTTCGCAACTACATTTCTAGAGGCTCTATATATATTAGCTCTACTTAGAAAGGGTTGGGTTTTTAAAATCTTCTCATTCTCCGGGTTCATGTTAAAATTGTTGTATCTTTTGTTGCTAAAATTATATGCAAAGCATGGGAAAATATCAAACCTTGGTTGATCTGAAATGGTGGTTTTAGGGATGGTCTCTCTATTAATCAACATTCTTTATGGTGGTCATTGGTAATCAATTTTCATGAAGTCCCTCTTGCAGAAGTCCCATGGGTTCATGCCCTCAAACTCTTCAGAAGAGGAATGCATTATGTGCAAGATATTTTCTGTAAACAAACTCACTCTTGGTTTTCTTGGTTGAAATTCAAGATTAAGTTCCATTTAAACAACAATGACAGAATCTTACCAAGAAGTTATTGAGGCTATTCCTATAGAGAAGTTGCATAAGATTTCAATCACCTCTGCTCACCCATGGTGGAAAGATTGGAAATGGTATGTTGAAATTCCTTTCCAGAATTATACTCCCAAAAAGGGCTATGAATGGTTGTCACCTCATATACCCATGGTTGACAAGCTCAATGCTCAGTGGGTGCTTCATTCTGCTGCTAACACTAGAAGCGGATGATCTCAAACAAAATGGAATGTTAGTCATGAACCTAAACTAGCATATTTTGCTTGGTGCCTTCTCTATTAGGGTCTCCCTCTTGGTCGACGCCTTATTCAATTAGGAGTTGCCCAACACAAGTGTCCATTTTGTGGGCATTCAGAGACCCTTATGCACTTGCTTTGGTTTTGTGAGAAAACACAAAATTCTTGGTCTTGGACTCATGATTTCTTTAGACCCTTCAGACCGTAACGGTTTGTCTAGCAAAATATCCCCCTAGGAGATTGGCCCATGATTCCTGCAACATACACATTTGGCATACTTTTAGGGTGGAAATTATTTAATCTATTAGGAAAGAAAGAAATGCAGTTGTTTTTGCTCATGCTACTGTGGATGTTCATTTCTCTGCTTATAACAAAGAAAAGGTTATCTCCAATGTGTTTTTGCAGATACAAATGCAAGCAAGGTGGCTCTAGAGGTATCCCATCTCCAGACCCTTCTCTATCATTGGGGCAATGCACCATGTACTGTCACTCATATTCTACTCTCCTCACCTTCCAAGGAGGCCATGCTAAGTGGGAATACCGTCACAGCCATTGTCATTACCATTCTCAAAGTTGACTTGGATGGTCTCCATCACATTGTCGCTCAACACTACTTGCTTAGTGTGGGAGCTGAAGGGGGTCGTTGCTAACACTCTAAGATGGGTGGGTTGCACCACCTCCTGCAAACAAGTTCCCTTGTTTGGGAATTTATCTGTCCTTGGCCATTTCACCTACTATTGTAGAGTCAGGCATTGTGGAAGAAGAAGGGGAGTTTAACAATGCCAACAACGGTTGGGACCCTGCTCCTATGAAGGAAGACCTCCCTAATGTTGGTTGAGGCAATCCTAATGATAAGGAGCACCCTGCCCCTAGCCTTTTTTATAGGCTACTTAGTTTCTTGATGTAATTTTCTACTTCTAGTTATAGACAGTTTTTGTTCCTAAGCATTCTTTATGCTTAGTGTGGCTATGGCGTGGCATGCTCTCATACCGCCTACTTTTTTGTGAATAGGCTGTACTATTTCTCTTAGTTATGTGTGTATGTGTGTGTTTTAAATTGTTAATGCCCATATGCTAAGTGGAGTTGTACCTATTGGTAAAAGGTCTACTATTCTTGTACCATCATTGAAAAAACGGAACTTTCCCCTCCTACAATGTCTCTTTGCTCATCTCATTACCTCTTCACATATCCTTAACAAATATATAAAAAAATGCTAGGCAAATTTAGTATGATGCTACCAACACTATATTTGGGCATGCCATGCTTATAAAATACTCTGGCAATCGAGATATTAACAATAAGAACCAAAACTATAGTAACCTTGAAGGGACTAAAAGCAGTCTTAGTAATCAAAATTATATCACTGTATAAGATGAACGGGAAATGTGTTACAGCAAAGGGGAAAATTTTAAAAACTGAATAGATACACTTGAAACAGGGTTGCCGGATACACCACCCCTACTGTCACGGCATGCATATCTATGTGTCAGATACAGATCCAACCAAGCAAATAAAGTTACAAAGTTATTCTACAAACACTTACTTTTAGAGTAAAATATGTGAACATTAAGCTGAATCATAAGAGTGCAAGAGAAATGTAAAAGAAACACGATAGAGCAACTTGTAATCTGCCCGAAACATCCAGTGTTATAACTCATTAAATGTTCCCTTCTGTACTGCTAACGTGAAGGACTGCTAAAACAAAAAAGAAGCAGATGAATACCAAGATATATCTGTAGTTACCTGACTAACTACAAAGTCCACAGAATCCGCAATAAATGGTTCATACGGTCCATCCCGAATTCCTATCAGAATGTATCGCTTAAGCATAAAGCATGGAGTCCAATTTACCCTGTTATAAGGGGAAAATAAAACCAATTCATTTACAATTGCATAAGTCTTTTAGCAAATTCATAAGATCTATAATTTGCAAAAGGATACTAGCAGCTATACAATTTCAACCGAAAAATTAGATGTGTTTGGATTCTAGAACTTGTCAGATATTAGAAAACTAAAATAAGTTAATATAATTCCAATGATATTCTAGAAATAACAAAAAAATGTCATTAAATACATATGAATGAAGTTAATCAGCTAACATGCATGTATTAAAAATATGTTGTAGAGCTTTCTAAAGAGTGAAAAGGAATGAAATAAGCATAAATCATTGATTGTTGTAAATATCCTAGCTCGTTTCAAAAGCATCAAGAAGTAAATGTCATGCATCCACAAATTTTATCAGCATCAAGCAGGAATGCTGGCATACAGAGAGGTTTTCAACAGCAATGATCAACACTCTGAACACGAGAGCCCGGTAAACCCATTAAACTACAGTATTCATGATGGTTGAATTAAATCCAAGGAATTTCTAACCTCGTTATAAATTAAGTAATTTGCATCAGTTGCAGCTACAAAACTTATTCTAACACCAAGATACAGATTTTATTACGATACCACTGTCATGGTTATGCCTTTCAAATCTGTTCTGATGTTGTCCCATGTAATTAATAAAGCAGACAACTGGCTAACAATAAACTAATCAAATAGAATATTTTATTTACAAGTACAAAAAGTTTTAATAAAATACGACAAAAGTTTTGCCAGCTTAGCTGCCATTTACCTCAAGGCAGTATCTATTGTCACCCTGGAGCTGCGCCCTGAATCGAAGACGTGCATGAAATGGCCAGTCCTCTATCCGGCTGAAACAATGGGATTTTCTCACGAGGGTGGGTGCTTCAATAGTGAGAAGAACCTCTAGTGAAGGCTGGTTCTTGTAAGATGTATCAATGATGATCTCTACTCTATGCTGCAAACTACCATGGAAAAGGGAGAAGGAAACTTTAAGGGGAAATCCTACCTAATAAACGTGATGCACCAAAAGATTGATCCACTCAATATGGAACCTTGAACACTGTACAAACAAGGGAAATGGAAGACCTTTGATTTCAATCAATCACTTATACATGAATAATTCATGAAGAGGTTCGATCCAATGACCAAAACATGAGGGAAAGCGATGGAAAGAGGTCTGATACAAGACACTTTGCAGCCACCTAACATCCACTTACAGCGTCAGCAAAAGACATAAAGAATACTAAACATGACCTGCATAATACGATAAGCTAGCAACTAGGTACGAATTAGAATTTGGGAAGGGAGAGAAATCTACCACATGCAAATTGTTGAATGAATATACACTATGCCAACACTCGAAATCTAAAAGTACAGTCCTATTGTTCGAAGAGGTTACACAACTCACCAATGGCAGAGTCTGGTCTAGCCAAGAGAGGGATCATTTTAATCAAGGCTGAAAGCCAATTTATAGAGAATTACAAAAGCCAAAGATTGGCGTTGAAAAATTGAAGAGAAGGATTAACTTAGATTAACTCAGCGCTGACTTGGCCTTTCAATAAAATATGTTTTCTTTTTGTCTTTGCATGAAGCTTCTTGCGCTTGAGGAAGTGAACTTGTCTTTGTTCTGAACCGCCCACCTCTCTTTGCATTGAAATCCATGCCAATGTCAATTTTAGAACTCTACGTGTGCTGCTGGAACGTTTGAGATGATCGTCTGAAAGGCTGAGTTGACCGTTTGATAAGCTAATTGAACGAAGAGATCATTCTCCTTTGCATGGGAAACCCCTGGTAGATGTGGCATTTAACAATTAGTCAACTCTAAATCTAGGGCAGTCAACTCGACATTTGAATTTAGAACTCCGATTAAAGATGAGTTGGACCTTTGGATAAGTTGATCCGGAGATGAGCAAGACTTCAACAACCAGTCAACTGAAGCTTTGACCGGTCGATCGAAAATAGCCCTTGCTTGCATGCATTTTATCCTATTCTGGTCTACTTGTTCATGTCTATTTCTGGCAGGATTCTATATTTGGATGTATTAGTCTATATTTCCTCCATTTGGCCTTTTCTTAACTTCCCGTCGCTTAATCTGAGGTCAACTTACCGTGGTTTCATTCTTTCGAAATTCTGGGTTTACCTTTGCTTCAATGATTACTTCATGCAGTCAAAATTTGATGTCTTGCGGGACATCACCCTTAGTCTTCTTATTTCCTTCGGAATTCTCTGTTTGCAATTTCCTTCGGACTTCTTTTCATTTCCTTGGATTTCCTTCGGCTTTATCCTCCGAAGTATTCCTTCGGACAAAAAGTCCAAAGGAATTCCTTCGGACTTTTTTCCAAAGGATATCTTCCTTTTCTTTTCCTTTGCTCGGGGTTTTGTTTAATCGGGTCCTCGTTTGGCAGCTCCTCTCCGAATTTCTTCGGACTTTTGTCCGAAGGAATTCCTTCGAACAAAAAGTCTGAAGATACTCCTTCGTCTTTGCCTTTGTTGACTTTGGACTTTGCTATCGGCTTTTTTGCATGAGACTCTTGTAATTTCTCCGAATTTCTTCGGACTTTTTCTCCAAAGGAATTCCTTCGGACAAAAAGCCCGAAGGAATTCATCCCTTGTCTTTTGTATTTACCTTTACATTCGAAATGCCCTTCGGGAAAGTCACAGTGGTCCTGTCATCAACCAAGTGCCCTCCGCAAGGGCTTCTGTCCCTTCATCTGCGCCTTTGTCGGAAAATTTGTAGGGCACCTGGGTTTTTTGCAGGGGTCCCAAATTTGTTCCTGTACCTTCCCGAAGGGTAGGTGCCCTTTGGGATTGTTGAAAATGGCCCTTCCGAAGGGTACCTTGCCCTTCGAGTTTCTTGAAAATGACCCTTCCGAAGGGTACCTTGGCTTTTCCCTCTTTTTTTTTTTTTTTTTTTGGGCGGTCTTTTGGATTCTCCGAAGTATTCCTTCGGACCAAAAGTTCGAAGGAATTACTTCCTTTGTCTTAGGTTCTTTCCTTTGTTATTTCTTAGCGGACTTATGTCCTTAGCAGAAGCCTTCTTTGGTGAACCATTCCTTTGGACAAAAGTCGTCCGAAGGAATTCCTGTTGTAGCAAAGGCCCTCACAAAAGAAAAACAACGTATTCTTCCTAATGAATTCCTTCTTTCCTTGGATGGAGATGTGAATTTTTCGAATGGCAAGAGACAATCTATCCTATGGAACAATTGTCAACATTTCTGGCAACTCAGCTGGCTCAACATGCCTGCTATGCTTGAGAACTCAGAGCATATATAGACGCTATTTGAATTCCCAAATGGTGACCCTGATTTTTTGACTGAAAATCTCTTCTAATCATCGCTGAAGTAACCTCCTCCTTCAAAATAAGAAGGAAAACACATGAAAGCAGAAAACTAACTACGAAGCAAATGTGCAAACAAGCACTTATTGGAACAAAACTAAAGCAAACTACTGTGCTTGAACAGCACTTAGAGGAAAGCCAAAACAACTAAATACGTACATAGAGTTTTGCTCTTTAATAGCAATGTTTCAGATGTATCCCATTGACTGGGATTGGAAGCTCTTGGCTGTCCATCTTAGCAAGCTGGAAGGCGTTGTGGGATTTGCAGCTGGAGATCGTATATGGGCCACTCCAAAGGGAATCAAACTTTGTGTGCCTTCCTGGTTTGGCCCGATCCTCATCCCACTTGAGGACCAAATCTCCTTCATTGAAGCTTCGTGAGGAAGCTCCTTTGTTGAATGTTCTTTTCACCTGTGCCTGATGACTTTCCATGGCTAGCATGGCTTGATTTCTTGTCTCCTCCAACTCCATAAGCTCTGCATACCTAATCTCCATAGGCTCATTCTCTAACAACTCAAGTTGATGCATTAGTTCTAAAGCTGAAAACTCGAGAGAAATAGGTAACTTTGTTTTCTTACCATAGACTAGCTTGTAGGGAGAGTTGGCTATTGACCTCTTGTAGGTGATCTTATCAGCCCATAGTTCTGACTTCAACTTGAGATGCCATGATCTCTGATTGTCTTCAATAGTCCTTCGTATGATCCTTAAGAGGTTCTTGTTTGTAGACTCAGCAAGGTCGTTTCTTTGTGGATAATAATTTGATGAAGTGCTGAGATAAACTCCATGTTGGACAGCCCATTGGCTGATCTTAGATCCCACAAAAGCCATTTCATTGTCAGAAATAATGGTCGAAGGAACTCCAAACCTAGTGATCAAACCTTCATAGAAGTCAAGGACGCTAGTTTCGTTTGCTTCCTTCAATGCAATTGCTTCCATCCAACATGTGAAGTAGTCCGTAGCTTTTAGAATCCACTTATGCCCTGAACTGGAAGGAGGGTTAATGAGACCAATAAAGTCCAATCCACACTGGACAAATGGCTGATCCACTGTAATTGGCTGAAGGGGCAGGGCTGCAAGTTTAACTTTTCCTACAAACATAGCGCATTGTTTGCACTTCCTAACCCACGTATAGCAATCACCAAATATGGTAGGCCAATAGTACCCACCTCTCATGATTTTAAGTGTTGTAGTTCTTGTAGAAAAGTGCCCTCCACCAAGTCCATCATGGAATTCTTCAAGTAATCTTTGAGTTTGGCTTGGCTCCACAAACCTTAGTAACATTCCATTGATATCTTTTTGGAACAAAACACCGTCAACGAGCAAGAATGGAATTGATTGCAATCTGAAATACATTCTTTTGGAAGCATTTAGGTGAAAAGGGTAACAACCTTCCTGCAGATAGCTTACCAGATCACGAAACCAGCTGGAAAGTGAGGTGCGAACAGCAGCAATTTCTTCATCATTTGACACTAAAACAGCTTCGTCAATTTCTTGTAAGTCCTGAGTTAGATGCTCACAAAGTCCTTTGCCTCTAACCAGCTTTGTGATCTTAATTTCTATGTCATATTCCATCACTTTGGTTATCCAACCAGCCCTTTTCTCATTTATGTCTTTGTTCAAAAGAAATTCTTTGATGCTTGGATGAGCAACCATTAGACGTATTTTATTATTAGACAACAAGTGCCTAAATTTCTTCAGAGATCTTATAAATGAAAGGACGTGTTTTTCAACAAAAGAGTACTTTGTCTCATACTCCTGCAAGCCTTGGCTATAGAAGGCTATTGGCTGCTCCAAATCTTCATGATTCTGCTGCATAAGAATCCCTGAAATGGTGTCCACATTAGCATACGTATACAGAATGAAGTCTTTCATTAAATCTGGATTTAAAAGTGTACGAGCACTTGCTATGGCTTTCTTAACATCTTCAAACCCTGTTATTCCCTCCTTGGACCAGCTGAAGTTCTGATTTTTCTTTTAACATGGCTGTAAGTGGTTTAGCGACAGTAGCAAAATCTAAAATGTATCTCCTTATAAAATTGATCTTTCCAAAGAAACTTTGCAAAGCCTTTTTGCTCTTAGGCAAGAAAAGTGCAAGAATGGATTGAATCCTTTCAAAATCTATGTTTAAACCGTGCTTTGAAATGACATGTCCAAGAAGCTTACCTTCATGAACTGAAAATACACACTTTTTGGGATTTAGAGATATCCCGAATTGCCTACACCTTTTCAAAACATGCTGGAGGTGAACCATGTGATCTTCTGCATCTTTTGAAAATACTGTTATATCATCCAAATAGACAAGCACAAATTTGTTAAGAAGGCCTTGAAAGGCCATATCCATGGCTCTCTGAAAGGTTGCTCCAGCATTGGACAAACCGAATGGCATCTTTCTGTATGCAAATGTTCCCCACTTAGTTGTGAAAGCTATCTTGAATTGGTCCTCTTCTTTGACCAAAAATCTGATTGTAACCACTATACCCATCCAACAAGGAAAACCTCTCTGAACCTGAAACAAGCTGTAAAATTTGTTCCATTGATGGCAATGGATAGTGGTCTTTAAGCGAGGCCCTGTTTAAATCACGGAAATCAACACAAACAAATCTCACCATTCTTTTTCCATACTAGAACAAGGTTTGCCACCCAAGTTGAATGCTTGATTGGAAATATGATAGCCGATTCTATGAGCTTGTGAAGCTCAGCTTTCATCAAAGGCTCAAGCTTTGGATTGATTGGCCTTTGTCTTTGTCATACTGGTTTAGTTTCGTCTTCTAACTCAATAGTGTGTTGAACCAAACTTAGATCAAAACCTTTGAGATCAATACATTGCCATGCGAATATATCAGCAAAATTTGTGCATAATTCAATGAAAGCTTTCTTTTGTGGAGGAGTGCATACCTTGCCCAGTTTCAAAATCTTACCAACTACAATTTCTACATTGGCATAGTGCTCTTCCTTTGTTGACAAGGCTGGTTTCTCTTTCCTTAGTTCATCATCTTCACTGAAAATATTTTCAAGAGTGACCAATCTCTTGGGTAGCTTATTAGTTTTCAATTGTACAATCTAATCACCATACTGTTGTAAGCGTTTTGACTGATTTTTTAAAGAAAACTCAGCCTCTTTCTGGAAAAATCTCATAATTTGATTGTCACTTTCAAACCCCTGCCAATTTTCTTGGTTATTTGGGACAGAGGCCTTACAACTATCTTTATATGTGCTGAGAAATGTCACTTTTTACATCAACTGGGATATCAAATTGTGCCCCAACGGCAGCGAACCTATCAGCATGTTTATTCCTATCTCTTGGTATTGCCTGAATATTAAAAGCCTAAAAATCTTCAAGTAGATCCCATACTCTGTGTCTATAAGATTTAAGCAACATATTCTTGCATATATTCAAGCCTCTTACTTGGTGAACTACAAGTTCACTATCTCCAAACACTTGTAAACAATTTACTTTCATCTTCTTAGCCCATTGCAAACCGTGAACTAGTGCTTCATATTCAGCAACGTTGTTTGAATAGCCAAACTGAAATTTAATAGAGGAGAAATACCTTTGTTTTGTAAGAGAAATTAATAGCATTCCATCTCCGGTCCCATGCTTCTTGATCCATTAAAGTATAATTGCCACAAGCCTTCATTAGATTCGTCCTCTTTGACCATGGTTGGAATTGGTGCATCGTTCTCATGAAGACAATACACACCAAGACCTTCTTCAATCAACGTGTAGGGATCATGTTCATGCAAGGTGGAAGCCCACTCATCAAGAAACAAATCTGGAACTCCATCCAAAGGTGAGTCTTTTTCTACATCACTAGTTTGTATTATTTCATCTGAGATTATACAATTTGTATTGATCACACTTGGCGTATAAGGCTCCCTGTGAAAACGTGCAATAAGTTCTGAATGAATCGTTACCTTTGTGCCATATCTAGTCCTAAACAGCAAGTAGGTCCAATCAGTTGATAAATATCCCCAAATTTTTGAGGTGAAATCTCTTGAAAGGCACATAGCGAAATAAGGAGGCAAGTCCACCACCACAACGTCCTACTGAATAGTCACGTTAGGACAGACATGTAATGTTAAATTCAAATCTTTGATAATCCCTACCATTTTTGCAAGTGAACCATTCAACTGTAGTACCCCTTTAGTATTTGGCTCATAAACGAGGCCGAGCTTGTCTGCAATCTGTTTGGCCATCATTGTACTGCTGGCTCCACTATCCACCATACAATTATGGACTAAAGTATCACCCACTATCAAAGAACGATAAAAAAGGGGAGTTTTCTTTATTTTTACTTCAGTTTTGTCCACCTTAGATATCTTATCTCCTTGCTGTACCTGTTGCTTAGTTGGTTGATCCGAATTTGTCAAGACAACACCTTCTTTATCAACTGATTTTGGAGACAATTCAAGCACTGAAAGTTCTTGAATGAATTTATCCTTTTGGCCCTGAATTGAAAGGGTATTTCACATGTTAATGCTAATGTTAGACTTCTTCATTTGATCCACAATACTGAACTGAGATGGACTAACCTTTGATTGCACATTTTGTGGTACTTGATGCTCACGAATTAGAGGTATTTGCTGCACTTTACCAACCTCTACATTCTGATTGTTTTGCGTTGTGGGGGAAACAAGTTGTTCTTTCGTACCTTGAACAATAATACTAGGAGTATTTGAAGTATTTGCTATTGCTTGGGCTTTCTCAACAGATCTTTTATTTCTCTGATAGGTTATAACTACAACTTGATCATTTAAAACATTAGTTTTAACATCTTGAGTAAAAGCAACATAATCACCTACCTGCCAATTTACATTAATAGCATCAAGCTGCCCTTGGGTTGCTCTTTGTGATGCCAAACCTGTATCTTGATGTTGACTCTCTCGAAAAAAAAACTCTTGTGTCATATGTGGCATGGTGTTGTTTGGTGATACCAAGTTCTGGTTTTGAATATCATTGAGATTCGAGAGCTGCTAACCTGAATCATGCACCAAATTGTTCTGAGATGGGGTTGGAACAATGGCTTTTGAAGAGGAAGGAGCATTTGGATCAAGAGCAGCATATGGCTTAGCTGGAGTTATGGCCCCTTGTGCTTGATAGAGTAGTATATTTTCTCTGAAACCCTAATAAAGAGACCTTTGATATTTGAAAGGCTGATAGTTGTTTTGATTTTGCTGTTGATAAGGCCTATTTGACTGAAATTGCTGCCTTTTGAGCTGTATTATTTCATTTCCAAAAGATTGTAACAAACTTTTCAACTCTCTTATCTCACTAGATTGACTAGTAGAGGCTGCAATAGGACGTTGAGGTGTTGGAACTGGAGCCAAGGATGGAATTTGAAGAACTTGAAGGGCTGGTATAGAACTTATCTCTAGAATTATGGGCATTGAAGGTCTTGGAGAAAGCTTACCTGCTTGAATCAGACTATTTTCTGCCCTTATCGCAACTTCATAAGCATCTGGCAAAGTAGTACCACCCATTCACTGTATCATCACACTAATGTCAGAATTGAGAGCTTTCAAAAAATATAGAAATGCATATTCAGGTGATGGCCTAATCAAAACTGGTATCCTGTGCCATGTCTTCTGAAATCTGAGATTAAAATCAAACATGAACTCATGAGGAGCTCTCTGTATGGCAGTTAATTGCTCAACTAAAGATAAGTGATCAGATTTGTCCTCAAACTGTTTGACCAATGCAGCACCCAATTCATCCCAGGTGGAAACAGATCTAAGTGTGAGGGTTTTATACCACTGTAATGTTTTTCCTTTGAAAGAAGCAACTAGTAATCTGATAGCAACATTATCCTCAACTACATTATGAAATGAACAAAAATTAGCCACATTCTGGATATGCTCAATAGGAGTTGTTTGATTTTTCCCTGAGAAGAATGGAATACTTTTGAGGGCAGATACAGGTATATCATTTAACTGTGCTAGATTTAGTGGACTTCCCCTATTGAATGGAACAAATACTTGATTTCTTATGGCCATCTGAATGGTAGGGATTGCAGTGTCTAGAACAATAGGATGAGGGGGAGGTAAATATTCTCTTTGAGGATATGGATTTGCCCTCCTAGACCTTGCTCTTTTATAAGTTACAAATTCAAAAAGAATACCTTTGCTTGCTGATCTTGTGGTAACTTTTGGCATGAACGGATTGCCTGAATGATGCTATGAACTCTTCAACTCACTGTAAATGAATATCTTCCGCTGTTGCGAAGACTTTATGTAAAGAACTCTTTCATGGTCCCACCGGGCATGCCAAAAACTGTTGTCAACCTGGAGCTGCGCCTTGAATCAAAAACGTGCATGAAATGGCCAGTCCTCTATCCGGCTGAAACAATGGGATCTTCTCACGAGCGTGGATGTCTCAAAGGTGAGAAGAACCTCCAGAGAAGGCTGGTTCCTGTAAGATGTATCAATGAGGATCTCTACTCTATGCTGCGGACTACCATGAAAAAAGGAGAAAGAAACTTTAAGGGGAAATCCTACCTAATAAAGGTGATACACCAGAAGATTGATCCACTCAATTTGGAACCTTGAACACTGTACAAACAAGGGAAAAGGAAGACCTTTGATTTCAATCAATCACTTATGCATAAATATTTCATGAAGAGGTTCGATCCAATGACCAAAACATGAGGGAAAGCGATGGAGAAAGGTCTGATACAAAACACTTTGCAACCACCTAACATCCACTTACAGCTTCAGCAAAAGACAAAGAATACTAAACATGGCCTGCATAATACGATAAGCTAGCAATTAGGTATGAATTAGAATTTGAGAAGGGAGAGAAATCTACCACTTATGCAAATTGTTGAATGAATATACACTATGCCAACACTTGAAATCTGAAAGTACAGTCCTATTGATCGAAGAGATTACACAACTCACCAATGGCAGAGTCTGGTCTAGCCAAGAGAGGGATCATTTTAATCAAGGCTGAAAGCCAATTTATAGAGAATTACAAAAGCCAAAGATTGGCGTTGAAAAATTGAAGAGAAGGATTAACTTAGATTAACTCAAGGCTGACTTGGCCTTTCAATAAAATATGTTTTCTTTTTGTCTTTGCATGAAGCTTCTTGCGCTTGAGGAAGTGAACTTGTCTTTGTTCTGAACTGCCCACCTCTCTTTGCATGGAAATCCATGCCAATGTCAATTTTAGAACTCTACGTGAGCTGCTGGAACGTTTGAGATGATTGTCTGAAAGGCTGAGTTGATCGTTTGATAAGCTGAGTTGGACGAAGAGATCATTCTCCTTTGCATGGGAAACCCTTGGTAGATGTGGCGTTTAACAATTAATCAGCTCTAAATCTAGGGCAGTCAACTCTACGTTCGAATTTAGAACTCTGGTTGAAGCTGAGTTGGACCTTCGGATGAGTTGATCCGAAGATGAGCAGGACTTCAACAACCAGTCAACTGAAGCTTTGACCGATCGATCGAAAATAGCCCTTGCATGCATTTTATCCTATTTTGGTCTGCCTATTCATGTCTATTTCTGGCGGGAATCTATATTTGGATGTATTAGTCTATATTCCCTCCATTTGGCCTTTTCTTAACTTCCCGTCACTTAATCTGAGGTCAACTTACCGTGGTTTAATTCTTTCGAAATTTTGGCTTTACCTTTGTTTCAACGGTTACTTCCCGCGGTCAAAATTTGATGTCTTGCGGGACATCACCCTTAGTCTTCTTATTTCCTTCAGAATTCTCTGTTTTCAATTTCCTTCGGACTTCTTTTCATTTCCTTGGATTTCCTGCGGCTTTCTTTCCTTCGGCTTTATCCTCCGAAGTATTCCTTTGGACTTTTTTCTGAAGGATATCTTCCTTTTCTTTTCCTTTGCTTGGGCTTTTGTTTAGTCGGGTCCTCGTTTGGCAGCGCCTCTCCAAATTTCTTCGAACTTTTGTCTTAAGGAATTCCTTCGGACAAAAAGTCCGAAGATACTCCGTCTTTGCCTTTGTTGACTTCAGACTTTGCTATCAGCTTTTTTGCACGAGCTTCTTGTAATTTCTCCGAATTTCTTTGGACTTTTTGTCCGAAGGAATTCCTTCGAACAAAAAGCCCGAAGGAATTCATGTTGTCTTTTGTCTTTACCTTTACATTCGAAATGCCCTTCAGGAAAGTCAAGTGGTCTTGTCACAGACCAAGTGCCCTCCGCAAGGGCTTCTATCCCTTCATCTGCGCCTTTGTGAAAAAAATTGTAGGGCACCCAGGTTTTTTGCAGGGGTGCCGAATTTGTTCATGTACCTTCTCGAAGGGTAGGTACCCTTCGGGATTGTTGAAAATGACCCTTCCGAAGGGTACCTTGCCCTTCGGGTTTTCTTGAAAATGACCATTCCGAAGGGTACCTTGGCTTTTCCTTTTTTTTTTTTTTTTTTTTTTTTTTTTGGGCGGACTTTTGGATTCTCTGAAGTATTCCTTCGGACAAAAAGTCTGAAGGAATTACTTCCTTTGTCTTAGGCTCTTTCCTTTGTTATTTCCTGCGGACTTATGTCCTTAGCATAAGCCTTCTTTGGTGAACCATTCCTTTGGACAAAAGTCGTCCGAAGGAATTCCTGTTGTAGCAAAGGCCCTCACAAAAGAAAAACAACGTATTCTTCCCAATGAATTCCTTCTTTCCTTGGATGGAGATTTGAATTTTCCGAATGGCAAGAGACAATCTATCCTGTGGAAGAATTGTCAACAGTATCTACAAGCCATATATATCCCATCAATGCTAATTTTATGGTGTTCTAGATTCATCCCATTGATGGACCACAAGGCGTGGTTGTAAATGTCGATTCTCAAAAATATTATCACGATTTCTCCATAAAATTTGTTGTTTTAACATCCAACTTGTTTAGTCGGCAAACTCAACAAGCAATGTAAACTATTGAAATCACCGTGCTTTATTGACTGCTTCTGCCTCTCACCCTCAATTTCTCCTTGCTTGCAAAGCAAGCATAGATTTTCTAGGTCTATATATTTCCATCTCCCTATTTCAACTGCTAGCATAGTTACCAAGTTCGGAAATCCGAATGCATTTGGGAGGCCAAAAAAATGCAGAAATGCGGAATTCTTAAAAAAATTCAGATAAAAATCGGGTAAAATCCGGTTCAGAAAAATATGTGTGTGTGTGTGTGTGTATTTATGTACATATATATATGTATATGTATATATATATATATATATATATGTACGTAAAATGTTTTAATCTACTAAGAGATGAACATTGAATATTAATTTAACAATTGCAAAATTGAGAAATGCTTAAGTCTCAAACTTGAATTACATTAAAAGATAGCAAAATGTCCATAATTTAGAACCTAAGCTCAAAATTGATAGAAAACTTAAGTTTCAAATATTTTCAACATCAAACCCTGCTTCAAAATCAAAACTAGCACTAGCTAGCACCATCAACAAATCCTCTAACAACATCATCAAGACTATCAATATTTCCTTCAACACCTTCAAAGGATGGTTCTACTTCTCCAAGATGAAGATTGTTATCTTCTTTTGCAAGATTGTGCTCAAGCAATCTTAAATTGCTATGAACAAACACAGGATTTGAGAGCTTTTTGGCTCCTAGTCGGTTTCTCTTGTTAGTATGGATCAAATCATGCATGCTCTAATTTCTTTCACATGCAGAAGCACTGGCACACTGATTGTGGACACGCATGGCAAGCTTTTGTAACTCTGGAGTAGAAGAACCATATGTTTGCCACCATAAATGGGGATCCATACTAACAATGTCTACTTGTGCTTCCTTGAAAGAAAACAAGTCTTCTTGGTTCTTGAATGTAGTCAGTTGCCTTCTCACCTTAGCCTTCTCATTTTCATCTTGAACCAACCTATTTATTGTTGCCAATACACCATTCTTTACCTCTTCATCTGCATCATGATCCACCTCTATCAACTTTGGATTCAAATAGCAACCTGCTACATGTATAGGTCGATGTAACATGTTCCATCGGATATCCACAATATATCAAATACGTTGAACTTCATCACCATCATCTGCCAATACTTTTTTGATCTGTTCTTTTGCTTGCTCCATGCCCTCATACACAAAACTAATACAAGGTTTCATGCCATCAGCCAGTCTTAACAATTCGACTAATGGCTCAAAAACCTTTAGGGTCTTCTCGATGCCCTCCCAAAATGAACTACCCAAGATAATTCTTTCAATGTCCTTTGCAACGCTTTCCTTAGAAGGCTTAAATTGTGTCCATTCTTCACTAACTATAACTCTTCTCAATGTTGTCCTCTCCACCTCCCTTTACAAATTAATCAAATTAGATGCAAATCTTGTTTCAGCTGGAGAGAGAAATTCACGCTTTGCAAATGAGCGATACAAGCTCAAAGTCAAACGGTAATTATGAACTTTGAAATTTGTTTCCCTTCTCTGACAACATTATTTACCCACCCCAACTTTGCAAGATCTTCAAGCAAAAGATCTAAAACATGAGTTGCACATGGAGTCCAAAACAAATGAGAAAACCTGCCTATTAGAAGATCCCCTGCTACTTTACAATTTGCTGCATTATCTGTAATAACTTGGACAACATATTCCTCTTCAATCTCCAGAATAAAAAATTCAATGCATTTGAAAATGAAATTTGCAGTCTTCACATCATTGTTTGTATCAACTAATTTGATAGACATAGAACCTTTAAGGCACTGAGTCAATATATTGAGGAGGGGTCTTCGCTTTGTGTTAGACCACCCATCACTTATTACAGTGCAACCTAATTTTTTTCATTGCTTTTTCATTTTATCTAGTTCACTAGATATAGATGTCACCTCCTCTTCTAGCAGAACAATTCTTAAGCTTTCAAAATATGGCATTGTGTACCCTTTCCCAAAATTGGCAATCCCCTCTACCATTGTTTTCGTATGTGGATTTCGAACAGCATTGAAGGGGATGGCATTTGCATTAAAAAATCGGGCCTCCAATCTGTCTACCTCATGTTTTTCCTGCGGCTTCCACATAGCTTTCAAAGAAAGCTAGAATTGGGACATTTGATGCGCACTTTCGCTAGCTTGGGTAGACGCTAGAGGATGTGTTGAGCTAGAAAATGAGCCAAATTATGTCAAACTGCATTGAATTTTGGCCCTCTTTGAAGATTCATACGCTGATGAAAATGCCTTTATTTCATAGTCGCTTCGAATTTGACTTACAAATGTTGCATACATGGAATTCTGCGACGCCTCTGGGCCTCCAATATAATGATTTCAAATGCTTGTTGTAGTCCTTGTGATATTTGAGGCACAAAGAGTGCATTGCATGTTTCTGGAATTCGCATCTCGTTGAATAATGTATTTCTTCTCAAGCGGTTGACTTGCCATGATGATAGGTCGTCCTTTGCAGCTTACCCTGCAAAAGTGACGTATATAAAATAAAATTATAAAACTATAAAAAAGTAATAAAAAATTAAAACATATCAAAATTTTATTAAATTTAATTTTAAATGCCCTATAAAAAATAAAATGACAACTTTAAAAAATAAAATATATCATAAATTATTATTTCTAATATAAAATAAAATCTAAACGTATTTATATTTAATTTTTAATGTTCATTTAAAATATTTATAATTTTTTATATTTATTCTAAATTTAGAATTTATTTTAATTCCATGCTAGTAATGTTTATTTTTTTTGTTAAATTTAAATTTTATATATATATTTATTAATTATATAATTAAAAAAACAATTGTAAATTTATATATTTAAAATTGTTAAGATTTATAAATATTTATTAAAAAAAACAAATATATAATAAAATTACTTATATTTAATATGTGATATTATATTTATAAACGATTAATATATATATATGATATTAAATATCAAATTTATATTTTTTTTTATATTTATGATATTAAATATTAAATTTATATTTATTTTTTTATATTTTTTTGTTAAATTTAAATTTTATATTATATATATATATATATATATAAAAATATATATTAAAAAAATAATTATAATTATAATATGAAATATTAAATATAAATAATTTTATTATATATTTGTTTTTCTTAATAAATATTTATTAATTAAAAAATAAAACAAAAATAATTATAAATTTATATAATAATACAATAATAAAATAAATAGAAAATAATGCATTTACTTAAAATTAAAATTAAATGTAAATTTAAAAACAGCGAAATAAAAATATAAAATATATCGAACTATACATAGAATTTAACTTAAATTAAACCTAAGTTCAAAAAAGAAATGCAAAGAGAAAGGCGTGTGCCTTTGCCTGCATCCCCTTCGTCAGTCACACTTGCCCTTGCTGCGCGACAACCTTGTCCCACACTCGCCCTTGCTGTTCTCAAATGGCAGATTCAGCTGGTAGAAGGCGGCCCATCAATTGAGTGACAGGAACGCTTGGGATAGGGAAGACAACGACCTGCTCTTTGTTGGCAGACGACCCGTCCCTCAATCTCTATCACATTAACCAGAAAAATATCCACAATGGTTGGGACGACGAGTACGAATGCTTTATTTTAAATCTTCACACTCACTCCACAGCTCTGCGTCTCAAGTTTGAAGTTGATGGTGAGTCACTCAGTCCTAAGCAAATTTCCTTCACTAGCAGTCGCTTACCCAATCGCCGTCAGAATATTCAATCGTCGTCAGACTCAAATGATTCATTTCTTTTTGTGTTTCCTTATGCTTACTCGCAGCCTATAAATTAAAAAAATTTAGGGTTCCTAGTTCCCGCGCTTAGCGACTGCTTTTTAGGGTTCCCTCACTTAGCGACAACACTTTTTAAGGTTTTTCTTTTTTTAACGTTTTAGATTTTTAATAATTAAAAAATGCACGAACCCCAACGCATTAATTCGAGAGCCAAAAAAAATCCGGGTTTTGCCGCTTATGGCCCAGATGCGGCCGAAACTGGGAACTATGACTGCTAGGTTATAAGAGCTTACCCTAAATTGAAATACTTACGCGTTTTATGCACAGAGATTTTCTCTTGGAGGTAACAAAGTTCTATGTGGGTGATCATTAGGTTGATCTTACGTTGATAAAATATCAGTTTCCCACCAAGACCCTATCAAAGTTTCTCTATTACCTTCTTTGGTCATGTGTTGAATGGTTATTGGTTCTTCAGACAAATCTACCTCTTTAATTTGACATTTTTTAATCCATTTCATCCCACCATGATACCAAGTTCAACCCTTCTTTGGAGTCACAAACAATGCTTGGTATGGTAATTTGTCTATGTCCATATGCCATATTTTTATTAAATGTCAGAGCTTGGCATATAATTATTCTCCTCCATATGATAATTTTATTAAAATTTCTTCCACTTAAAAAGTGTGTTAGAAGTTAATCTTTGTTTGGGTATATTAAACATCCTAAAATTGTGTATTATTATTTTCGTGTAAATTTTTATTTCACATAATCCAAATAATATTAGGTGGCATGTAGCCTTCACCTCTTTTGTCTCATTGAAGATATTCCTTATTAGGTGGAATATTCAAGTTACATTTCAAATGTAACTCATTTGTCACTTTGCACCCACTTTCCTCTCACTACATGGGAAATAGAGACATTAGGCACATAATTAGAAGGTTGGCTAATGTAATGATTGGAGTTAATTTGTAGCTCTTTTTCTACACATTGTGTTATCTTGTAATAACTCTGGGTTATCTTTCAATAGCATGTGGTTTTTTTTTTTGCTTCAATTTTCCTAGTTGACAAATCTTGCGTCTCAACTCTTTATGATATGTTTTATGCTTGCATTAATTTCATTGCAATCTCTTTACTTAAAATTCACTGTTTTAGTAGTTGATCTTGGAACGAATTATTTCATTATGTCAGAGTTATACTTCTAAATCTTGTTTCTAATTGTGTAGGAGATTTGGCGAAGGAGCAAGAGAAAATTTATATTTGGAGCCACCATTTTTTACACATTTTTTTTAAGAACTAACACCCTTCCAAACTCGTTTTAAGTTTTCGACAAGTTATATCATGTTTAATATTTCTATTTTTTAGATTGTATTTTTCTTACATGATATTTGTTTGCAGGTTTCAGGGAAGAACATTTTTTTTTTTCCTTTTGAAGATTGCAAACTTTGTTGTCAATAAATCTTTTACATTTTTTAAAATAATCTTTGACTAACCTTTTTTTTCGTTGAAAGGCATTTTATACCTTCCTTGCATTTTGTTTTTCAAAAATAAAGGTATTGCAAAGATATAAGATTTTAAAAACAAATGATTCGTTGTTATTTTAGCTTCTTTGTTGCTTTTTCATGTGCATAAATTTTTGCTACATTAAATTTGACGATCCTATGAGTGTCTCTATAGCCTAGAAATTGACCAAAATGATGGTCATTTGAACATTAAACTATTCTTTTAATTCAAAAAATTTCTTTAAAACAGTTCTGAATTTTATTCTTCTCTATATTAGCTTTTCAAAACACTTTAAAACTTCAAAATTCGTTTAGATTTGAAGAAGTTATTATTGTTTTAGCATTGTTATACTCATAGTAGCAGAACGTGCGATTTAAACACGATTAATTCTTATACTTTTCCCAAAACGCTTTTTTCAACCCTTTTTTTGCGTTTTTTTCAACAAATCAATCTGCAAGACCTTGTATGATGGGGAAATTTGAAATGTTATCTACAGTTAAAAAAACTTAAATACATTCAAAACTTTTAAAAAATTAAACCTAACCCTAACCAGTAAACCTAACACTCATTTGTGGTGGATGTTATATTTGACATTCATTTGAACATATTTAATATTTTTAATTGTGAAATGTGGCAGAAATATTTCTCATTATAACTCCTTAAAAATCTACCCTTGGATTAATACCTCATGGGTCAGATGTAGGTAGGGATAACATTCATGGCTTATTTAGCTCTTGCATTACACATGGAGTGCAAACCATGCTAGAGAGTATTGGTTGGAAAAATATTGTTCACGAACAGGCAAAGAAGGCAACCTCCAAATTTTAATTACAACTCTAGCATATCGCAGATGCAATTGCAATTGTAAGTTTTGCGTTCACTGCCCCATCATACGAGGCTTTGCATACTGATTTGTTGAAGGATGTTGTACAGGATGTGAATGATGTGCAGAGCACTTCTTGGAGTTGAGTGACGGGCTTATCATTCGTCCACAGTATACATTCCACCACTGGATGCACTCTCTTCGCATCCCATTAGGACAGTTTCGAGTGGGGTCTCACATGCTTAGGATTGAGATAGAGCACCAGATAGATCGGGTAGACAGGATTTGTTAGTTATGCAGCATCCAGGAGATGGAGTCTAAGGAGCACTTCATCTTTCGTTGTCCCATTTACTATGAGATCAGAGGGAGGTTTTACTACCTATTTAGGAGGACAGAAACTCTTTCTGACTTCTTCAGATATAAGGACCAAAGATGTTTGGCTTTATATATACAGGAAGCTCTTAAACTTTGTGATCATTTTATTCAGAGACCCTCTAGACTAGTCTCCACTCAGCGGATTACTTCTTTTTTCATGGTGCTACCTTCGAGGAGAGGCATTAAGTGACAAATTGACATTGGTACAACCCCACATTTTAGATCAGTGAGGCCCAAAGACACTATTCACAGTTCCCCGAGTTTTCATCAGCATATTCACTTTAGACCCGGCATCAGGAGGCAGACTAGACCCACCAAACCTTCACAAATGACTTTTCCTTCTAGGCAGAGGATTGAAGGACAGACCAAGCATCATACCTCCCCTTCTTCGGGTCAGACTTCTATCCGGAGCTTCTTCTCGTCAGCCTTAGATGCTAGGAGAGTTGAATCAAACTCTTGATGGGTTCCCTCCTGGTTCTTCTTTCTTAGGGATCATCCTCGTGCTCTCGACGTTTACAGATTCTTGGAGATTACTCATTTCTTTTGCTCCCTTCATTAGACTTGAGCGTGGTTGGGTCCTTTGGTGGTTTGGCTCTGAGAGTGGTCACTCTTTGCCATGTTTTATACTATTTCTTTCAGCATTGTTTTTCTTGTTTTTTGAGACCTCTTTGGTTTCCCGCTTTTTCCTAACACATTTCTATAATATGCAGTCCCTTTGACCTACTTTTGTGGTCACTAGTTGGACATTAATCTTTATCTTTATCTTATCTTGCAAAACATCATAAGGAATGAAAAAAATCAAGATGCATTATAATGTTAGATTGATGGACAAATGAAGCCACACACTCATCAACTTCTTTGTGTCATGTGGCATTGGCATAGTCTTTATTAAGAGTGTCGAATCTGAGATGATAAAATCGGGCAAAACACTCTTTCATCTATTTGATGAGGTTGTGATTGAAGTGGAGCCACAAAATGTGGTCCAATTCATTACAAATAATGTTGTTTGCGTCACTGCTAGGAGGCTTTTTATGGACAAATATGGAACTATGTTTGAGACTATATGTGGCACATTATCTTAAATTGACCTTGGATGACATAGAAAAAATTCCATAAGTGAAAGAGGTTTTGCAAAAAATCCACACGTGAGTGCTTAATATAATGCACACATTCATAGATGGCAAGAAACTTTTTCAGTGAGGGGTGACAAGGTTTACAACCCACTTGCATTGAAAACTTTTTTTCAACAACAAATAAATTTAATATGAATATTCATTTCAACTAAGTGGATGGAATCTTTCTTTGTGAAACATATGGAGGGAAAAGTAGCAATTGACTATGTTTTATCACTATCTTTTTGGGAAGAGGTAGATAAAATTTTGTTATTCTCTGAGCCTCTAGTTTAAATTTTGAGACTCATCGATGGGAATAAACCCCCATGGGTTATCTATATTAGGCAATTGATAGGGTCAAAAGCACTATTAGGAACAGATAGGAGAATAACGGGGCCAAGTACATGCCATTATGAGGGAGTTGATAAAAGATGGGATTGATAGATGCATTCTCCTCTCCATGTAGTTAGATATTTTTTGAATCCAATGTTGTTCTTTAACGGCTAATTTCAAAATGATGCAAATGTCACATAAGGCCTACTTAAGTGCATGGAGAGAATGTTTTCAAATGATCTTTTGATAAAGTTTTAAGAGAGTTTTTGATGTACAAGCAAACAAGGGGTTCTTCTCTAATAAGGTAGCCATCACAAGGAGAAAGACCTTCAAACTAGGTAAACAAATTTTCTATATGCGTACGATGAAAATGTTAAATTTTGATTGAATTGTGCATATTACAATATTGACAAAATCTGTTTTTACAACACAATGATGAGATTCTTTTGGCATAGAAACCAAACACTTTCGATGTATACAAATATACATTTTGAGCCAATCATATAGTTCACATGTTGACAAACATAGTTGAAGTGTGTTCAAACATATATATTCCAAAAAATGCAATCAACGCATTCAAGAATGGTTAAATGATTTGATGTTTGTCCGCCACAATCTGTACTTGAAGATGAAAAAAGTTCAAAGTTAAAGAATGTTGCATTTCTAATTCTCAATTCATATGGAAAGTTGATTTATATTCTTCTAAAATATTATTCTCTAAGTCACTCAAATATGCATTCTATTTGATAATGTTAGGTACCGTCGAGGAATATCAACTGATTGAACTTGACAAAATCAATCCAAAATCCGAATGGCTCAAAAATAATGATGACCCTATTTATGATGAAGTTGACTTTGACTTGTTGGAGAAGGTTGGATATGACACTGAGGTTTATCTCAAATTACGAGAGGCTCTAACCCTTCAACATGTACACTTGTTGATCCCTAGTCTACCTCGTTGCCATTGACTCCCTCCCATTTTTGGTTCTTTTGTAAACGACAATAGTACACATTTTGAAATGCAAATGTAATATAAATTAAGTGGTCTAAAAATTAATGAAAGAAAACAGTTAGTTGATTTTGATGGCATACAATCTCATTTAACTTCCTCTCATAATCTATATCTATACTCTATGCAATTGAAATGCTTAATATGTATCTCTGTCTTTAAATTTAAAAATACACTATTTTTTCTCTTTTTTCCACATTTTTCGACGATTTTATGTTTTTTTACTTTTTTTCAATTAATCACGATTTTTTTTTAAACATTTACACTTTTTGAAAAAATAATTTTTTTCCCAAATGATTTTTGCTACTAAGGCTATACTAAATTTTCTACACTTTTTTTTAAAAAGAAACAAGAGAAAGCTATTGCAAAGCTTTTCCTATTTTGTTTATTTATGTGCAGCAATGGGATCGCTTGCTTTTGGTTGAGATTGTTTAAATCTTGTCCTTTCTCTTTTGATATTCCAATTTTTTTGTTAGATACATGGCTTATTTAAAAGATCGTCTTTTGTTTTATACATATTTTTTAAAGGGCAAAGCTTATTAAAAAAAAAAAATTGAATAGAACAGTTTTTTACTTTATAATATTCAAATAAATATTTTTTATACATGTTTTTTTTTTTTTTTTTTAAATATGTGATGGAGCCTCCCACTTTTATCTAAAGCCATTTCTTAGATATTTTTATAAAGTTTATTTTTTATTGAAAATCATATGAACTATATTAGTTTAGCATTTTTATATTGATGTTTGGTATTTTTCTTGCCATAAATTTTTTAAAAGAAAATTTAAGTATTTTGGCTTTGGCTATAAAATTAATTAATTAATCTATTGTCATTATTTTTATTCTATAATTTTTTAATTAGCATTGTTTTTAGCTTTTAAAAATCTTAAGAAATAAATTGCTTCTAAATATAAAAAAAATTATGGTAACTGATTCCTTAGAATATCTACACACTCACAAACCAATATTAAAGGAAACCTACTTTGATAACATGACATAAATTTTGCTAAATATTGACTTAAACATTGAAATAAATGAGCAAATGAATGTAGAATTGAAAAACACATACCTTTGATTACCTTAATGTTGTAGATAAATAAGTAGAATGCAAGATAAAGTAAAGGCATCCAATGTGAATAACACTTGACAAACTCATAAAAGTTAATGCAAAAAATAGCCAAAAAATAAATTTTTTTGGAAAGTAGGTATATATTAGTGTAAATTATTCTCTATATCATCATGAATCCAAATTATTTTTTGCTTTTAAAAATGGATAAGTAGAAACAAAGTTATAAGCGATGCTCATCCTGATCAACAAATGATACAATCAGAATATTCAATTATTTAAATTACTATCCCACACCCCTTCTAAATAGATGCTCTATCAATAAGTTGCTCTATTGATTTGGACTCTAATATTATTATGATCCTCATTGGTCGTTGATTCTATTTCCTCCAAACTTTGAGACAAGATGTCTCAAAACATGTTTGGGTTGATATTTCTAAATATGGATGACTATTTTGCTTTCCCATCTTTGTTTAAGTAAGTATTGTTACTACTATCACATTGATGTTTTATTACCATACTTTTGACATGTATCCCTGGTTTGAATTGGTGAGTTTACCTTTCTTACTTAAGGTTTAATTGTTTGAGTTTTTTGGTATTAATACATCGCAAAACTCATGTGATGAGAAATTGGTGAATATGCATAATTTAGTTGACACTCGTAATGAAAAGATTGCAACTTTTGATAGTTTTTAAAAATATAATGTTGATATTCCGTGTGATTTAGCTTTTCATTCTAGTAAAAATGCGTTTCATTGCAAAATCATTTTTCTAAACCTGATTTTAAAATTATGCAATCAATGGGTTATAATGGAGGTGGTAAAAATTATTCAATCAATGGATTATAGTGGAGATGATCTTAGTAAAGATGTAAATGGTATTGTTGAACCCGAATCTTTCAAAACTACTAATTTTGAAGAGCTTTGTTTGAATGACTCGAAATGTAATATGAAGTCATATCGTCTTCCTCACTGTAGAACATTGCACCATAGTAATTTTGGATCTAAGAATCAATATAAAGCTTATTTTGCTAATACTTTCGTTTAAAATGTTATAATGTTTATTGAGCATGATATTACTAAATATTGGAATTATATCTTTATAAAGCTTGTGGTAAAACAAATCATGACTTTTCTCATTGTTAGCAAACAACTCAATCCATTAAACCTAAGGTTAAACAAATTTGGAACCCTAAATTTTGGTATCTTCAAAGGACAACAATGTGTCTTTTTTAAATAAATCTTCAATTGAATTATGTAAAATATCTCTTGTAAAAAGTCAAACTCTTCAAAGGACAACAATGTGCCTTCTTTAAATAAATCTTCAATTGAATTACATAAGATATCTTTTGTAAAACGCCAAACATCATTTTTCTCTCTTTTCATAGTTAACATTTGCATTTTTTTTCCAAGCTAACCTTTCATATATTTTTTATATATCTATGATGTTTTATAAACTCAATATTATTGTGGATATAATTAATGTTTTACTTTGAATTTTTTCATGCTTTTGAGAAATATAATGTTTTTTGGCATATATATGTTTATTTGGAATTTTTACGCTTTTTGCTTCTCAATTTTTAATTATTTGGAGCTTTCAATAAGGTTAGAACTACGACCTTTGATGTTTTATTTGCTTTTGTGCTTGCTTATTTTATTGAGAGTGATTGAGAAGTTTTTGTTTTTTTTAGCTAATTCATTAAAGAACTTTTTTGTATAATTTTTTATTACTTTCCACCCATAGTGGTGATTCTTAAATCTTTTAAAGATAGCATTTTATTATAGTGTATCTTTATTTTTGACAAACTTCTTTTTAACATACACTATCCAAAATGGAACTAGCGTTTTTATTATGGAAGTTGCCTCTTTGCTTATTATGTCTTTTATTAGATCTACTTTTATTACATTACAATGTATGCAAATCATATTTTATGGCATAATTATCTTGCTTAACATAAGATAGATGTAAGCTTTTATGTCTTGTAGGTTAGAGAGAATATTTTTTGTCATTTTTATTCTTTTTGTCATTGTTCCAAAGAGGATTGACCTTTTAAAAAGAGGATTCATGGGAAATTGTCGATGATTTCACTTACAATTTTGTAAGATTCTTGAAGATATCCATGTTTTTTTTTTTTTTCCTCAAATCATTGTAATTTGTATTTGTTCCTCTCAAAAGAACTAGTCATCAAGGGGGAGTATTATGTAATGACTCCTCCCATCTGTGTCTTAAGGTTTTCTCCTTTTTTGTGACCCCCAAATAAAGCTTAAGGGGGAATGTTGTAGATTAATATTTATCTAGGGAAATTAAATATCCTAAAAATGTCTATTATTATTTTCATGTGAATTTTTAATTCACAAAATCTAGATGATATTAGGTGACATGTAGCCTTCCCCTGTTTCGTCTCATTAGACATATTCCTTATCATGAGGAATATTAGAATTGCATTTCAAATATAACTCGTTTGCCACTCTGTACCCACATTCCCCTCACTACATGAGAAATAGGGTCATTGTGCACATACTTAGAAGGTTGGCTAAGATAATGATTGAAGTTACTTTGTAACTCCTTTTCTACTCTTCAATCTATTTTAAAAGCATTTGGGTCTCTTCTTATATACACTTCTTTAGATATTTTCACACACTTCTCTTAGTGTTTTTCTTAGGCTTCTCCAATTTTCTATGGATTTTATTCTCTTAAAAGAAATCTTAATGCGCATTGTACTATATTATAATAACTTTGGGTCATCTTTCATTAACATGCGGGTTTTTCTTCCGGTGTACCAGTTTTCCCACTTGACAAATGTTGCATCTCGATTCTTTATGGTATGTTTTATGTTTCCATTAATTTCATTGCATACTCTTTACGTATGATTCAATGTTTTAGTAGTTGATCTTGGAATGATTTTGATCTTGGAATAATTTCTATCAAAGTGATTGCTTCTGAGCTGGTATGTACTTGTTAATTTTCTACTTACACCCAATTTTTACGCTCAACCATCCCGGCGTTGAAACCTCCTAGCAACCCAAAGAAATATATAACTATCACTGAAGATTGGCACTCTCTTAAGTTTTGAAGAACCCATAGGAAAAGTATTCTTTGATTTAAATATTGAAGACTTACCAATTAGAAAGTCAAAGATATCATATAACTTCCTTGAATAAAACCAATTGCTATCAAGAATATTAAGCATCACTATGGTTGTGCATCATAGGAATGTTCCATTCTTTCCAATTCTAAATTGCAAAATATAAAACTTTGTTTCCTATTTATAAAATGAGTTACTAGTTAGCCTCTTATTTGCGTATAGTTCTAATACCATCATCATGATTCGTAACCACATAGGTAAACCTAGCCATACATGCTATCAAAGACTTTCAATGTTAAATAGAAAACCTTCAAGAATCTTGAAGTGAAAATCCAGCAGATACAAACAAACAAACAACTAAATACTAAATAGATAAAATGATCTACCACACTTTTGATGATCTTACACAACACAGCTTAATGCTTGATCCTAGCCACATTCCATTGCCACCCGTTGTTACCTTATCAAGTACTTTGAAATAAGCATATTTGTAGGTCTATTAAGATTTTTTATGTCTTTCCTCTCTCTCTTTAGTCACATATATGTAATAATATAATAATGTTAATCCTAAGAGTAATTGTAGAAGATATTTTGTCTTGTAGTGGTAGATAGATAGTCTTTGTAGGAAGCTCAAGAGTCTTCTTAGAATATGAAATGAATAGTCACATTCTTGACTAAATATTATTGTATTCTTTCATTCTTCATTAATGTCATAACTTTGGTTTGCACCAAATCTCATTATTTACTGGCATTCCATTCCTATCCTAACATTGGTATCAGAGCACACACTTCATATATTATTTTCTCCATTCTTTCTCTTTGCACATTTAATTCTAAGCCAATCAAAATCTTTTAATTGTTTAGGACTACATGCTATAGATAGACTGTTGTAGAAAGACATTTTTGTTGGTGTTTCAGTCAATTTTATGGCATTTTGGCAGTATTGTGTGTAGACATCCAATTCCTAACACCACTTGTGTTGAAATTGTCAATCTTACTCGAATTGCACTCAAATGTACATTTTAAGTCAAAATCTATAAAACATCATAAATGGTTCGAACTTGTCACTTACAAGTGCCAGTTTGAGTCAAAGTATCCCTAAATAAGGCAATGCATTTTATGGGCCAGCTAACTTTGATCAGATCATTTCGAGTCAAAATGACCACGTCGCCATTTAGTGCTCTGGATCACTATTTTCTTCTAATTCATTAGTACACATCATGTACCTTTGTCATTTGGTGTTGGCAACATCCTAAATGGGAATACAGCTCCAACACATCTAACATCGCCTTCCAATTCCTCTCCAATCAAATTACGACCCAGTAATATGACTTTCGGACCATTTTGATTAATTGAGGGCCAATTTTCAAATAATTGCACAAATGTTGATTAACCTTGTTTAAGGCTAATTAATCAAAATCAAGAGCTTAAGTGGATTTTCCATGAAAGTTGTTGAATATTTCTTTTTGAAAATTGATTCCTATTAACTACATCATCAGGGGACATCATTTCTTGGGAAGACATCCCTATACCATAAATGCCACAAATATCAGGATTATGGGTCACCCATGCCTAGTTAATGCCTCCCATGCCTCTTCAATGACCTTTCTTCCAAGGTCATGATGAAGATAATTACAGATTTAATTTCAAATATTAGGATTATCCATGGCCACACATCTCAATTTTGAGATGGACGGTCATGGTTGATCCTAACCAATCTCAAAAATCTATAAATAGGAGGCCATGGATGTGAACTTTAAGCTATTTTGGTGCAAGGTTATTATGCTCAAATATCTTCAAAACTTGAATATTGCAAAGTTATAATGCTAAATTGTTTCCAAAAGGCTTTGTATTTGATTATAGTTTTTGTTTGCAAGCTTCATTGATAGGCTAGTTTAGTGATTTGGAATCATGAGCGTAGGTTTTGTGGAGTGTTTTTGAGGCATTGGAGGAGCTTACCACCATTGTTGACAAAGACAAGGATGCTTGATCAAGGAAGAACATGTTTTTGAGCCACATGGGTATGGTGAATCCATTTGGGAAGGTAATATGGTGTTGCTTTCTTTCATTTGTTTCTTGCTATCCTTTGTAATTCCCATAGGAATAGATAGGCTTGGTTAGTTAGTTCTTTATGCATGTTTCATTATTTATGGACTAATGCTTGACTAACTTGCTTTGTAATCCTCTCTACATTGTGGACTGCATGGCATTTTTGGACTGCTCATCAGCTGCATATTAATTGTTTCAGACCTGCATTTGGACTACTCCAAGGCATTTTGGAATGTTTTACTCTTTTTGACTACATATTGACTGCGCTCAGCTGAAATTTGGCAGTTTGTAGCCCTGTATGGCGCATTTAGAACTGTATTGTTGTTGTTTGCAAGCAAATCTCAAGGCATTGTGTGGCATGTTAGCTGAGTTTGGCAGTTTTCTTGTCTTCATTTGGATTGTGTGGCTGTGTCAATTGTACTGGCTGCGTTTTGTCTGGATTTCGCAGTTTTTTGTCTCATTTTATTGCATTCCATTTAAAAAAAGCTAATATCAAAGCATTTTTGGCTTGTATTAGTTGTCTTGGATTGCGTGGCAGCATTTGCATCTGAGTTACATGCTCATAGGGAGGTGCGTGGAGCTAAAAATGCCCTCCAACAAAGGCATTTCAACCTAAATCTATGTAAAAACCCCTTATAGGATCTCAAGCCAAAATAATAGAATCATTTGAATTCCAATCCAAACAACACAAAATAAAATCTGAAAATGTAAATCAGCAACTCCACACTTCACAATTTATTTACAAAATTTCACCTTTCACATACAAATCGTCCAAACCCTAGGCGGCTACGCTTTTTGGTGATTTCAGCTCTAAAACACCTCCAAAAATTATGAAACTTTGTGGGGACATAGGGAAAAATATAATTAATTTAATTTCCCAATCAGATTTGACAAGAAGTGAATTTCTGAATTTATATGGAGAATACAGCTGAAACTTGTAAATTCAGTATCTCACAAAATACTCAGAATTTTAATGCAAATGATAGCTCAAAATAACCACAAAATTAGCAACTATCAAAAAAAATTAATTTCATAATTTTTCGCCCACGGAAGGTCCCTCAAAAGTGGTCTCGAAGTTCTGGAAACCCTAGTTTTCACCTAAAAATTATGCAAGTAATTTTCTGAATATCAAACCCTTGGAATCAGCGCAAAACACATCAACCACACCTCACAAATGGTTCGCTCCACCTAGGAAAAATAGCAAAAATTATTAAAACCCTAGGAGAGGGTTTTAACCAACAACAAACCTCCCAAAGTGACGTTTTCAAGCCCTTAGGTGATTCGCCCAAGGAATAGCTAGCAGTCTTTGATCTCTAGATAAATCGCCAAACTTTGGAGACCTTCAAAACCCTCTAAAAGCTCGCTATAATCCTTCAAGCCAGATCATTACAGCTGCAAATGTTAGATAAAAAACCTTAAATAAATCCTTCGAAGATGTTGCACAATTTTCGATAGATAAGTGGTGTTAATAGAAACCGTTTATAGAGCATCATAGCTCTTGGAGGGTAACATTCTCCAGGAAACTATGCCAAAGACAATCAAACTTGACATACTTGACTTCTTTTCCAAATATCCAAAATCACAGTCTTCAAATGAGTCCTTTCCTCTTATATCTTTCTCCCAAGCGTAGCACCCAATTTGGTGGGAAAAGTTAATTTAAAAATATTAAAAAGAACTCATTATAATTTCACTTTAGGGCTTAAGTGCCCATGACCCTTAAAAGACCCCAACTTAAGTGGAATTTATAACATAAAGTGTTTTTTCTATTAATTGCTTTTATTTTAAGTATTTAAAAATACTTTTCACTTTAGCAATAATATTATTTAACTCTTCAAAAAATGGGGACATTACAAATCCTCCCCACCCAAAATTGCTTGTCCTCAAGCAATCGCAATATCCAGAGAGGTGTCCCAACATACCTTATGATGCAATGTCCACTTGGGATTTCTTCCCGTGGAAAAGAACCCTTAATTGGTCTCTTCATCCTGTTGTTCCTGTATTTTGAAGGCTGCTCCCAAATGCTAGAAGTGTCCTCATAGTCTTCCCAAGGCTGCCTATTATCAACATTCTCATATATGGAAGTAATACTCCATAAGCTCACCAAATTTACATTCCCAAGGGCTGTAATCTCCTTCACAAATGTGAATATGTATCTAGGTAGGTTGTAATAATGAATTACAGCCATGCTTCCATCCCATGTTCTCAATTTCTTCAACACCAAACTGTCCCTTAGAGACCCTTTTTCGCTCCATACTTCTCCAATAATCATCCCATGGTTTAGAATTTGCAATAAGAGTGTTTGGGGTGCCAAACAAAATTATTTTTGCATAGTGCCTAAGGCTGTTCATGGTCATACTTTCTTCTTTAAGGAGTAATGGAAAGAGCATACCTTCATAACATGTATTCCCAAATCCTCTTTTGATGTCATGCTACTCATGATAAATGTTTCCATAATGTAACATGGGCTGGAAATGATCAAAAAATTTGCAATCCATACCTCCAATACATAGTTTTATCTCTCTTGTGAATTTAGAATTTTCCATGCAACAGATTTCAGTATTTCTACCTTTGTCATATGGCTGTACCTTCTTATAAAATTCAGAAATATTCTCAGGAAAATCAGAACCTTTATCATGAATATGTAGTTGTACTTTCCATGGGAGCCTGTAATTTTTAATGCAATCAAAATCAGAACTTTTACCTTTGTCGTATCGATATATCTTCTCTTTCAACTCAGCATTTTTCACGTAATAATCAGCCCTCATATTACTTTTGCATTTATGAATGAAGTGTTTTTGACAATAAGTTTGGAGCTGCCCTTGTGAACAAGCAAATTCCTTTATCCAATCATCATGTGGTAAACAAAAATCAGAATCATTCATGTTTATTCGTGCATCCTTACCTCTTCTTTTTGGCAAGTAGATGGCTGTCCATAGTGCCTAAAAACAGCCCTACCCTTGTTTTCTTTTTCAATCCATCCTATGCTCATAAAACACCCTTCCATCATATGTTTTGATGAAGATGAAGATGCCTCCCTATTACTCAAACCATGCATGATAATCTCATTGTTTCCCATGGTAACATGCCCAAATGGTTGCTCATATCTGAAAATCAAAAAATGCCTTGCACATTTTATGTATATTGCAACCGGTTCCCTATTTGACCCTACACATGAGGTAAATATGTTTAAAAAAACTTTAATGTTTAGTAACACTTTTCTAATGATGTTACCATGTCTCATGAGCATGTTATGGATCTCCTTTTCATATCTTATATTTTTCTTGTCATGGCTGTAGTGTGCCCCTTTTCCCTTCCAATTTCTTCTTCTTGTGGTGAGAAATCCACTACTACGAACTTGAGCCATTCCTATGGTGTTTGCATGTGAGAAATACACCTTCTTACAGCCCATGCTCTCTATGGTGATAAGAAATTTCAAGGAATGCAATCTGAAAATATTAAAAACAACAGTTACCTTGATCCATAAATTATGATAATTTTTGCTTACCTCCTTTCTTATGTTGGCCCAAAACATGCTAGCAACACTAGTCTTGTAGAGCTCACCTGGATCCCATATCCATGATGGATACTTGTCATGTCCTTGCCTTGAATTCACTTGAAAGGCTTCTTTTTTCCATTGAGTACTCTTCACTTTCACCTCAATGGTAGTACAAGGTACATCACCAAGATAATGAATGAACCAATCATGAAGAGAGAACAATGAACACTTACCAATATGACCATTCATTTGCTTACTTATGTACACATCTGATTTTGCTTTTTCCCTCAAATCTGATTTTTCTGTTTCATTTAATCCTTCATAGGATCCCCTTGCCTTGTCCAACTTTGTTATGGTTTGCGTTTCCTCTTCAAGTGCCAACAACATTTGTCTTTCCCAAGCTTCTTTATGAAATCTGAAATTATGAAAATAAAGAGATCTATGATGAGGAACAATACAAAAAAATTTCTTCCAAGACATACCTTTCTATTATGGTGTCTACCATTTGCAACCCCATTGGTTGCTTCATAGCTTGTTGGAAATCTTCACTTCGCTGCCCCTGATTTTCTGGTTCTTGTGTAACAGAAAATCCTATCATTGGCTGCCCACAAACTTTTGATCTTTCTTTTTTTTCTTGCTCCTTTACCTCATAAGGCCTTAAGCTCTCCTCACCAGCTGATGTGCAATGGAAAATTTATTTTCTTCCACCTTCAAACCTGTCAACACAATAACCCATAGTGTCTTGGAAATATCTTCACCTTCATTGAGTGTCATAGTCATCATCTCTTGTATATTCATTATAATATTCTTGGGAGGATTTTTATAAGCAATAGCAAAAAAATGTTGAAACATTAAAACAATAAGTTCATCACATCCTGAATCAAACATCAAATTATGTAACCTGAGTGAAGTCATAGTTTCCAAGATGTTGACCCTTCTAGCCCATGAATGTCCTTTGTCCCCAATGAGACTTTGGAAGCTTTCCACCATCAATGAGAGTATCGCCTTCAAAATTTTATCACTGTAGGGAATATCATGAATCGTTAGTCTCAATATCTCACAAATGCAATTAGTAACCAAGAGCCTTACCTCCTCATTTGTGTCTCTCATGAGTTTATGTTGAACCAAGTTATTGAGGCTTGTACCGCACATCTCATGAGTTCATATTGTGATTGATTTACCTTGGATAACGTCTTTTTTACTTCTTCCAAGGTGTTGATCACATCTTCCACCGATTGGCATAAGTTCCCTAGCTTTCTACCTGCATTGCGAAGCCATTTTCCCTCCCTGGCTTCCATGCCTATTCCTTGTTCTTATTTCCACCCCACAGTTTAGCCAAGATATGGCTCTGATACCACTATAAAAACCCCTTATAGAATCTCAAGCCAAAATAAATAATAGAATCCTTCAAATTCCAATCCAAACAACACAAAATAAATTCTGAAAATGTAAATCAGCAACTCCACACTTCACAATTTATTTGCAAAATTTCACCTTTCACATACAAATCGTCCAAACCCTAGACAACTAGGGTTTTTGACGATTTCAGCTCTAAAACATCTCCAAAAATTATGAAACTTCGTAGGGACGTAGAAAAAAATATAATTAATTTAATTTTCCAACCAAATTTGACAAAAAATGAATTTTTGAATTTATATAGCGAAAATACAACTAAAACTTGTAAATTCAATATTTCGCAAAATACTCAAAATTTTAGTGTAAATGATAGCTCAAAATAACCACAAAATTAATAGTTATAAAAAAAAATTAGTTTCAAAATTTTTAACCCACGAAAGGTCCCGCAAAAGTGGTCCTAAAGTTCTGAAAACCCTAGTTTTCACCCAAAAATTATGCAAGTAATTTTCTGAATATCAAATCCTTGGAATCAGCTCAAAACACATCAACCACACCTCACAAATGGTTCGCTCCACCTAGGAAAAAAGCATAAATTAATAAAACTCTAGGAGAGGGTTTTAACCAACAACAAACCTCCCAAAGTGACGTTTTCAAGCCCTTAGGTGATTCGCCCAAGGAATAACCAGTAGTCTTTGATCTCTAGATAAATCGCCAAACTTTGGAGACCTTCAAAACCCTCTAGAAGCTCGCTATAATCCTCCAATCCAAATCGCTATAGTTGAAAATGTTAGATAAAAAAACTCAAATAAATCCTTCGAAGATGTAGCACAATTTTCAATAGATAGGTAGTGTTAATAGACATCGTTTATAGAGCATCATAGCTCTTGGAGGGTAACATTCTCTAATAAACTATGCCAAAGACAATCAAGCTTGACATACTTGACTTCTTTTCCAAATATCCAAAATCAAATGGTCTTCAAATGAGTCATTTCCTCTTATATCTTTCTCCCAAGCATAGTGCCCAATCTGAAGGGAAGAGTTAATTTAAAAATATTGAAAAGAACTCCTTATAATTTCACTTTAGGGCTTAAGTGCCCATGACCCTTAAAAGGCCCCAACTTAAGTGGAATTTATAACATAAAATGTTTTTTTCTATTAATTGTTTTTAATTTAAGTATTTAAAAATACTTTTCACTTTAGCAATAATATTATTTAACTCTTCAAAAAATGGAGACATTACAATCTAACCTTCCAAGTGGCACCTAAACAAGATAAGTCTATTATTTCATTTTATGGTTTTTTTCTCAAATAAAAGCATTATCATTGAATGGAGCATATATTTTCATTTTTTCCTTTTTTTTAATTAAATCATTTGCAAACCAGAATTTGTTTTTGTTTTCAAAATTAAGCAAATTTTGAAAAACAAATCAAATTGTATAAACAAAAACCAATTCGCAACATTCGATATCAATAGTGCCTCCAGTTGGCGTCTACAATTCATGTCGTTGCAATCAAACTAATGCACTTATAACCTACTATATTTCAACAATGACATTTGTGGCATCGTCCTTATAAATTGCTGAAGTGAAATAACAAAAAAATTCATTATCCTATTCCCTTCATTACCCATTTGCGACTATTGTTAAACGTAAATTCCGAAAACGAGCAAGAACACTCCAAGTATATAGGATTACCACACCTACGTACAAGGACTTATCATTAAGTGGGTATTGTAAATAGAGCAAATCATTTTCATGTACTACTAAGGTACCATGTATCATTTTACTTTCATGTGCTTTAACGTCTCTTTCACGTACAACTGGGTATATAGAAAGAATGAGTTTCTTCCACGTATCGAAAGTATATAGGAAGGGCACGCGTATAGAAAGATTTGGTATATCAATCAAGTGATACATAGAATATAGGACCGTTTTTTAGCGATAAAGAACCATTCTATCTCCCAATACAACTAACATGCATTCAATCAAAACTGTTGTTGGCACAACCTTAACTAGGAAAGATACCTAGTTAAATGGTCCAAACAGGTGGAGAACTCTCTTATCTTCAATAATTTGTGGTTCAACCCCTGTGATTGGGATGTACAATCCGTCAAACCTAAAGAAGCAAAGGAGATACCATCTTGGAAGTAGAATTCAAAAGCATTGGCCTTGACGAGGGCTTAAGTTGATGCAATTTATCATATACAAGGGTGCATCACTCCTTGAGAAGCATTTCACAAATTGAAGGTCCTATATGATTCTCATTCAGAATTGGAGTTCATATAGTTGCAGTTGAAACTATTCAATCTTGAGTTGAAAAATAGAGATGTCATGAGTTTGGCTTCTAAAATCTTGCAATCGAACATGACATTGATGTTACTAATATAAAAATTGATGTCTACATGATCGTCTTCATAAAGGCTCTTCTTCCTACATACTCAATCTACTTGGAGTCTTTACAAGCAAGCAATATGTTGAAGACTCACATTTGATCAGTTGGTTGAAAAGATGGCCAAAAGAGAAAAAACATTTGGAAGAAAAATAGAGTCCGTAGTAGAAAGCATTTGTTATGTTAATCAAAAGGGCAATTCTTCCAAGAATGCAGGAAATGATAGAGGCAAAGGCAAAAACAAAGGGCGAGGTGGTATACCTGATCAAAAGAATAGTCAGCATCAAGAAAAGCAAAATGACAAACAAAACTTGTTTTGGAAAAGCTGTGAAAGGAAAAGGGGTCATGAGACCCATGAATGCAAGACATCATAAAACAAAATTGAAGCCTACCAAAAACATAATGTCGAAAAGGAGAAGAAAAACTCGGAACCAGATTCAACTTAGTTTTCTTATAAATGTGTGCTTTCCATCTCTAACAAATCAAATAATGCCTCAAAGAGTTCAACCTGGGATAATGCTTGGGTTCTAGACATTAGTGCCACACAACATATTTCTTTCCAAAGGGACTTCTTTGAAGAGTTTCATAAAGAAAGTTGTGGTCCAGTATTTTTGGTAGATAAAACAAGTCAATGACCTCAAGGCAAAGGTTCAATTCAACTCAAGTCACCAGGTCTTCTAGATTTCATTCTCTGAAATGTACTATACCTTCCTCAATTGAAAAGAAACTTGTTGTCTCTTGTGTTAATTCAAAAACAAGGCCACTCCATTCTGACAATGTTGGTGATTTTGAAGATGGAAAAACTACTTTAGGTTTTCTAATGACGCTGGGAACAAAAATTGTCAGTTGGAAGTCAAAGAAGCAAAATACATTTCTTCAGCAGAAACAAAATACATGGCATCTTCAAAAACAACCAGAAAGATTTTGTGGCTCAGAAAGGTTCTTTCAAATTTGCAGGAGCAACAGATTTCATCAACACCTTCCATGGTTGACGACACATCTACTATTCAAATGGAAAAAAATTGTCTTTCATGACTGAACCAAGCATAACAACACCAAGCTTCATCTGATTCGGCATTATGTGAAAAATGGTAAGTGTAAAATTGTTACATTGTCCTACTGCAGAGCAACCAACAGCCATCTTGACAAGAGCACTGAGCCAAAAAAAATTTAAATAGTTTAGATGCATGCTTGGTCTCTCAACAACTCCTATAGATTAAGGGGGGATGTAATATTATTGTAATATAATAATGTTAAGTAATTGTCGGAGAGCTTTTGTCTTGTAGTAGTAGATAAATAGTCTCCGTAGGAAGCTCGAGTCTTCTTAGAATATGAAATGAATCGTCACATTCATAGCTATATATTATTGTAATCTTTCATTCTTTATTAATGCAATGACTTTGATTTCACCAAATCTCATTACGTATTGTCATTCCATTCGTAACCTGGGAATATCTAATATCTAGATGTATGTGTAGAACTCAAGAGTTTCCATATTTATTTTGGTAAATTAAAGTCTACATTTTAACACCTGGAACACTCGAATCAGGGTATTTCCCTGAACCCATGGATGCTTTCCAATTATACTTGCATATGCTGCCATAGGAAATATCTTAGAAACAATGGAGCTGAATTTCTAAGCTGTATGGACCAGCTCTAGATAAATAAGGAGTTCAAAATCAAAAAAAGTTATTTCCATCCACTGAATAGAAGTCGTGTCTACTTCCACCAGCTTAAGTGCAATAGTAATAAATTCCTTTACAGTCCAAGACCTACTTAAAACTCTTCTAGTTTAGCAACAACAGTATATAAAGAATTTATAGACTAAGCTCTCCACCTACTCCCACTTTAACTTACATGTCTTATCGACAATCTTTCTACGACACTTGCAATGCATGCAATCAACATGATAAACAACCCTACTTCCACTGTAACGAGCAATGTAAACTCTGCAGTTATTATAGTCTGACATGCAGCTCATCAACTGCCTATTCAGAATGCATAAGATGGCCTTCAACAGGGGATTGATTTTATCTTCTCTCCATCATCAAAATTTATCATAGGATCATAGGAAAACATCGCCTTTCAAAGAGGTAGAACTTTTAAAGAAACTGTTTCAAATTGCAACTTTATTATGTAGTGCATAGTAGCCTAAGCTAAGAGGCACCATTCACTAGAAGTTACAGTAATCAATTAAATATTCTTTTAAGGATAAATCAAAATTAGTCTCAAGTTTTAAAACCTGCACAATTGAATGAAAGTTCGTCCAAATTGTCTACAAAAAAAAAAAATGTTTATCAGCATGCAATACAAAATTGCTTCAGGGGTTTGGAAATCTGGTCCCTACACGTTAACATGGATCTGCTTCAGTTCGACTATGAGGGTGCAGGCAACCACACCTGACTCTACTTGCAGGTAAATCCACACTGTAAAATCGATATTAAATGTGTTTCCAACACTAGGAAATACATCCACAAAGGAAACACCAATTGGGAGGCATTTCCTGCAGTGGAAACTGCACCTGGCAACATTTGCCCTTAAAACTAAGAATAAACATTAAAAAGTGGACCAAGGAGCCCTACAACGTCTCTCTCCATATAAATTTGATGTATGGAAAGGTCATGGGCCCCATTATTGTAATTTCCTCACGCTCCCCATATAAGACCTGGCAACCATAGTTACCACTTACCAGAGTAAGTACTAAATTAAGTGCAGGAAGAGATGCGCCATTTTCAAAAAAGATAGATACGTGTATAGAGGAGCATATGTATTGTTTGTGTGTGTGCCTGTGAGGATACAAAAGTACATCTTTATTGTGTGTCTGCATGTCTGTTTCTCTGCGTATCTGTGTCTCTATTTGTGTGTGTGCATACACATGCATGTGGATTTGGGTGTGTGTGCACATGCGCCTTCCTCTGATTGCACGTGTGTGTATAAACTATGAACACATACTTATTTGTGTGTCTGTGTATAGAAGGCTGCCAAAGACATGCCGTTGTTTCCCACTTCAAGAACCATGTGAATCATTCCCAAAAACTTGAAATTTTTTTAATCCTGTGCACTCAGAGCTGCTGCTGAAAAAATGCAATGTTTAGGTTTGGTTTTGACTTTGAGTTCTTTTGACACAGGGTGAAGACAACAATGTTTTGGTTTTCTTATGGTTTTTAAAGTACACAGATGTCCCTCGAGGATATTGGAAGCTACATTTTATTCAAAAAATGGAGTTTTCTTGCCAGAAATGGTGTTCAAATACAAAGGAAGGATCTCGTTTCATAGGAAACATCTGAGTCAAGACCAACTTCACAAGAGTTGACATTATGTGCTAAATTATATCAAGGAAGGACACCCGTATTTCAGAGGGAAATAGTATTTGAGGAACTAATCACTGCTATAAGATGCAGATACTCCTTTGTTAAAAGTACATCTGGAGTGCTCAAATTCAAGATCTATAAGAGGATGACTCTTTCATTGTCAAGCTCAAAAACACTTAAATTGTATGCATTTTCATTTCTGGTATTGCTTTATCACTGCCAGGGATCCTCCAAAAGAGTATGAAAAATGTACCTCTAAGGCCCATAAATATACTTTCTTTGATTCTCAATTAGATTTATCAAAGCATACAAAATGCACATAACGATTTTTCCTGTCATCTCTCACTAACCGAAGTGACTGTAATTAAATTAAAACCAAAATAAATTGAAAAGCTAAGCTCAATCAAGGATGACAACTGAGAACATGAAAAACATGACATGTAGCAGAGAACCAATCTAGAAGAGAAAACATGACTACATTGAATATGCTAAGCAAAGTGCTTACAACAAACTACAATTTTGTCTGATGACAAAAAACACACTGTTGGGACCAAGGAGTTTCACTCAGCTCATCCGAGTTCAAATCTTGTTGCCTGTGGCCAGGGAGATGAAGCCCCATGCAAATTCAGGGAATATTTTGGCAGAATATAGACCCGTCAGACCTGGCAGATTAGCCAAAAAGAATGAATGTAATTTTGACATTCTGTATATGTGCTGCAGCCTGAGTGGGGAATGTTTCAAGTAGCAATCTCAACATAAGAAAAACATATTAAAGATTGTTCCTGCTTACAAGGGTCTTGCCATGTATAAGCAAGTCAGCACAGGCCAAAAGAAACAAGGAATTGTGCCTCCCATGTCCTGAGGCCTCCTCTGAATCAAGTCCTCTTTCCATTAGTTAAACACGTGGCATCACTTACAAAGCTAGTAATTGTAAAGTCAATGACAATATAATATAGGTTAACTCATCATTTCAAGCACTTATGCTAGGCATGTTAGAGTAGCTACAAAAGTTATTTAAATTTCCATAACATCTGGAAGGATAAATAGAAGCAACATTCTATTACAAATTATTACTATAAGAGACCAGCATAATTTGGAAGAGCACATACCAACTCCAGATGATAAACAACTAGATGTTTGTGGAACACCTTGCCTAGTACATGCACACGCACATAGAAGTAAAGGGATTTAATTCATATGGTTAGCATGTAATGCTATCCTACTTAAGTGTTAGGAAGTTGAACGTACATAAATGATCCCACTACATCCTCAAGGCGAAAACTCATTTATGGTGATCGCTAGACCCATCATGGAAATCCTCAATGGGTGATATTCCATGTTCATTGTCACAAACATATTGGGAACTAGACTCACTATTTCATGGCTCCAACCAACTCTGCATTACGTGCAGGTTACCTGGTTACCACACACACAGACTGACCATTGAGGCTTGCCTGGTGAGCACATAGACCAACCGACCTCTGCAGATTCTGTGGTGAACATACAGATCATACTCAGAGGTTAAAGAAGCAGATTCCTGCAGGTTGCCCAATAAACGCAAAGGATGGAGTTGGGATGAGATCTCAAATAATCTCTGCAATTTATCATGTGAAGGTATTACAAGCTAACAACTTGTGGACCCTCCTACAGCCATGAACTTAAGGCTCGTGCATGCAATATTCTCATAACAATTTCTAATTGATCGTTAATTATAGCATAAAATCAGCAAGAAATAGGTTTAATTTTATCTTAGGACAGTGCTACACAAGATACACAGTAAGAGAGAAGTTGTAATACTTGTATGTGAAAAATAAATGAAGTTTATAGTGGAATTTATCTACAAAATCCCCTATTTCTGCTGGTGATGTGCACTTCCTGAGAGAATTTAGCAATGATTAATGTGAAAAATGAGTTCCTGATAATGTATATGTATACTCGGATTAATGCACAGATTCTATTTAAGTCAGGGCAGTATTCTTCTGTATATGATCTGTATATGTATACTCGGATTAATGCACAGATTCTATTTAAGTCAGGGCAGTATTCTTCTGTATATGATCATACGATCTTGGTTAAACCCTCACTTCTATGTCCCTCAGCTGGCCTATCCCCCTTGTGCTAGTATTTATCCCAGAAGTTGATCGTATGATCCTGGCAGTTAACCATGTGGGCCCAAACATTAGGGAAGCTTCCATGCTGACCATACCAGTAGCTTCTCCAGTACTTTTTAAGTGATTCCTGTTTAATCTGATGACCTGGTTAAACCTTGTGGGTCTAACTAAAGCCTTAAACCTGGTGGGCCCGGTTAACTCCTATAGCCATGCTTGATCCCAGAGACCTCTCAATGGTTTTCTTCCTCTGTCCCTTATTTAACTAAAAGTCCTTCCTTGATGTCGAATTTTGGTTATTTTCATGAGTTTTAACATGGAATTGGCTACTTCTTTACCTGTAATGTTTCTTTCTTGGACCATAACATATATGGTTAGCAAGAAGTTGGTTGTAGTAAACTTACAAGGAAGACCAAGGCATTGCATCTGCAAAACAACGAGTTTCCAAAAATGCATTTGAGAGCACTAAAGATTTGACCCGTCTTGGACGATACTGTGTAAAAAGTTGTGCTAGAAATCCCCCAAGAGAAGTGCCATAAAGATGTACCTGTCATTAGAATGTCTGATTAGATCCCCATTACATCATTTTGCTCCTTGCAGATGAGGAACATGCAAAACACCATCTAAAATAATATATGAGACCATGTTATCATAAACAATAAAATTATTATGATTTATGACATCATGCAAAAAGTGTAGCAATATTATAAAATAACAAATAACAAATGAGACCGTGTTATAATGTACACCATAATTACATCTAAAATAATAAATGAGACCGTGTTATCATATACAATAAAATTATTATGATTTATGACATCATGCAAAGAGAGCAGCAATATCATAAAATAACAAATAACAAATGAGACTGTGTTATCATGTATATCATAAGTGTACATTCAAAGTAAAGAGAGTAGCAATATTATGACAGGAAAGACTCCAAAGCCAAAATAACAGTTTTGCTATTGACTTGCATAAACTTCATGTTGTGCCTTTTTGAATTCTCCTTGCATTATTTTAAAATCCCTTTTGTATTTTGAAATATTACCCAATTCTTTTGGTTCTAATTAACCCTCGCAGATGGTTTACTTATGCTTCCTCTTTGTGTGTATGAGTTTTTGTTTTCTTTATATTTTTTTAGTCAGAAAATGCTCTTTTTTATTTCACCAAGGGAGCTATGAAGCCTCATTTGACCAGAGGTCCACTTTGAAGGTTAAACTTTTCTACATTAAGCAGTTTGGTGCTCTAAGCCCACCTGGGTTTGAACCTGGGCCTTGTACCTAGCAACACCCCATGTCAACCAGTAGACCCAGCCCAATGGACTGCATGTATGTGTGTATGTGTGTGTATATCATTAGAAAAAATGTTTAAATTAACTTTTTACTGGTGAAAGTAGGACATAAAAAAGGAGGCAGGAATGATTGACTCCTTTCTTCAAATATGATGACCGTGTCTCATAATTCAAAATTCCAAGACAAAAATATAAAGAGAGGCAAACAACAACAAACCATGACTAGAGAATGTACAAGGACACAGTATCATTGTTACATAATCATACATGTATCCATGACTACAAACTGTTGTAAGAACTACTTATGATGTTTAAACTTGGACACAACACAAGACAAATAGTCAAAGAACAAATACTAACATCCAATTCACTTAATGGACTAAAAATGGGGCTACCTAGATGGTATTCCAGGAGAAACTTATCACGGTGAACTCATCATTAAAGGAAAATATTTCAATTCATCACATTTTTAATGAAGCTCATACCATAGTTAAAATTAGCTGCACAGACCAAATGGAATTATGCGCTATTCTCAGACTACAATCTGGTAAATAAGCATACACTCATATTGAAAACTCAAAAGTTGAATTCCCGATGCACAATTACACTTGTAGCAACTCACTTGGCTCACCTCTTCAACCAGCTAGCCTCATGAGTTTCCTCCCTCTCCCACATCTCACATGCTACATCCTATCCGCAAACATGGAAAGCTACAAAATCCTAGTAATTAAAATAAAACTATGGTAGAGCACGCCCTCACCATTGTTTGAGGCTTAATCTCTACATTGACTAAATCTAAGAAACCTTGTGAAAAGGGTGAAGAAGGCTCATACATAGCCATCGTACTAACAAGTAAAACTTGACGGTCAAAGCCCCTATTGACAAGGAAAAATCTTATTAGTGTAAAACACATTTTTTATTCATAGATTTTCATAGAGCATTTGATATTGCATCTAGGGATTCCTTATTTATAAGCCTAAAGATTTGCATCACAAACAAAATTGTTACCGTGGTAACAACTTTGAATGAGAATCGTTTGATAAGTCAAAACCTCATACAATAGTACCAATAGAGTCAAGCAGAGATGCTCACTCTGACTTGCTTTGGCCTTCAAATTGATGAGTTAGAGGACGTTATCTCCTATCATGTAAGCCTAATTAATAGTTGCCGCCATTTGGATTCATAATTACCATTTTGTTCTTTGTTGAAATGTCACAGACTGAACTTTATTGTATGATTATTTAAGGAAATTAGACAAGTGACTTTTCAATTGAAAATTTAGTTTATTGTTGGTCAACTATAGAACTTTGTTTTGTGCACATTTGAAACTATCAACCTCAAATTTGCAATATTTTAACTTTTACACTGTCCAAACTATATACATCTATATTTTTCAGTTACTAACAATTTCTCTTGCAGGACTTGTCAGCACATCTTTCTCCTTTATCAGGGTCAGGCCAGCTCGTGGTGCTTTATCAGAGATTGTCATATGATCGCCTATAATATCTATTTACACTCATTATCTTGCTAACCAGTCATTCTAGCCTCCTCCGGTGCTCTGTTCCCTGCTTTCCACCTCTTCTGCCAAGTATCATGTTTTTTCCCAACTGAGTCACCCATGCCGAGTTAGTTTTGTTCAGGTCCCTATGTTTTATACCGTATTGGCCATGGCCGACACAAATCTTTTCCTTCCTATAGTCCCCTTTCAATTATGTCAATCCCGTTTGATATAGTTTTGTGCCCCTCTGTACTAACTCAGCCCTCACAGACGTAATACTGTTTTTTGCTCATAATCTTTATACTGCATTGATCTGGATCAAGTCCATTGGCATTATTGATAGGTCACTTTTGGGAGTTGGATCCATATATATAGGGTTCCCAGATGCCATTTTTATAGAAGTACAAAACCGTTCTACTCTACTTGCACACGAAAACTTCCTTTTAGCAAAAGAAGAAGAATTAGAGGATACGGGCTTACACTTGTAGAGGTCCATGTTTGCACAAGGTCTTTCGAGTTCATGAGAAGGATGCTGAACCACAGAGGTACACCTAGTCTTTGGAGTTCCCAACTAAAGATACTTACATTTTTACCCTTACCTTTTGATCCTCCACCTACATCATCTGTCATAAAGTACCACTTGAGCCAAGGGGAGGATTGATGCACTAACATGTCAAAGGTGAGTATCCCTATCTCTAAACTCTATCTTTTATTTGGTTTATATACATATCTAGATTAATATATTGTTGTCGTCTCTTCATGTTTAGTTAGCTTATGCTATCTTTGCATGCCAGTACATCCTTAGTTAGATACCTCTTGGTTACAATCCTTAGTTTAAACACCTTTTGGTTACCATCTAATGGCATTTCTCTCTCTTTAGCTTACCTCTTTTATATCTTGGATCTAGGTTGTCTTTGTTCGTTAGTTCCTTGCATAGGCTGCCTGATTATATCCCTGATCCTCCTTTTCACAAACAACTCTTGCTTATAGCCTTCGCCCCGCTTTGCAGCGCAGCCAATTGTATGTATGTTTGATCTGGTATGGTATTCTCCCTTTTCCTATATTAGAGGATATTTATATTGCTGCCCATATTCACCCTACATACACAAACTAGAGCGACAACTTTCTTTTGCTTTTATGCCAATGCCTCTCTCTTTTGTGATTCGCCATTAACCATCTGTAAAATGTAACTTCATGAACAGTATCAAAGAACAAGATATCACCATCCTCTATTTTAAATATTTTAATGCTGTTATTTACCTGCAGATCAAATGACATTGTTTACAAAGAACCTTGTGCAAATCAATGATACGCCCATAGCCACAGTGCAATGCCATATGTTTTGAGATACATGTATAGTACATCAAATCTTCGTACTTATATGTCAATAGGATCCTTGTCACGTGTCACCAGCTACCTGTCAATGCTGTAAGTTTTTATGTTGGTAATTGAAACTTGTCTAACTAGGTAATTTATGTACAGATATGCAATTGGCTTGTAACCACCTTGATTTCTCTATGGTAGTACAAAGTCCAAATCATGCAGTTGGTGACAAAGTTATACCGGACGTATCTTGTAGACTCTTTCATACAGTGTAATCAAACATGTTTCTCTCTCTCTCTTGGTTACTTAATGATATTTGTTTGTTTAAATATATATACTACAATGCTAAGCTTACTAGTTGAGAAAACATATTGAAAACTGTTAACTTAACACTAATTATGTTGGTCATTGATGTATTTGGACTGATCGCTTTTTAGCCAAATGAAATAGGTACATGTGGACAAGAACAACATTTCAAAAGAGTGGATTAAACAATGGTAGGAGAACAAGATTGATATCATTTGAAGAATTGTGGAATGGAGTTTAATGAATTCTATTAAAGAATGTATCTTTCCTGGGGGAACTTCTTGACCAGATTACCTAGTAACTCTGCCTGAATAACACTGGTTTCTCAAATTCTTTAATATGCCTTTTAATACGAGTGAAATTCAAAAGCTAGCAAATCTCAGAAAAATCCGTTTAATATAGTTATCGAAAAGGTTTCTGCTCAGATCAAGCCAAAAAGCATCATATGTCTATTGATCACAAGGACAGATATTTTCATAAATATGGACACTTTCCACTGTCAGCTTAATTCACAAATTTGTAGACACTCTTTCCACTGTCACCTTAATTCATAACTATGTAACATAAAGTTAGTTTTCCGTACATACCCATTCTGAGTAGAAGACCTTGATGCCTTGGGCATATGGCGGGATAATGAAATGTCGGAGCCTCAGAACAAGGAGCCATATTAAGACATTAATTGAAGATTGAATTAATTGAGGAAACCTGCTTGTAGGTCTGCATGTGCTTTAAATAAAAATTAGAAGTCTTATATCTCAATAATATACAGAAGAGAGAAAGCAATACGATGATATCAAAACTAACATTAGATTTGATTCAAAGTATAGAAATTGGAATGAGTCAAGATAAGGCTAAGAACAAGAGAATAAGGACAGATTTTTATTTAAGGATGTTCATAATACAAGTCAACGTGCTGAAGTAAAGAAGGTTGTAGTGACGTGAGTTTGTACCCTTGAAGACATCCAAGATTCCAAACCATAGTTACAAAAATCCTGAGAAATTGCATAAAATCACCAAAATCGCCAGTTTTTTAGCTGGGCAAGTAAATCACTGCTAACTCATGTAGTGATTTTTTAGTACGAACTCACTAGTGCTTGTGAGTCCATAATCAAAACTCACCAACTGCTGCATAATAACAGATAGTTAGAAAAAACGTCATTTTTCACTTTTACCTCCACTTTCGTGTTATTTTTTTCTCTGCTCTTACATGCTAAAACACATTTGATCATTTTCCAGTTGCCGTGAAGTGATTTCAACCAGATTCGAAGGATTTTGACAGATGGAATTCGATTTGAGAGGTAAGAGCTCAGTTATTTTGGTTTTTCTTTTAGGTTTTTTAATTTTATTCCTCCGTTATAAGACCTGTTGTAGGGTTTGAAAACTTCTTTTCTTTCTTTTTTTTTCCCATTTTCTTCTTCCTTCGCTAGGAAACTAGGGTTTTAATCTTCACTTGTTTTTTTCTTTGTTTGATAAGGTTTGCAGCTTGCACTTGCAATGATATACTGTTAAAGTTATAAAGTTGATGTTATAATTAGCTATTAATTAGTGCCTAACTAATGGACGGTTATGAAACCTCCCAACTGATGTAACCGATTTTTTATTAATAAAAGCACAGTCACACACATCAGTGAATGTGCCACATGCTTCCATTATCTCTTCATTCTCTCAGCATTCATCTGCTAGCATTGGTATCAAAGCCATCGCTCAAGGAAGACGGGTAAGGTACGAGCGATGTCCATTGTTCGAGGAAGCATTGTAGGGTACGAACGGAAGGCAATTCAAGGAAACCCTGGCTCAAGGGTAAAAACAGCAAAGAGAAGGTCATGGAGAACTGGGGTTGTGGACTAGAGAAGCGTGCAATTGAGAGGTCATCAAGGTGTTGCTTGCAGGTCGTTAAGGAAAGAAGACCTTAGACCTAAACATGATGCAAGAAACACGTGAAGAAAACATGAAAGACCATGGGCAAGAAAAAAAGACAGATTTTTCATTTGCAGAAGCACGTAAAAGCCACAAGCATGGAAAAGTTCAACAAAGTTCGAAGGGGGAGGAGCATAGCAAAACGATGGCAAAATAAAAACTAACAGGATTTTTATCTGCAGAACATGAAAGGAATAAGTGTTTTGACAGGAAACAATAAAAAACATAAACTATTTAAAATACAAAATGCAAGAAAGCCATCAGTACTAGGGCATGAGACATGGGACAGAACCTGTAAGTAAATGTTCTAGTGCTTTTTGAAGTGATTTAAAACTGTTTTCAGAATTAACTTAAAACAGTTGAATTAATTTTGTTGGATTCTAAAGTGTCAGAAAATTGTCAAAATTTTGCATTAAATTCTATGTTAGCCGGATCAATATTTGCATTGATTTGTGGGTCAGTTGTATTAAAATTTTCGGGTGAAAATTTGTATTTTCCCTGTTTAAATTGTTTTCTAGAGTGAAAAATGGCAACTATTCAAAACCTAGTTTTGCCGGAAGCGCAAAAATTAACTGGCCATTACTACAATATGTGGAGTCTTAAAATTTTAGCAATTGCGGAATATCACGATTGTGACAAAATCATAACCAGAACTGAAACAAGACCTACGATAAACTTTGCAGATTATGACAAACGTCATAAGGAGGCCCTGTTATTAAAACTGTCTGTGTCGGTTGACATGATTCCTAAGGTCCGAAATACCACTATGGCAAGTGCATTGTGGACCAATTTGTAGAACAAATATCAAACCTCAGAGAAAAGTCGAGTTCTATATTTGAAAAACCTATTATTCTCCACAATGTCAGAGGATGAGTCTTTCTCAGAGCATCTACTTCGGATGAAAGATCTCTATGACCAATTATTAGCCATCAACAAAAAGGTGGATGATGATGACATGGTGGCATTGGTGTTGAATAGTTTACCATCCTCCAATGAATATTTTTTGGAGGCTTTACATTTGATGACGGAGAGTAACACCCTAACATTTGATCAAGGTAGCACTTGTTGCAAAAAGAAAAAAGCCAATCACAGAATGTGTCCAATGTTGGACAATCAGAGACTGCATTAGCCACTCAGTCAAGAGGAAAGTGGAAACAATATTCTAAGTATCAGAGAGAAAGTGTTTTTATAGTCATAAAGTTGGGCATCTGAAAAAGGATTGTCGAACGTGACAATACGCACTTGCCCAGCACAATAGTCAAGTGGCAAATGTGGCAACAATTGAAGAAAGACAGGATTCTGAAGAAGAGTATGCCCTTGTGGTATTATACTCCAAACTTAGTACTACCATTTGTTGGTTTGTCGATTCCGACGCATCCTAACATTTCACATGTTGAAAGGACTAGTATGTCAAATTTACTGCAACTACAAATCTTTTTGATTCAGTTTTATTAGCTAATGGAAAACCATATGCAATAGAGGGGATATGAGACATTAGCATTGTATTGAATAATGCTAGAAAGATCACAGTAAGGGATGTTAGGTATGTCCCTCGCATAAATAAAAATCTCTTATCTATTAGTTAGTTAACCGAGAATCCCAACATTGTTGTACATTTCTCTAAAAAACAGTGTGTTGTGTATGATGTCAAACAAGACAGAGCGATTGCCCTTGGTATTGAGCAAAATGGCTTGTATAAGCTCGTTGACCCAGCAACAATCAACATACATGCATGTGTGGAGGCAGACTCCACCATATAGGATGTGCAAAAAGATGAAAATAGGCTTGTTGGACTTGATCCAATCAACTTACATGCATTACTAGTGGAGGGGATATCCACTATCACAGATGTGCAGGTTGATGTGTAGGAGTATCCAATTCTTCAACCTCAGTTACATGCACAAGGAGTTGTGCAAGATGCATAGGCAGTTGTGCAAGCAAATAATATGTCGAAGTCACATGCATTGGCTCATCTTATTGTGAATGGCTTTTCACAATAGGAGGAAATAGATGAGGAGATGGTTTCTTCTCATGTTGCAGAGTTGGTTGTTACTCCCACTATTATGAAGGAATTGCCTTTTACTCCTACTGCGAAGATGATTACATTTTGGTTGCTTCTCTCCACAACAGCTTAGTTTGGATTCTTGAGCAAACATTTGGACGAGGAGGTCTTCATGGTGTTTCTTGACAATTTTCAAGTTGGTTGTGATCATTTGGTTTGCAGGATGGTTAAGTCCCAGTATGGACTTAAGCAGGGTCCATGAGCTTGGAATATTTTGTTTGAACAGCTCCAAAATTTTGGGTGCATAACTATGGCGATCAGGCTGAAGTTTTCAACCAAAGATGGTTTTGTTGTTTATTATTCTTTTCAGTTTTTGTCTACACCGAAATTCCCACATTGAACAGTAGCAAAATGTCAACAGACTGCAGATTCCATGTTGATATATTTAACATAGTTTGTAATTGTGATGACTAAACTATTTGGTCCCATTGTATTTGTAAAATTTCCGGACAAACTTGGAGTAGTCTCCAGTTTAGTCAATAAGGTAGGGTGTTAAAGTTATAGAGTTAAATATAATTAGCTATTAGTTAGTGCCTAACTAATGGGTGGTTATGAAACCTCCCAATTGGTGTAACTGATTTTTTAATAATAAAAGCACAGTCACACACATCAACCAATGTGCCACATACTTCCATTATCTCTTCATTTTCTCAGCGTTCATCTGCCTCGAAGAAGTCGAGTGAGGTACAAGCGACGTCCATTGTTCAAGGAAGCCCTACAGGGTATGAACGGAAGGCAATTCGAGGAAACCCTGGTTCAAGGGTACGAACAACAAAGAGAAGGTCATGGAGAGCAGGGGTCGTGGACCAAAAGCAAGGTCGTAGACTAGAGAAGCGTGCAACTGAGAGGTCATCAAGGTTGTGATGCTTGCAGGTCGTGAAGGGAAGAAGACCTTAGACCTAAATGCGATGCAAGAAAGGCGTGAAGAAAACGTGAAAGACTGTTGGCAAGAAAAAATGACTGATTTTTCATTTTCAAAAGCACGAAAAAGCCACAAGCACGTAAAAGTTTGGCAGAGTTCGACACAAGGGGGGGAGCACAATAGAACGGCAAAAGAAAAACTGACAGGAATTTTATCTGCAAAATGTGAAAGGAATAAGGATTTTGACAAGAAACAACAAAAAACGTGGAACGTTTCAAATAAGAACATGGAAAAGCCATCAGTACTATGGCACATGACACAGGACAAAGCCTATAAGTAAATGTTCTAGTGCTTTTTTAAGTGATTTAAAACTATTTTCAGAAGTAATTTAAAACAGTTGCATTATTTTTGTTGGATTATAAAGCATCAAAAAATCGTCAAAATTTTGCAGTAAATTCTAGGTCAGCCGGATCAATAGTTGCATTTATTTATGGGTCAGTTGTATTAAAATTTCGGGTCGAATTTTGTACTTCCCCTGTATAATTAAAATTTTGGGTCGAAATATGTATTTTCCCTATTTAAATTGTTTTTTGGAGTGAAAAATGGCGACTATTCAAAACCTAGTTCTATCATAAGCGCAAAAGTTAACCAGCCATAACTACAATGTGTGGAGTAATTAGATTTTATCAATTGCGGAATATCACAATTGTGATAAAATCATAACCGGCATTGAAAAAAGACCTATGACAAACTTTGCGGATTATGGCAAACGTCATAAGGAGGCCTTGTTATTAAAATTGTGTGTTATTAAAATGGTATGTGTCGGATGACATGATTCTTGAGGTCTAAAATGCCACTATGGCAAGTGCGCTATGGACCAGTTTGCAAAACAAAGATCAAACCTTGGAAAAAAGTCGAGCTCTATACTTGAAAAACTTTTATTCTCCACAAAGATGTCAGATGGAGTCTTTGTCAGAGCATCTACTTCGGATGAAAGATCTTTGTGACCAGTTATCAACCATCAACAAAAAAGTGGATGATGATGCAATGGTGGCATTAGTGCCGAACAATTTATCATCCTCCTATGAATCTTTTGTGGAGGCTTACATTTGATGATGGAGAGTAACACACTGACATTTGATCAAGTTGGTACTTATTTATTGCAAAAAGAGCGCAGACAAACATAGAACAAGTCCGATGTTGGACAAGCAAAGATTGCATTAGCCACTCAGTCAAAAGAAAGTGGAAACAATATTCTAAGTATCAAGTAAAGTGTTTTTATTGTCATGAGGTTGGGCATCTCAAAAAGGATTGTTGGAAGCGACAATACGCACTTACCCTTGTGGTATTATACTCCAAACTTAGTACTACCAATTGTTGATTCATCGATTCCAACACAACCTGACATTTCACATGTTGTAAGGATTGGTATGTCAAATTTACTGCAAGTACAAATCTCTCAGATTCAATTTTATTAGCTGATGGAAAATCATATGCAGTAAAGAGCATAGGAGACAGTAGCATTGTATTGAATAATACTAGAAAGATCATAGTAAGAAATGTTAGGTATGTCCCTCATATGAAAAAAAATCTCTTATCTATTAGTCAGTTAAATGAAAATCTCAACATATTGTACATTTCTTTGGAAACCAATGTGTTGTGTTTGATGTCAAATAGGACAGAGTGATTGCCCATGGTATTGGGAAAGATGGCTTGTATAAGCTCGTTGACCTAACAACAGTCAACGTACATGCACGTGTGGAGGCGGACTCCACCATACAAGATGTGCAGAAAGATGAAAATAAGCTTGTTGACCTTGATCCAATCAACTCACATGCACTAACAGTGGAGGGGATATCCACTATCACAGACGTGCATGTTGATGTGGAGCATGCAATTCCTCAACCTCATTTACGTGCACTGGGTGTTGTGCAAGATGCACAGGCAATTGTGTAGGAAAAGAATATGCCAAAGTCACAGGTATTGGCTCATCTTGTTGTCAATGGCTTTTCACAATAGGGGAGAATAGATGAGATGGTTTTTTCTCATATTATAGGGTTGGTTGTTACTCCCACTGGTATGGAGTTGGTTTTTACTCCTACTGTGAAGATGATCACATTTCGGTTGCTTCTCTCCACAGCAACTCAATTTGGATTCTTGAGCAGACATTTGGATGAAAAAGTCTTCATGGTGCTTCTTGATAGTTTTCAAGTTGGTTGTGATCACTCGGTTTGTAGGATGGTTAAGTCCTTGTATGGACTTACGCAGGCTCCACGAACCTGGAATATTTTGTTTAAACAACATCTCCAAAATCATGGGTGCATAACTATGGAGATTGGGCTAAAGTTTCCAGCCAAAGATGTTGTTGCTATTGACCATCCTTTTTGGTTTTTGTCTACACTGAAGTTCCCACATTGGACAATAACAAACTTTCAACAGATTGCAAATTCCATGTTGCTATCTTTAGCATAGTCTATAATTGTAATGACTAAACTCTTTGGTCCCATTGTATTTGTAAAATTTTGGGACAAACTTGGAGTAGTCTCCGGTTTAGTCATTAAGGAGGGTGTTAAAGTTATAAAGTTAATGTTATAGTTAGCTATTAGTTAGTGCCTAACTAATGGACAGTTATGAAACCTCCCAACTGATGTAATTGATTTTTATTAATAAAAGCACGGTCACACATCAATCAATGTGCCACATACTTCCATTATCTCTTCATTCTCTTAGCATTCATCTGATAACATATACGAGAATGGCATCCTTAACCTCAAGTTGCGCTAGTAGGAAATCAAAGTCTGATGACCCTACTTGAAAGCATGGCACAAAGGATGCGAAATACAATACTACAATACTCAATTATTGTGGTTTTTTGATGAGATGAGACAACAATCACCTCAAATAACACCTTGCATGACTCCAAGGTTGAGATGTGCAAATGTGCCTCAAAGTGGAGCCTAAATTTACACAAGAGATGAGTGCTCTCGTTTCTGCCTACGTGGATAAAAAAAAAGAAAAAATGATGACGGCTGGAAAAGTTGCATCCATGATGAATTTCCCCCTAATTTTGATGAATTAGTGGGCTCTTGTATTGGCCCACAGATTCAAGGACGAGCCTCATCCACTGGAGACATTTCAAGTCGAATGCTTCAGCTTCACAAGAATTTTTTGATCCTCAAAATACTCCTATTGCACAACCTTCGCTCAAAGGTACTTCTTGGAACTAGGAGACGCATAATGAAATAAGGATGGTTGCTGCAAAATTTGGTATTACAATAACATACTAGTCATAGCGGTGATGAGCCCATATTGGGAGACCCTAGTAATTGCATTGCCCATTGTCGAGAAAGGGTTCAAGGCACCTAGACCTCATGGAGGAAGTCATAAAATATATGTAGGTGGTAGTAGAGGATCAAATCTAATAGGGCTCAAAAAGGGCTACAATATTTTGTCTGATAGGTGGACGGATGGAAGGAATCACACTTTGATAAACTTTTTAGTGACTTTGGATGGCAAGTTGATGTTCTTGAAGTCCATTAATGTCTCTCACCAAGCGAAAAATGTAGACTTTGTGTGATATGTTGGAGGAGGTGGTCATGAAAGAAAGTGTAGAGAATGTCTACCAAATTGTGACTGACAATGCAACAACATAAGTAGCAGCATGGAGATCTCTTGAGGAAAGGCACCATACCCTTGTTTGGAGTGCTTGTGCAGCCCATTGCATCGATCTACTACTTGATGATATAGGGGAAATTGGATGGGTGAAGAATTTGGTTGATGAAGCCAAAACTATAACCAAATACATGTACAATCACCCATGGGTGTTTAGCTAGATGAGAGAGCACACCAACAAAAAGGAGCTTATGCAATTAGGAGTCACACCACACAATTCCCCAAAAATTTCATCACATTGCAGCCTCACTAATGTCTCTTAAGACGATGTTTGTGAGCACTCAGCGATTGGAAAGTCCATGTTGTAGGAAGGTCAAAGTGGAAAGGGTCATGAAGACCGTTTTTTATGACGTGTTTGCGAAGAGTACAAACAAGATCCTTAAGGTAACTTTAAACTTATCAATTGTGAACTTACAAAGTAATAAAATCCATTACTTTGTAAATTTATAAAACTTATTCATCTTCAATTCACAGAAGTTAGATTTTTGATTTATCATTTATTTTTTAATATTTTTTTAATTCAAATTTCTCCTAATCTTAATCTTAAAATTTCATACTATTTTGTTTTAGATGAAGCCTTTGGTTAGGATTCTATACTTGGTGGATGGTGGAAAAAACCCAAATGTGTTATCTATATGAGGCTATAGACAATGCCAAGGAGGCCATAGTGCATTATTATGAGAAAATAAAAATAGAATATGAACCCAATTGGTACATAATTGATCCAAGATAGAATAAGCAGCTCCACCAACACATACATGCGACAACGTACTACTTGAACCCCAAATTTTTATTCATCAATTCCTTTAAGGTTGATGAGAAGGTTATGGATGGTCTCAACACATGCATAGATAGGATGACAACCCAACAAAGCTCTTAGATACATAGTTCTTGATGAGTTGCAAATTTACAATGGTGCAAAAGGGAGACTCTTTTCTTCGACTCTATGCATTCAAAGGAGAATGACCCAATAGACAACTAAAAACAAATTGAATCCTTTGATTTTCGTCTCGTTGCTCGTAGATACTAGACTTCTTTAACATATGCAAGCCTAGTTGACTTACAACGTTACATAAGTCTTATTTGCAGATTTGTGATGGGAAGACTATGATGCAAAAGCACCAAATCTTCAGAGGCTAGTCATTCGTATTTTCTACCAACCCTGTAGCTCTTTTAGGTGTGAATGCAATGGGAGCATATTTGAGGCCATTCCCACAAAGAAGCACAATAGGTTGACGACACAATGCTTTTATGGCTTTGTTTTAATGTGATAAAATATTTGTCTTCGCGTCAAATAGATGGAAGGAGAGAACAATCAAGATGTTATTGACTTGGACGACATCGATCCATACTCAAACTGGATTGCTGAAAATGTGGAGCCCATGTTTATTGAGGAGTACATCACAAATTTTGAGAGAGACACAATAGAAGGAATAGCGGCAGCAGAGGCACAAGTGCAAGTGAAAGTATCAAGAAGGGATGGTGAGGAAGATATGTTTGAAATGATTTTGTTCCTAAGAAGGAATCTTTACCTTCCACTTCCACAACAAAAACCGATGACTACGAGGAGCTGAAGGGGGCAAATAAATTTGTAAATAATTTTATGAAATGTAATTGTCTATGATTTTGATCAATTGTCATATGATATTATGGTGCATTGATGAGCATTGTATTCTTTTTTGGTCTAGACATTCATTTATTATGTTTTTTCACAATATTTAGCATGTTATTTAAGTTTATTTTATAATTTTTTTTTTTTAATTTGTCAAATTTCGTTGAATTTTTTGCCAAGTCGCAAATCTGATTCAAAATTTTCAGCTATCGAGTTTTGCCGAGTCCAATTTTTTGAACTATGGTCCAAACCATAGTTGCAGGAATCGCAAAAAAATCGTGATTACTCTTGAATTATTGAGTAAAATGCGTTTTTCGGTCATTTAACCGCGAGTTTTTGCCAGTCAATGCGTCAACCCTGCAAAATCATTGAAAATCGTGAAAAAAATGCAAGTAAATCGAAAAAACCACGATTTCTTAAAAATCGTGATTTAAACAGGTGTTAAATGCGATTTATTCGTGATTTCTGCGATTTTTTCATTTATAAGTGCAGGAAATGGCGAAATAACACCACAGTTTTGAAGATTTTTGATCATTTTTATTAGCAGAATTTGATCTTCAACTTTCTTGACACAGATTTGTAGCATTTGATCGAGATTTTCAACGACTTTTAGATATTTTTGGAAGATTTTTTCAGAGGTCTTCAAGTTCGGTCAATTTCCAAATTCCAAGTTAATTTTTTTTTTATTTATATCTTCATTTTGTAATATGTAAATAAAAATTATACAATTTAAAAAATCCCTAACCCTAACCCTACTAACCCTAATCTAAGTTCAATTTTTTTTTTAAATTGTAAATAAAAATTAAAAAAATAAAAAAATATCTTACCCTAGACCTAGCCCTAACCCTAATAATCAGTTTTTTATATATTTTTTAAAGTGTAAAATTAAATAACTAAAAAAATAAAAAATACCTAACCCTAAAGGCTAACCCTAACCCTACCCTACTAACCCTAATCTAAATTCTTTTTTTTTTAAATTGTAAATAAAAATTATTAAAAAAAATCTTACCCTAACCCTAACCCTAATAATTCAGTTTTTTTAATATATTTTTTTAAATATAAAATTAAATAACTAAGAAAATGAAAAAATACCTAACCCTAACCCTACTAACCCTAATCTAAGTTCATTTTTTTATCTATTTTTTAAATTGTAAATAAAAATTAAAAAAATATAACCCTAACCCTAACCCTAATAGTTCACTTTTTATTTTATATATTTTTAAAATGTGAAAAAAAATTATAAAAATAAAAAAACCTAACCTTAACCCTAACCTAAATTTAGTTTTTTAATAAAAATTTTAAAATGTAAAAAAAACCTAAAACTACCCTAACCCTAACCTGGTTAGGGTTAGGGTTTTTTAATTATAAATTAAAATTTGAACCTAACCCTAAATATTAAATTTTTTATATGATTATTTTTATGGTTGTTAGGAATTTTTTTTTTGTAAATATTAATTTTTTTAATAAAATTTTTTAGCTTGTAATTAATAAAAATATATATAAAATATTAAAAATTATTAACAAACAATATTTTATTCAAAGGACTTTTTGTAATTTGTTAATAAATTTTGATATAATGTTTTTATATGATTTTATTATGTATTTTTTATTAACGATTGCAGGAACGCAAAACAATAAAAATAAATAAAACCAAACAAAGCATCTCTAAAACACATTCTTTTATATTCTTCTTCCTTTTTTGTTCTTTCGAGATCTGTCGTTCGACTGTAAATCTAATGCAGGGGGGTCGCAGTGTCAGACGGGTGCCGGACTACGAGCTCTAAACTATTCTCTATGAGCAGGTATTTCATTATACAGAATCGAGATCTTTCACGTACCATTTCTTTCAGTGCCACTCTACTCTCACGTATCACTCTACTCTCATGTACATCTCTCTTCTATGTTCTATCTTTCTTCCACATACCTTCGGGTATATAGAAAACTGAGGTATATAGGAAGGTTTGGCATATTGAGAGGGGTTGTATATCGAGAGAATTGCCCCTGTTGAGGGGCGGTTTGGCTATTGGAGATTTAAGTATATCGAAAAGCGAGAGTGATAAGTTGGAGTGATAAGGGTTTTTTCTAGGAGTGATAAGGAAAAACTAAACACCTTCAAAATATTTTAGCACCTAAACAAACAATTTTATGCCACTACAGATTTGATCATCATTCCACGTGTTAAAGATTTTGCATGGAACTACTGCACTGAAGTCGACCCAGGCAACACAAACAAAGTGAAATGCAACTTTTGTGAACATATATACAATGGAGACATATACCACTTCAAGTGGCATTTGACGAAAAAATGAGGGCATGAAGTTACACCTTGCACTAATGCATGTCCTATAGATGTCACCAATCAAGCTATAGCAACATTCAAAAGATATTCAGATTCGAAAGCAAAAAGGGCAAGAACGAGTACAAAAGTAGGTTCTAACTCTTCAGATGCAAGCGTTGATAAAGAATATGATGACATGCCTGGGCCATCAACAGAACGTGAAAAGGGGAAGGAAAGGTCTCATGTGGCACCTCCATCAGTATCTCGTGGGCCAAACACAGGTGGGGGGAAACATTCATGCCTTCTTTAGCCCCCGCATTACCTTTGGAGCACAAAACACACTAGAGAGTAGAGGGTAGAAAAAAATTGTGAACAAACAAGCAAAGGAGGCAATCTCTAACTTTTGGTACTCTTTCAGCGTTCTATTTAATGTTGTCAAATCTCCATACTGAAAAAGTATGGTGGATGCAGTTGCAATTGCAGATCCAGGGTTCTCAGCGTCATCATACGAGGCTTTGCAGACAGATTTGTTGAAGGATGTCGTATAAGATGCGAGTGATGTCCTTGCAGAACATCGCAAAGAATGAGCACAGTCAGGATGCACTATCATGTTAGATGGACACATAGAAAGAATCACACGCTTATCAACTTCCTTGTGTCGTGTAACATTGGCACTATGTTTTTGAAGAGTGTCGATACATCTGATTAGATAAAATGGGGTGAGGCACTGTTTTATCTATTTGATGAACTTGTGATTGAGGTGGGGCCAAAAAATGTGGTCCAAATCATTATTAATAATGATGCTACTTGTGTGGTCGCTGGAAGGCTTCTTATGGAGAAATATGCAACTCTGTTTTGAATTCCATGTGCGACACATTGTCTTGATTTGATCTTGAAGGACAAGCAAAATTCCATGGGTGAAAGAGGCTTTACAAAAGACTCGCACAATCACGAAGTTCATATACAATCATATAAGGGTTCTTAGTATGATGCGGTCATTCACGGATGGCAAGGAACTTCTTCAGCCATGGGTGACAAGATTTGCAACTTACTTCCTTGCCTTGCAGACTCTTGTCCAACAGCAAATGAATTTGAAACGAATATTCGTTTCAAGAGAGTGGGTGGAATGTTCTTTTGCAAAACATATGGATGGCAAAACGATGAATGACTATGTTTTCTCATCGTCTTTTTGGGAAGAGAGAGCAAATTGTGTTATTCTTTGAGCCTCTAGTTCGAGTTTTGAGACTTGTCGATGGAGATAAACCCCCCATGGGTTATTTGTATGAAGCAATGGATAAGGCAAAAGAAGTTATTGGGGGCAGATTGGAGAATAACGAGACAAAATACATGTCATTATGAGAGAGTTGATAACAGATGGAATCGACAAATGCATTCTCCCCTCCATACAGTTGGGTACATCTTCAATCCAACATTGTTCTACAGCACCTCATTTCGAGACGATGCAGAGGTCACAAAGGGCCTATTTAAGTGCATGAAAAGAATGTTTCCTATTGAGTAGGAGTTTGAAGAAGCCATGGGAGAGTTGCCAGTGTACAAGCAGGCAAGAGGTTTCTTCTATAGTAAGGCAGCCATCACAGAAAGGAAGACCTTCCAACCAAATAGACGAATTTTTTTCATACATACAGTTAAAGTGTCAAATTTTGACTGGATTGTGCAACTGGTAACAAAATCTTTTTTACAGCACAATGGTGGGATTTCTTTGACAAAGAAACCAAACACCTTCGAAGGATGGCAATGCGCATTATGAGCCAACCATGTAGTTCATTCGCTTGCGAGCGCAATTAGAGTGAGTTTAAGCATATACACTCAAAAACACAATCGACTCACTCAAGAACGGATGAATGATTTGGCATTTGTCCACCATAATCTTCGCCTAAAGATAGAAAGCTCAAAGTTAATAAATGTTGCATTTTTTATTCTCAATTCATTTGAAAAGTCGATTGATATTCTTTGTGTAAAATATTATTCACATAAGTCATTAACATATGTATTGTTTTGTATAATGTTAAGTACCATCAAGGAAGATCATCCGATCGACCTTAATGAGATCGATCTAGACTCAGAATGGCTCGAAAAGAATGAAGAGACTATTTTTGAAGATTTCGACTTCGATGTCATGGATGACGTTGGGATTGACGCGGATGCCATCTCTCAAATTAGGAAGGACAAGAACCCTGAAAATATATTGACGTGTATACTGTTGAACCATAGTCTACGTGCTACCATTTGTTCCCTCCCCTTTTTTTGTTCCACTATGACAATAGTATGCATTTTGAAATGCAAATGTAATGAAATTTGAATATTTATGAAAAGTAATGAAAGGAAACAATTGACTGATTTGGATGGCATACAGTCTCATTTATCTTTCATGGATGGCATAATTGTATGATGTATCTATTCTCTATGCAATTGAAATGCCTAATATGTATATAGATGCAATGGAAATGCATTTAAATTTTTTTTTAAATGGTTTTTTTTTTCTGTATTTTTCTAGTAGTTTTAAGTTTTTCATTTTTTTCTCAATTAATCACGATTTTTTTAAAAACACTTACACTTTTGTAAAAATGATGTTTTCCTCAAACGATTAATGCTACTATGGTCCAAACAACAAAAGTTAATGTGGAGAAAGCTCCAACAAAAGAAGAAATAGAAATACTAACACTTTCTTACTAAAAAAATGGTTAATAGTACTCTACAAGAATGCATGTAGTATTAAAAAAATGGGATTGCAAAAGGCCCATCCAATATACGAAATTTACCATATTGTAGCTTCAAAGTTGATAACTATTTTACCTCAGATTATCTGTGCACAAAATATAGTCTATTTTAACTAAACTATCAATTTCACTTGTGGCTCATACTTGTTATTGCTAAATTTCACTTGTGGGGTGATCTTTGGCTTAAATGCCACGACCAAGGGATATTTTTTCCATCAAACTCACTTGGGACTCGCACTCGGCTTCATCCATTGGGGTATGCCATACCTGACAAGTTGGATGTAGTATGTTACCCAATTTCAGCACTTTATCATGTCTCCTCAGGATTTGAACCTGGAGCTCCTCTTTGGAAGTTCAATGCTTTTGTCATTTGAGTTCATCCCATTCAGCTTCACTTATGGCTCGTTTATAAAGGTCTACAATAGCTGCTGATAAGTCTTCTACACTAGTTTCAAGTACAATAGTTGGCAGCTGAAATGATTCCTGTCCCTTTTTTAACTTTAGCATATATATTTTTGCTCATTCCAATGAAAGTAGGCATGGATTTCCACAAATAAATCCCACATTTGTTGGTCGTGGGTGCTCATTTTTGCAGCTACGTTAGAAGAAACACACCAGGTTGCAGATTGCTCAGTCATTTATGATATATTGAAATTTCAATTTTGTATGGTCAATAAATGTTCTCTCTTCAATAAAAAAATCTTAGTTCCTTAACTTTTTCTTTTGTAATGGTTATTGACCATGTGTATGACATGAATGTATAATATAGGCTGTTGTAGATTTGGACTTGGGCACAAAAGAAAATGATTTTCTGAGGGTACTAATACAGCAATTGAAAACTTAATAGAATTGTACAAACCTCTTCCTTGTATATTGACAATGTTGAAAGCATTGTATCTACAAGACTAATGATCACTCCTCCATAGACCACACCAGACTGTATAGCTACATTGCCTCTAATATCAGTTTGTCTCCTAGAATAGAAAGGTAGCTCAAGGAGAGAGGGTCAGAAGTTGTAACCACCAAAAGAGTCTCATTTCTGTACCTTGCACTTGGAAATTTTCGCTTTCATGAATAAAGTATGTGTAATGATTTTATGGTGATCCAGGTTTCAGTTCAACGCAATAGCCTTTTCAACATATGCCGGTCACAAACAAATATTTCATTGTGATTTTATGATGATTCAGGTTGCAGTTTAACACAAAAGCTTTCTCAACAAGTGGCAGTCACAACCAACTATTTCAATATTTCCTTTGTTCCCCTTGCAGGGTCAAGGGGTGGCAGCAGTCAGAATATCACCTCCTTGCCAATTCATCTTCAGCACCAAGTCGAGGTAGTACTAAAACCTTGAACATGGCACCTACCTCTCAGTTACTGCCAGCAAATGAATCGTTTCACCTTCTCCTGATGTCCATTTGTTTCCTATTCATTGTTTGTACTTAAATACGTGTTGCATGATTGGAAGAGAGCTTTCCATACTTTTACATCTCTTCTCAAAGATTTATCTTGTACAGAGCCATCATATGAATAAAATTCTGATGTGGTTCTTATTGCCAACAATGTTCTTTCTTTATATGATGGTTACATGTCCCCTTTCTACGCTCTGGTTGTTCATAAATAATAGCAAAAAATGACTTTTGTTTATAACAGATTAGATTTCAGCATGTTGCCCCCCCAGATTGTTCTTAGAATCTAGAACATATGACCCAATGCAGGATCCAGTCGAAGGAAATTTATATATATGCAATGAGAATGAAGATTGATCATCGTTGAAGAAGAACATATCTTCATTATATAGCCCGCTGCCTATTACCTTTTTATGTAGATATGCATGGCATATAACTTCCATTGCATTTATGAATGTACTTTTCTTATGTAGAAACTTGAACATATGGGCATCAATGTATTACATAACAAATGATTTTGATCTTGCATTGTTTCTTGCTCAAATAGTTATGCTTATTTCTCTCCTATTTGTATCTGGAGTTTATAGGCTTACTATAATAGTTTATTTTTGCAATAATTGATTATTATTATTACCTTCATTTATGTTCTATTTCTTTAGTTAAATGATTCTAGAATTTTTTCTTGTACTTGAGATTGGCTTTAGGACTTGCTATGATATATCTTGTTTGCAAGAATACTAAAATGGTGCAAAATGTATGGTCCTTGGAAAGTTATGTAGCCTACAGCCTAATATAATTTACGACATTGTGCTTGACACAGAAACATACTAAACAAAGAGGTAAGACTTCTCATATAACAGAATAAACATTAAGACATAAAACTGGCGAAAGTCAGTCTTACTAAAATAACAAAAGCCTTATCAAAAGTTAAACAGTTTATTATCCTCAAACGCAAAGATTACAAATAACACTTATATCTCAGTAAATCTTCAACAATTCCATAGCAAAACAAATAAAACACTAGCACAGTAAGTCTCAAAGTTACTTACATGGTGAATATCAATGTCATCCAAGAACCTTTCAAATGAATTAACCCATTCTTGATGGCTCCACAAGGGTGGTGCATCAGCAGCAATTACTCGGTAACCCTAAACCCAAGAAAATCACAAAACATGAGAACTATTGTTTATTTACTTTCAAACAAACAAACTGATTGAAGAAAAAATATCATAAAATAATTTTGCAACATGCATAGCAACAAATGGGAAATTTAAAATCTAAAAGATGCCCATTGATGAAAAGAACCATAAATTTCATGTCAAGAGCCAATAACAGTCTTATTGTAATCCTTCAACTCACCAATCAACATTTAGACTAATCAACACATAAGATACGACAGGGAACTTACTGGAATGCTGAAATGTTGCTTATTTGGTACATGATTTGGAAGGAAAGAAATCATCTGACCCCTTATTTCCCACCCATCCTCTTCTAACTAATAAAATAACTCATAAGAAGTAGACCCCACTTTTGTCTAAACAAGCCTCCATAATAAAAACTAGGCAACAATCCCATTAAGGGGTCAATGGTAAATAAGAATGAAAAGAAAAGTAGAAAAGAGGCAGTCTGGAAACCACCTAAACCTGGTCGGTTTAAATTGAACTTTGATGGAGCTTGCAGAAATAATCTAGGGGCTTCCAGTGCAGGGTGTGTGATAAAGGATTGCAGTGATTCTCTAATTAGAGCCTTATCCCTGAAGCTTCCAGATGGGACTAATAATGAAGCTAAGGCTCATGCTTTGACAGCTAGAGTGGAGATGGCTCTAGAATGTGGCATAGTCTTCCTAGAGATTGAAGGCGATTCTCAGGTTGTGATTCAAGCTCTGAATAATTAAAGGGCAAAATCTTGAAAATAGCTAATATTTTAGATATTATCTGGCCCAAATTGGAAAATTTTGAAGACTGGGCCTGCTCCCATTGCTTTTGGGAAAGTAACACAATCGCCGACTTTCTTGCTAATGTAGCAATAGACCAAACCATGAATGTAAGAATGGATAACGTCAAAACTAGTTGGGAAGACTGCAGAAACATCGATCAAATTGATCTTTGAGCATTATAGGAGTTGTTAGGTGTTTTATTTTTAATTTTTTAATAAAAATAAAATTCATCCTATATTTTCTTTAGAAAAGGTGATATCCAAGTTTATTTGTTGTTGTGTCCGCAAGCTTGTGTCTCTTTGGGCTTTGACGACGGAGGTTACCCGACTTCCAAGTGAAAAGCCTTGCCTTAATTTGTTATAATGGCCACCGTAAGATTTTATGCATGCGCATTGATTGATTGGAATTGTTTTGCAAGCGCAATGATCGCACGAAGGCTTTCTTTAAGGGTCTGGCAATTGACTTTGGGGCCAATTTTGCATGCTGAATCGACAAGATGGATCAATTCTGTGTGGAATCTGCTAGGTGGCTGTTGGTTTTCGACAGAGCCAAGAACAGAGAAATGGAGTTTGCAGGCTTGGTGTTTCGAACACGTCTTTTCAATGTTTTCTAGATTCATATGATGGAGGTGGCGGAAGTCATTGAGCAGGTTTTGGGGTTGGAAACTTTGGCTGCGAGCAAACGGGTAAGGGTTAATTCTGACTTGGCTTCTCTATTCACAAGTAATCTTTGTTTGATAATGTCAGATATAGAGCAGGTCCAAAGGTTGGTGGAATTTTTTGTATGCCCAGAATACAAACAGGGTCTCCAGTCAAAGATTGAAGCTCTCCATCTCGATCCGTTTCCCACTCTCCCTTTCTTTGGTAGGGACAATTTGGGTTTTATTCTCTTATCTCTCTTTCGTACTCTAGAATCAAGGTTTCTGGTGTTAGTAAATTTTGCTCAAGAAGTGGATGAGGTTTGGCAGATAAGCAGAAAGTGGTGGGGAACTAGGGTATATGTATGCCTGAAGTCCAAGATTTGTTGCAGCCAATTCCGGGTTTGGAAGAATGGCGGGCGCTAAGAAGGCAGCCGGAACAAGTTAAAGCAATCAAATGGCTAGCAAAGGGAGTGTCGAGGGGGGTATTCAAGGCTCCCCCTGGTGGAAAGGTAAGTTTCAGTTGCCGAAGAACTCAGCGAACACACAGAGACATCTAGTCTTCTCTAATTTGCAGCAGATGGAGAAGAGCACAGGTAGGTGGTAGCATCGGACGGAGCAGTTCCTAAAGTAAAGGCATAGGAAGTTCATGCAGCCGGTTTCAAAAAGACTGCTAAACCACACAAGTCGGGTGACTTCCTGCCAAGTAATGGGAGAATGGTAGAATTAGTAATCTTGGAATGAATGTTTTTCTATTTAGTCTTTTTGGAAATTTTCGGGACAGTCTGTGGATTTAAGTAGTTTTAATGGTGACTGTTGGATAGTATGAAGGGTTGATTAGTAACTATTGGACAGTTTTTGTTGAATAGTGACTGCTGGATACCCTGATATATGAATCTGTTTAGTTTTGGTTCGGTCAATATGCCTTAACATAGTTAAATGTTAACCCAGACCAGTCTTTTGTTCTTTCGAATTTCATATGTTATAAGGGCTAGGGACCCGTAAATTCTCTAGCACCAATCAAAAAAAAAAAGAACTAGGCAACATAAGACAAAAATTAAGGAATAACAACGATCAAAACTGGTTATCGAGAAGTTTTCAAATTCAAATGATATGGAGCAGCACATTCAGTTGAATAAATCACCATTGAATAAGGAAATCTATATGATTTGATTATACAAAGTAGTTGTATTGAATTGAATATGTGCCAGTTAGTATTTGCAGATATATTGATTTTTGAAAAAATATATATTCTTTTGGAGTGTAATACTGTAAAAATAGTGATGTTGGACGTTACAAGGAATATGAGCATACTTTTAATTTTAATGTTCATAATTCATTATTGATAAATGGCCCAAGCAACTGTCTTACAGTCATTTTCCACCTCGTACACATGGCCCCCATATATATTTGCCCAACAATTTTGCAAAGGATGTGTTCACCACATATCTGAGGCCCATAAAATTGTCATCAAAAACAATCCACCATATATAAAACAGTCCAATAAGGAATAATAAATTATGTTTCCATTTTAGTTCATCATGTACATTACACAATGTCTATAAAGATAGATATATTTTGTTTAACTGTCTCAGGCTTCAGCAGCTGGAATCAATTGAAAGTGAAATTTCTGGAGGTACTGCCCATGAAACACAAGTTCTCGACGTTTCAGGTCCATATGCAGGAACCATTGTCAAGGGAGAGATTTTTATTTCCACAAAGAAATGGTATTACAATATAAACCTGATCTTTCCTAGTTCATGACCTTCCACATTCCAGGTACCCAGGAAGATAGATGTATTTTGTTTAACTGTCTTAGGCTTTGACAACGGGCAGCAATTGAAGGTGGAATTTCTAGAGACGCACCCATGAAACAAAAGTTCTTGACATTTTGGGTCCATATGTGGGACCCATCATCAAGAGAGGGATTTTTATTTCTACAAAGAAACGTTATTACAATATCAATCAAATCTTGGAGAAATGTTTCTATTTCCACAGAAATGGTATTACAATATAAACCTGATTTTCCCTAGTGCAAGACCACCTACATTCCAAGTACCCGCTAAATTGTATTAGGGGACAATAAATAATTTAGCGAGTGTTTGGAATGTGGAAGGCCATGAACTAAGCAAGATCAGGTTTATATTGTAATACCATTTTTGTGGAAATAAAAATCCTTCTCTCCTAACGATGGGTCCCGTAGATGGACCCAAAACATCGAGAACTTGTGTTTTATGGGCAGTGTCTCCGAAAAATTACATCTTTACTATGTTTTGTTGTAATTTATTCTGCCAGATAGATGGACTATGAACATGATTGTTGCATTCCTCCATTTATGTTATGCTGTTATAAGTTGCAACTACAATTATGAGAAGCAAACCCTACAATTTGGAACCATACCAACTCAAAACTAGCATTTCAGAGACCAACCAAGATTGATGTGATCCCGAAAATGACACGAGACCACTAGATAAGAGTAATGGTTTTTTGGGGAAAGTTACAATTTTCCAAAAAAAAAAACGCTCATCATAAATGGCAGGTTTGGAAGCCTTCAGAATATTTTTAGTTACTTTTGGTTAGCAAGCCAAGCTTTCCTGAAAGGTATTATAATAGAAAATTGTAGGATACCCAAAAAAGTTGACCCCCGCAAGGTGGCCCAACCTAGCTAGTTATTATTAGCAATTCTTCTTCTAGTGGATCTCTTATTCTTAGAAATTGTCCTACTCACATGCCTTTGCATGTTGAAAGGATATTATTAGTTTTGTTTAGCTTTAAATAAAATTCCTATTCACATGTTGAAAGGATATTATTAGTTTTGTTTAGCTTTAAATAAAATTCCTATTTGCATGTTGAGTGGATGTTATTAGCTTTGTTTCATTTTAAAGTAGTTTACTATGATTAGTTTTATTTAGCTATAAGACAAGGGTTTTCTCTATTGTAATTCAGATTGGATAGCTAATATCTCTTCCACAAAGATTGCTTTCTTTTTAAAAACTCACTTATTATCTTGCAATAAAGATTTTGTTTATTACTCTTGCAAATCTATGACAATTCAATATAGAAGTGTTTGGCTTTATTATAACACACAAATCCCTAGCAGTTGGTGTGTTGTCCCCTAGATTGAATCCTCAATCTGGATCAATGGCATCAAAGTGAGTAATTTCCTACATGTACCATCAAACGAAGTCGGGCCATCAAAATTTTGGATTGGAGACGAGATCCATCTATATTTTCCTAATAGAAGTAAGAGACCACAGATGGACATAGGAGGAATCAGTTCCTCAAACCCAATAAAGGCAAATGCTCGAAAAGGCTCTAGCAAAGCAAAGGGCTGAAATGATGACCCAATTTGCAAATACTCCAGCAAATACCATCAACCACACCAGTAGCTCCAAAGAAGGAGGTCCTTCCAAGGGTCCACACCCTTTATGGTACAAGTTTTGATATCATGATGTTGGAAGGTAAAATAGAAGTGAATGCCCTTGAAAATTAGGTCATTATATTAGAGTCATATTTTTTAGTAAAAAAATTATAAAGTTCACGGAAAATAATGTTTTTTCTACTAAAAGTTGAATCCCAAGTGAAAACAATGGTGGGAGGCTCACCTTGAGCAATCTAAAGAAGATGCAGAGGATGACAGTACAGTCATCACAGATCCCTCTTGGAGTGACTCTATTGATGTTGTTACAAATGAGTATTGTCCAGAAGATGCCTATGAGGAAAATTATATGCAATAGCAACTACAACAACATAAGGACCAATCTACGCAAGACTACATGAATACCTTCCATTCTCTATCAAAGAAACTCCACGTCAAGGATTTTAACAGGCATAGATTAATCAAATACAAGAGTGGTCTACATCGATATGTCCAAACAAAGATCAAGGAAAAGTTCAAACAGAAAGGGAAATTCCTTCTAGGGAAGCAAGCACAATCAAATGATAGAGGCAACTCCAAGTATGGAAGTTGGTTAACAGACTAGAGAGTCCCCACAACAGTGGCAAAACTCGAGGTTCCTAGCATCAAGGTTTTCTACATAAAATACCCCCACAGAAGGTGTCTAGAAAATGGTGTGAGAATCACAAAAGCACGACTCACAACATAGACGAATGTCATTCCAAGAGGACAATTTTTACCAAGGCTTGTGAATCTGATCCAATACAAGCATCCAATGAGAACGAGCACTTCTTTCATCCTACCGACACAGGTAAGCAAATTCTGTGTTTTGATCCCTATTCTGTTGTTGGTACAGCGTAGGTTGTAACATCATCGTCTAAGGAAGGTCTTTTTCATTCACAAATGTGGGTGCAAGTGAAAGCTCTACACTTCATCATGGAAAGAGGGAGTGAGAAAAATTTGATCTCTACAGAAATAGGACGAAGGATGAGTCTAAAAACAATACCTCACCCACAACCATACTCCATCAAATGACTGAACCAAGGCAAAGATATTTGTGTCAATCAACAATGTCTTCTTTCCTTATGCAATCAAGTTATTCGAAGATGAGGTAACGTGTGATGGCACCCCTGGAGGTTTGTGAATTTTTTTGGGGGCCAAAGAGCACTCGACAAGTCATTGCAACCACACAAGGCGCTACACAAAATCAAATTATACAGCAACAAGAAGTGGAGCAGGTTTTAAAAAATTACACAGATGTCTTCACTACACCTGCTAGTTTGCCCCTACACCACCAGGCACCACATCCCACCGACTTGATCCCTGGGACACCCTTGCCAAATGGACTAGTATACAGGTGCTCAATGTTCGAAAATGAAAAGATCAAGTGATCAATCTAAGAGCTAATCCAAAAAGACCATATTCAACCCAGCACATCACCTTGTGGAAGCCCAATTGTGTTAACTCAAAAGAAGAATGGGGCATGGCGACTCTATATTGACTACAAAGCCCTTAACAAGACCATTGTCAAGAACAAGTATCGACTCCCACCCATCGATGACCTCCTAGACCAGCTCAAGAGAGCAAAGTTCTTCACAAAGATTGATCTAAAGTCAGGGTACCATCAAGACCCATTTAGCCATTAAATGTTTGGAAGACAACGTTTAAGTTCAAAGAAGGTCTATTTAAATGGTTAGTCATGCCCTTTGCCTTAACCAATGCCCCTGCAACATTTATGCAGATGATGAATGATGTCTTACGACCATTCATTGATTCCTTTGTGGTTGTTTACTTGGATGACATCATTACTTTCAATAAAACATGGAAAGAGCACCTGTAGTAGATTCAACAAATTCTTGACACCCTACATAGTCATAAGCTTTATGCCAACAAGGATAAGTATTACTTTGCTTTGAAAAGTGTACAATATCTAGGATACATTGTATACAAGGATGGTGTACACGTTGACCCAGAGAAGATTTATATCATCAGAGAATGCCCAACCCCAACAACACTTAGAGAACTCAGAAGCTACTTGGGGTTAGCAAATTTTTACCATCAATTGGTGCTTGAATTCCCTCCTCATCTCTTGTGAAAGAAGTAACCAAAGGGGAGGTGAGGCCAAGTTTGTGTGGAACACATCACAATGATGAGCTTTTGAAGAGTTGAAAGGGTGACTTTGCTAAACACCAATCCTTGCCTTACCATATCTAAAGCTACCCTTTGAGATTGACATCGATGCTTTAAAATAAGCACTCAATGCCATCCTCACCTAGCATAGGCACCCAATTTCCTACAACAGTGAAACATTCACAAACACAGTACGTAGGTATCCTACATGACAAAGAACTATATGCCATTGTCCAAGCATGCAAGCAATGGAAAAATTGTTGGGAATGGAGACCATCACCCATATAGATCACAAGCCTCTACGGTTCATGCAAACCCAAGGCAAGTTACAGAATGATCGCCTTCAGAAGTGGTCCACCTACCTGCAATAGTTTCACCTTAATATGAGGCACAAAAAAGGTGGTTCCAATCAAGCTGCAGATGGCTTAAGCCACCTCCAATTACATCACTAATAACAATTATGGATTTATGTGGCCACAAGACAAATAAATGGCCCATGTTGTATAGTATTGATCATGTTTCCACCATATATCAAGCACTAAATATGGGATGACATGTTGCAAACTACCATCTACATGAAGGGCTTTTGTGTCACTTGAGACACCCATGTGTTTCAATAGTAGAGTAACAGAAGATGATTTAGGATGAGCACTATAGTCAAGTTGCAGAACTCTTCTGAAACATCCCCTTTAGGGCTGAAAACTAAACAAGGGGGTTATCCAACAAACCCTACTTAAATAAGCAAAATTTTAATATCACCAAACCCTAGCCAAATATGAGTTTTTCTGATTTTTCCAACAAAACCCTAGTTATCAAACCCTCACAAAGCTGTGATAAATTATTGCAAACCCTAGTAGCAACTTAATGATTTTTTTTAAATGAAGATTAGGGCATCAATTCAACATACTAAATTCAGCTTCCAAGGCGTCAATGTACGGGAAAATTACAGAACCTTATGGAGGCCTTTTCATCCCAAAATCTCAATATTTTATGATCAAATAATTATAGAAAAATAGTAATAATTACAGCCAATATTATCCACTGAAAATATGATGTTTTAACCATCAAAGAGCTGGAAAATTATGACAAAAATACTGTATTTACTGGTAGCTGTTCAACATCAAATTAGCCCCAAATAGGCCTTGGAATCCACTCGCCCAACCCTAGGAAGGGTTTGCTGGTTTTCAATGGGGTTCACTGCAACCCTAGGCAGCTTGCTGCCCTCTTTTCTGCTCCTACACCTAATTGCCAAACCCTCCAATGAGATCGCCACCCTCCTAGAAGTGTCTTTATCCGTTGCTGCAATCAAAATGGTGTTAAAAACACCTTTGGATGAACAAATACTCTCAATATAACTCCCAGATGGAGTTGCCCTAGCTTAATATTAAGAGGTTTACTCCTTAATTTCAGTCACCTATGAAAGTTTTCGTCTTTAAGGTAATAAGTCAAGCTTTTCGTGCTGCCACTCAAAATTTCAACTATCATAATATGCATGCCCTTTCAAATAAATCACAATCCTCCTTATATACCTTACTCCTCAAGTTGGGCGCTCCATTTGGAGGGAAAGTGCAAAATGTTATAAGGTTAATTTTCTTTTAAAATCACTTAAGGGTTATGTGAGCCCCATTAACTCAAAAGCCCCCTCCTCAACTTAAATTTAGAACTTAACCAAAAGGTACCTTTTTATAATTTGATGAGGAGTTAGTGCTTCCTTTTTAAGTCCCCTTTCCCTTAGCCTAAGGGAAACACCAAAGAATAAGGCTAAGGGTCCTTTTTCACTCTTATGTCCAAAAGGGGGACATGACATCTTTGGAGTCGAAAAGATTGTAGTAGTGCTCCAGAAATACTTCTATTGGCCGAAGCTTCATCATGATGTCAACATGTATATTAGATCAGTCAATCCCTGATCGACCTTGGGAGTCAGTCTCCATGGATTTCATGTTAGGGTTGACAATGACTAAGTGTGGTCATGGCTGTATCTTTGTTGTGGTTGATAGGGTTTCCAAGATGGTAATGTTCTTGCCCTATAAAAAGGGGATAAAATCTAAAGACAATGTGAGGCTCTACTTTAAGTATGTGTGGGTCCACTTCGACTTACCATAGACCATTGTGTTAGACAAGGACAACAGGTTTCTTAGCATTTTCTGGTCTACATCATGGTCCATGATGGACACCAAGCTAACTAATTCCTCTTCATCCACAAATAGATGAGCAAACAAAAGTGGTTAACCATCTGATGGTGCATCTACTTCAGATATATAACTCTAAACATCCACAAACATGGGATGATAGTTTACCATACATTCAACATAGCTATAAATGAGCCCTCCAAGGCTCCACAGGACAGTCCTTTTCAAGTTTATGTTGGTTTTCAGCCACTAGTCCCCACTGATGTGGCATTGCCTATTGTATTGGAGGAAGGATCTCACCATGCACAAAAAGAATCTAACAAGGCCTCCAAATTTATTGAACAAATCCAACAAAATCCAAAAGCAAGTGCATGAAGCCTTGTAGAAAACAAGCCAAAAGTACAAGCAACGCCATAATCAACATCAAATCCCTCACCAATTCCAAGTTGGTGATAAGGTATGGCTACATTTGCAAAAGGGACATTTAAAAGGCCCAAACATGAAGCTCAGGCCTCTCCAATACAAGCCCTACACAAACATCAAGAAGGCAATAATGCCTTTGAACTAAAATTCCCACCCTATCTTAGGTTACATCGAGTGTTTAATGTGGAATTGCTCCAGCCATATTTTCCACATCTCTTAGATAATTCAAATATTGTTGAACAATTGCAAGTCACGAAGTCAAACCTTGACTACTCAATGCCATACACTATTGATCAGGTCATAGATACAGTGGTCAAAGATACCAAACATCAATAAATTCCCCTATATCGAGTGAAGGGCAGTTTGCTCACAAAAGCAAGTAGCTAACCAGGAGTCAGATTTAACAAAAAATTATACATTTGATTAAAGACTTAGATGCAATGTGGCCCATTGCTTCTCAAGGGGGACAAATGATCCCAAAAATGACTCGAGACAACTAGAAAATAGTAATGGTTTGTTTTTGGAAAGTTATAATTTTTACAAAAAATCAGCACAACATAAATGGCAGTTTTGGAGGCTTTCGAAGCTCAAAAAAGGTTGCCACACCACTTTAGTGGTGTGAACTTCTAGTTACCACGCCAAGCTTTTCAAAAAGGTATTATGATAGAAAGTCGAAGAATACCCGTAAAAGTTGAACTCGGCAAGGTGGCCCAACTCAGCTAGCTATTATTAGCAATTCATCTTCTAGTAGATCTCTTATTCTTAGGAGTTGTCCTATTTGCATGCCTATGCATGCTGAAAGGATATTATTAGTTTTTTTTAGCTTTAAATAAGATTCCTATGCATGTTGAGTGGATGTTATTAGCTTTGTTTCGCTTTAAAGCAGTTTACTATTATTAGTTTTCTTTAGCTATAAGACGGGTTTGCCCTCTTGTTATTCAGAGTGGATAGCTGATATATCTTTCAGACATATTGCTTTCTTTTTAGAAACTCTCTTATTATCTTGCCATAAAGCTTTTTTTATTACCGTTGCAAATTTGTGTCAATTCAATATATAAGAGTTTGGCTTTATTATAGCACACTAATCCCTAGCAGTTGGTGTCTTGTCCCCCAAATTGGATCCTCAATCTAAATCATAGTGATAATAGCCTTGATTGAAATTTGGGTAGAAGGTGGGAGGAAATCCTACAATCTAAGAACAGACATCCATAGTCAACGGTCCGTAGAAGCCATTCTTGAAAACCATCCTTCAACAAGTCTTGTAGGGAACAACTCCAGCCCACATGATGGAATGAATTCGAGCCACACCTCCTCCTAATGAGAAAACCATTGATTAAAAAGAAAATAGACAATTGAGAGGAGGATGCACTTTCTGCAGATTTCACCTTTTTGCAGAAGCAAACCTTACAATAACAATGAAGGAAAATGTAACTAAAAATCCAATATGTTACATTAATGGGACTAACAATGACAGAGAATTTCACTTGACTAATTTGTGAAACTTGTGCTTTAAATATTTTGTAAGACACGAGGCAGGAATACACAGTAGTATATACAAGAAGTTGGAAAGCAGTTAACTTTGACTCTGGAAGTAAAACAACATATAAGTACATCTGCCCTAGTTGGTAAGGGGATTCTTTCAGTTAGGAATTGTAGTGGTAGAGAAAATGTTGCGAGTGGCAGTCTTGGAGAAAATTGCAGCATTACTGCAGTCTTGCACAATCTACACAATGGAGCTTGTAAAATTGGCACTTCACAAAGATGAGGAAAGGATCATCCACTCATAAGCATGAATTGTGAAAAATGACACCATCGCAAGGATGCCGCATTAAGTATCCAAATTCTTGGAACAGTACTGATGAATGCATAATTCATGATTGATCTAAAGTTAATACGTTTTCAAAATAAACATGGAGTAAATTGAACAAGCCAACAATGAGGCTATTCCAATTTTGTATGAGAATACCCAAAAAAAACTCGAGAAAAATCCCAACAAAGGATGGGATGATAGATTCAACAAAGGAACAAGTTCTCCATCTAGATGATAGTTCATTAAAAGATCGAATGCTTTAAATAAACTTTTTCGTTTGCAGATAGAGGATTGCAATGTATTTGCACTTCCCAATAAAGTGGAGATTCAAAAAGGAAATAATCAGGAGACTCAAGATCAAGTAGGTGGAAAAGCACCCAAGAAGAATTAAAGACGATGGTAACAGCCCGAGAACAAAATGGGGGGCCAACATTTTTCACAAAAATCCAAAATGGAAAAGTCAAAACAATCATCTAGACGCCAAGAAAGAATACTTCCCACACTTCCTTGAATTCAAAATAGAAGCAGCTATCAGCAATGCACCAAAACACCAACTATGGCCACGTAATGTCATAAAGTATACTGAACCAACCACCACAAAAGTCAATTTGAGTTCATAGAATGCCCACGGATAATCACCAAAAAAACGAATGGGGACCTAGTATTGGTAGTAGCTACCATCACTATCTTCAAACAGTTCATATGTTTTAATCAAATGTTGCAAACATTCAGTGAAGTCTAGAAATGATTAATTGAAATTTTAGAATTTTTTTTGACATGGTATAAAAACTAAGAATCAAAGGAAAAGGAGTACCTGATCCAAATCCTAGGAGGTTTTGGGGACAATACTCTGGATCTAGATGTGTTATATACATATGCAGAAGCAATAATGAATAAGACGGAGAATAGTTGGAAGTAATAGAACTAGAACAGAAAACAATATTAATATGTGCATTCTATACATGGCCTACTCTTGAGAAAGATGTATGGTTGTCTATTTTACAACTATTTGCCTACTAACTAATGCTACAGATGTCTATACATAGATTGCAATGCCATGAAAGCTAAGGAGCCATTATGAAAGTTGAACCTTTTGGGCTTCCATGAGTGATCTTCATCGTCTAACGATCACGTGACTTAACTGATATGTGTGTCATATGCTGACAGATGATGTGGCATAAAGCAAGCCCTAAAAGTGCCACCTTATAATGTCCCCATTTCCACATCATGATTAAACAAGTATTGAAAACCTTTAGTCTATTTTCCCATAAACTAAAGAAGCTCTTTTGGGGGATTATATTTTATTAGTTATTTATTAATTGTCAAAATAGTGTTTTTTTATCATAAAGCAATTATTATTTAACTAATAGAATATTTAAAAAGTGATTTTTACCACTAAAGTGCTTAAATGAATTAATTATTAATTTATTTGCCTTAAAGTAATTTTAATTACTATTTTAAAATTAAGGCAACTAATTAATATATTATTCAAAAAAAAGATGTCAGCATGGAAGCTAAAGCAAGGGAAAAGAATGGTGTTTTATCTTCCCAAAGTAATTCACCCTCTTTGGAAGTTATAAATACATGGCAAAGGCTACAATGGAAGATATGCTAAAGTTTGATAATTTGTTCTTCATGCTTGAAGAAACTATTGGGATGTATGCCCAATAAAAGTTCGCTGCCTTTGGTGTTGATCAATCTAAAAAAGTGTCTTTTGACACCACCTTTGCTAAGGAGATCTTGATTTTGCCCTAGAAGTGGGGCGATTTGCTTTGGAGAGTTCATATGGATTTTTGTGAGGGTTTCGTGGTTTTTTCTTGCATATTAACCTTGCTAAATATTTATCCTATTTTTGCAAGTGGAGCGAACCACCTTGGAAGCTTGGATCTAGGGTTTGAAAGCCTCTTTTGATCTATTTTAAGCAAATTAAATATTCTGATTTTATTTGCTAATTTTCTGCATATTGGTGTGAAAATTTGGAAGAGTTCGTGAAGGGTTTGAAGAAGCAAATTAAATAATAGCTTTTCGAATTATTATTTAATTATTTTGACAAGAAATTAGGGTTTTCAAAATTTCGGAGCAATTTTTGGCGACCTTCCCATGGAAGGAAAATTTCAAAATTATTTTTGTTTGATAGCCATTATTTTTATGATCAGTTTGAGCTCTTGTTTGCATCATAATTCCAAATATTGAGGGAGTCATGATTTTTTAAAGTTTTCAGTTGTTCGTAAGAAATAATAATTGTCGAGGGCAGATTTGCAAGGTTTTCGTTCTGAATTAATTATTGCAGTAATTTTCTGGGTATTGGCAATTGGATTGGACTAAGCTTGAGCAGTGTGGCGCTAGGGTTTGGAGGATTGAAACATCCATTTCAGGGTCTTTCTTCATTTCGGCAAGAGCCATTAGTGGCAAAATTCACCAGGGATTTATTTGGTATTTATTTCAAGGCGAATTGGAGTTAATTTTCAATTTGGGGGTGCAATTGCAGCAGCTAAGGTTTGCTGATTTTTAATTTCAGACTTTCAAAAATTGTGGATTTTGGGCAAAAACCCTTTTTTGGTTAAATCGTCCTATTTGGGGACATTACACACCTGGCATGGCGCAAAGTGTCCATGTGGCCACTATGCAATTCGGAGGTTCTGCACAGAGTCTAAGTTGTGTGATATGTCTATAAATGGTGCACCATAGGCCAATAATGTGAAAAGGTTGTGTGCATGGTGAGAAGTGGCACAATGTTGTGTAGGTTGCACAATGTTGTGTAGGTGGTTGTGCCTAGCTGCATGGAATGGCATTGAGATTGATTATCCACTTTTTAGAACACCACAAGGACTAAACTCTTGGCACTCACATGCTTCGCACTTATAGGATGAAATACGCAATGTTGTCTTTTGAGTGGTGTGGCATGTTTCTTGGCAATTCGCAAGAGGCACGAGATGTTGGGAGTTGTGTAGAAATGCTCAAAGTGTAGAAGCTATGTGTGCTTCCTAGTGTTGAATGGAATGCACATGATGCGAGGAGTTGCACAGTGTAGTCTTTGGAGCTGTGTGACATGGATCCTAGCATTGTGCATGATGAGAATGATGTTGGGAGCTACACTGAGGTGCTCAAAGCATGGAGGTTGTGTTGCATGTTCCCTAGCGCTACACAAGAGGTGCATGATGCAAGGGGTTGCATAGAGATGCACAAGTGACCAAAGCACTCAAGGTGATTGCGCATAGATCATTCACCCTTTCTTGAGAAGCAATCGTCTCGATTGTGATCACAATCAAATACCAACATAAAAACCACTATGGCTTTAAGTTGAAGCTTGTTCCCACTATGGTGGGTAACAAGCATTTTATTAACTCGGTAAAAGAAGTACAAAGGATGCCTTTACTTCACTAACACCCAACATTAAATGAAGCCTTATTTATTGATTTACCTTGGACTAGAAAATCAGCCAATGCACAACTACTTAGCAACTGATTTCCATACAAGAATATCACTCATGAAACCAACAAATCTATAAAATCAACTAATTTATTTTACCAACTTATTCACTAATAAACCTAACAACATTCTTCAGAAGGGGGTGTCTTCTACATAAAGAAGCATGCCCCTTTACAACGTTTATTAAATCTAAACTAACACTTAGGACTTTGGAGCAAGTCCTAACAAACCCCGTTGTGATCCAAAGTCAGTTCTTTGAACACATACCAAGTTGCTTCCTAATTTTTTTCAAACTTTATCTTATCAAGGGGTTTTGTGAAAATATCAGCGGTTTGATTTGAAGTTGGGCAAAAGATTGGTTCAAGCATTTTCTTCGACACCAACATTCATAGATAATGGTCCTTAACATCCATGTGTATGGTTTTTGCATGGAATGCTAAATTTTTGGACATCCAAATTGCACATTGATTATCAATGCATAAAGGTGTAAGAGCAATCTGAGGAACTCAAATATCTCCAAGGATGTGGCATAGATAAACAATTTCTCTAGAAGCATCCCATGTTGCAATGTATTATGATTCAGCTAATGAATTTGCCACAATATCCGGCTTTTTACAGTACCATGCAATGGCAGTTGAACCCATAAGTTGAACCATCAAATTTATACTTATCTCTATAAACCCACTTGCATCCAAGGGGTTGAATGTGTAGAGCATGATCAACAAGAACCCAAAGTGAGATTGTTCATAATTGCATCATATGCAGCTTGCATTGCATTTTGCCAAACCTTTTCAATAGATGCTTCCTCAAAAGTGGATGGTTATGCAGAATAAGTAGCAATCGTCGCATAATTTACCTGTTTACAAGAACTCTTGGGATCTGTTTTACCAACTTCATTTGCTTTCAAGTCAGTAAAAGTACTGCAAACCCACTCAAGATATTTGTGTAAGTTCTCAAAATCAGGCGCACCAGAAGTCTCTACAAGTGAATCACCATTGTGATGATTTGTTTGTGGAGAGGAACAAGTAGAAGGGGAACTTGAGAATTTGTTATCTAAGTTACTATTTCTCGAAGAATCTGAAGAAGTGGCTACTTGTGAAAGGGAAGAAGGGTAAATCAGCCTCATACCACAATCTATGAGCATTAGATTCATGTTTCAATCCCTTAGCATTTTGACGCTTTTGTATCTTTCTCTCAAACCAATCAAATTGGGAATCAAGTTCTATAGTGTTCTTATTTCCAAACTCATCAAAAATCACCTCTGCTCACTATAAATTTGTTTGTATCCTATGCAAGCAAATGATACCCCTTTTTATTATCAGAATACCCAAGGAAGATGAATTTTCTACTCTTAGGTTCAAACTTAGTTCTACATTTAGTAGGAACTAAAGTATAACAAGTACATCCAAAACTTCTCAAGTGTTTTACCTTAGGCTTTAACCCATTCCATGCCTATTATGCAGTTTTGCTGAAAAGAGCAACTATTGGGGACATATTCTTCAAATACACTGCAGTGCCAACAGCTTTAGCCCAAAATTTATCATCTCTTTGTTTGTAGTACAACATGGCTCGAACTATACCTTCCAAAGTTCTGCTCATTCTCTCAGAAATTCCATTTTATTGTGGATTATAGGCATTAGTGTATTGCCATTTCATTCCCATTTCACCTCCATTATCTAACCGAAGTGTGGCCAATTTCAAACTTGTTTCTGTTTCAACTAAGTTAACCATTCAATAAACTTAGTAAAAACTTATGATTTATTCTTCATGAAATACACCTAAGTCATCTTTGAAAAATCATCAATAAACAACACAAAATATATGCACCCTCCAATAAATAATTTTCTCATGTCACGCACATCACTATGAACCAACTGTAAACCTCTATTAGCTCTCCAAGAAGATTCCTTAGGAAATTGCTCCCTGTTTTGTCTACCTCAGACACGTGACTCACAAAGAATATTGTCTCCCCTAAATGTAGGCAAACCATACAAACATATTGTTTCACTGCAAGTCCACCAAAGAGTGAACATTTAAGTGTCCATACCGCAGATGCCACAAACGCTGTATAGACTTTGTACCTGTTCCAACTACTAGTACTATTTCTTGGGTACGAGGAAGCAATTTACAATGCAAACGAACCAAGTTCCCATCTTCATATCCGGTGTAGACAGCTGTATACCCTTCTTTGATTGAGTTAATATATATATGCCCATTTTTTAACACAATCTGATAACCTTTCTTTAGAATTGTGACCACAGAGAGGAGATGCTTTTCCAAAGTAGGAGCATACCATACATCGTACAGATACTTAATAGAACAATTACGAAGCAAAATCCTAATAGATCCAATTCCTTGTGGAATATGTACAGATTTGTCTGCTAATGTAATAGGAGCTAGAGACGCTTCTTTGTAATTCCAAAAAAAATCAATTTTATGTCATATGTTTGGTTGCACCTGTATCAAGAATTCAAACATCTGTAAATTCATCCCTAGTCTCAAACTCCATGGAAGCTATGTTGGCATATTCCCTTAATGTTGTAAAGACTGATTCATAAGCAACATTTCCTGACTCATCATTGTCATGTTCTACACACTGAGCAGAGTCTGATTTGTACTTTTCTGTGGTTTGTGAATTTTCTCATAAGGAATCCTACATTGGGCTGCAATATGACCATATTTTCCACCCCTGTGACACTAAATATCTAAGTTTCCCTTGCCTCTACCTCTGGTTTGACCTTGGCCTCATCCTCTATTACTCATTTCATTATGATGAGGATGGCTACTGTATTGTTGACGGGTATAATTGTTATGGTTCTCATAATTTCCTCTTCCTCTATTTTGAAATCTTCATCCCCTGGAACTTCTACCCCCTCTATAATGTTGTAAACTAGTATTCGAAGTACTAGGTTTTGACTCTGTAACATGAGCTTCCTCTATTTTCTTAGTTTTCTTGGGTAGAGACAGATCATGTCGAATAAACAATTCAACAAGTTTGTCAAAATTAGTTCTAGTTATCTTATCAAAAACATGATGCATTTCGACAAAGCTTCTACATGAACTAGTAAGTCCTTTCAACGCATCAATCACATCAAATCCTCATCAAGTTTCCCAAAACCCACCTTAGTGTATTATGTTGCAATGTTTTTCAATTCCGATATGTACTCTCCTATATCCTCATTATCAAATAAAGAAAATGTAAATAACTGTATATGGATATCTATTTTCTTATGTTCAGGATTTTTATCATACAAATTAGAAAGTGTTTTTTAAGCAATGTAACTAAGGGGAGAGTTCTCAACGAGAATATAGGTATCCCTAGTACAACAACATTTGATTAAAGCAAAGGCTTTAAAATCCCTTAAGTTGAACATATCTAACTTATCTTGGGCAATAGGTAAGGCGGGATTTTCATCTTTTACCACATCTCACAATTCATTAAACACAAGCGACATTTGCAAACAGCATAATTAGAAACCGTTTAAAAATCTTTGTCAGAAAACATATTCTGAATTTTAGGCATTTTTGAAATAAAAAACAAACCAAAAATGAAGATGCTTTACACAAAACACACTTGCACACCAAAAAAAATACGTCTTTGGGGTTTTTCACTTAACTTGCGTAGAGCATATGGTAGGTTTTTTATGGATTTTACACTTAACCTCAATCAAAAACAATAAAAATTGCACCTTTATATCACCAATAGCATACCTTTTGATCTATTTTAATTCCATTTTACATAAAGAGTGCAACTGAAAAAGATAATATACTAGAAAGATTCGCTTTTTAATACAAAACGTGAAAAAACATTTTTTAGTAAAAAGAATACACTTGTAATGATTTGAAATTTGAACCTCCCACTTTCCAAGTGACTTACAAAATAACACCAACCACTTGCTCTACTAACATGTACAAAACGTAAAGTGCAAATTTTATATATAAAGTGTTGTTTTCCTGATTTTGGTTTTTTAAAAATAAAATTTAGCATTTCATTTATTCACTTACCCATGAATAACTTTTGAACTTCAGGATTGAGTGGCCCAACGAAGCTTCCAACAACATTTAGCAATATGGCTGAGATGTATTAATTTGATATTTAATCACCATGTCATATTCTTGGATTTCCACACCCCTATCTGCACCAAAACGCCATTCACAAATCTGATGCCTCTTGAAGCTTCCAAATGCTCTTTCTCTTGCTCTTCAACGTTTTGTTGGTTGTTCCAGCGCCACGTAAATTTGTACAACATCCTGCAAGTGCTGATCCAATGATTTTGGCGCCCAGCAACTCATTCCAACACCATGTTGCTATTCAAAATGCTTTCCAAAATGATATGGGCTGCTCCAGACTGTTCCAGCTCCTTTAATAGATTGATAGTCAGGTTTTTAGCATGTTTCAGGTAATTTATGTGTTCTAGAAAGAAGCAAAAAACTTCAGCCAAAAATTTGGACGCCCCATGCAGATAAAAAATAATAGTTCCAGCACTTCTTCAGTCAAAAGTATTTGCCATTCATTCATTCAAGAATACTTCTTTCAGACAAAATATAAACCCCGCTATTATTCAACATATATTGATTATAAATGTTGAATTTACAAAGATTTTTTTTTTTTACAGCAAACTATAACAAAATGAATGCAAAGTAAAAAATTCCTACTTCCCTTGAAAACTTGTTCTTTTCTTCACATGGCCTCTTCCTCTCTCAACCACAGGGCCGCCACTTTTGTGTTACACACCAAAGCTCTAATACTCGTGATCACAATCAAATACCACCATAAATACCACTATGGTTATAAGTTGAATTTTGTTCCCACTATTTATTAATTCGGTAACCAAAGTACAAGAGGATGCCTTTACTCCGTTAACCCCCAACATTTAAAGAAAGCCTTATTTATTGATTTACCTTGGACCAATAAATCAACCAATCCATAACTACTTAGCAACTTATTTCCAAACGGGAATATCACCCGCAAAACCAACTAATTTATTTTACAAACTTATTCACTAAAAAACCTAACATTATTTAGAAGGGAGTGTCTTTCACATAAAGGAGCATGCCCCTTTACAATGTTTATCAAATTTAAAGTAACACTTAGGACTTTGGAGCAAGTCATAACAAATTGCGCTATGAAGCAAGTGTGGCATCTTGGCTTCTAGCTGAAATCTGGTGTACCATTTGCCTTGGGGATTGTTCTGTCCCACAATGAGAACTCTGTAGACCAACACAAATTCTCAAGTGTACATGATTTTCATAATCTGATTTGCTTTTACCGATTGCAATTGTGTTGTTGTTAGCAGTGAGTGTGACACAATCTTCTCTAGAGTTTGTTCAGCATGATTAGGGCATGGAATCACTTCAAGGATCCAATATCTCATAATACACACTGATATGATGATACTCTGAGGATTAGCTGTATACACACCATGGTGGTTATGCATGTATGCATGCCCAAAGATGGCACTACATCACAAAATAACTCCTCTCTAAAAGGATGGATAGCACATGGGAAGCGACATTGGTGAGCAATATGGATACCTTTGGTGTTGTCGAGACTGATCCATCCCAAACTGTAGGGACACAAATGAGGCATGGTTGGAAGATTCAGTTGCTTAATGGTTGCTTCAAAGATGAGAATCTTCATGCTACTTCCATCAATCAAAAAATCTAGTGGTTGCCCTTGTACCCACATCCAAATGGAAAAGGAGTTATGCTTCAACATCTGGCACTATTGGTGTGATCGTTGCGCTAAGACAAGTAGCGTTGGGCCTATTTCCTCGACTTCAAGAAACTTTGGGCCCTTTGCTTCTTTGTGCACATGCAAGCTTTTCTATACATGGCACTCTGCATTGGCACCGCAGATGTTTCCTGCTTGCACCATTTAACTGGAGGTTGAGGGCCCAAAGACTCTATGGTTGCCACATAGCGATAGGCTTCTCCCATCATCTTGACCTTGGACAGATTCAATTTGGACTGAATGAATGGTCATAGGCCGCCGTGGTATTTCAAGCATTTGCTACTCTAATTCAAAGGAGCCCCATTTTGCATACAAGTCGTGGAAGGTATCAATGTAGACTTGGACTAACTGGTCATGTCCTCGCTGCAGTTGTTGCTACTGAATGTAACATTCTTCATAGACATCTTTAGGATAGTATTCATCCTTGAAGACTTCCATGAATTTATCCCAAGTTGACTTTGACTCGTCTTCTATCTAGTCTCTCTCCCACAAAGTATGCACTTGCCACCACTTCTTGAGAGGTGAAGAAACTTTCAAAAGTGAAATTTTGATCTTCTCTTCATCCAAAAAGTCAATAGAAAAATATAACTCTAACTAATCTAACCAATTATCTACTGCATCTTCATTTATTTTTCCCTTAGACATAGGCACGCCTAGATTTACTTGAAATCTAAGGGGGATTTGACCACCAAAAGCTTTACCAAATGTGTCAGCCAATGGGACCACCCGTTCAAGGATTTCAGCAAACTGGTTGAATAGAAATGTCTTTTGTTTTTTTAAAGAGCCTTTTTAATCTCATTCTTTATTAGCACATGGACGTCATCTTGTGTTGTGTTATCCTTCACCATTTGAACTTTAATAAAACGGCATGGTGAATAGTCTGAAGGATCTCGTCAATTGATGTTGAGCTTAAGATATTGCAACATCGTTCGATGGGTCATACAAGATGAACCGCTATGATACCAATGATTTGGATGCCAGGGGGTCTGAGGGGCAACACTCTAAATGAGGATCTAGATGTGTTATATAAGTATGTGGAAGCAAAATTGAATAAGATGGAGAATAGAGAAGGTAATAGAACTGGAACATAAAACTATATTAATTTGTGCATTATGTACATGGCATACTCTTAAGAAAGATGCATGGTTGTCTAATTTACTGCTATCTACCTACTCACTAATGCTACAGATGTGCATAAATAGATTACAATGTCGCAAAGGCTAAGGGGCCATTATGGAAGTTGAACAGTTTGAGCTTCCATGTGTGACTCTTCATCTTTCGACGATTACATGGCTTGACTAACATGTGCACTGTATGCTAACAAATGTTTCAGCATAACACGAGCCTTGGAAGTGCCACCTAGTATGGCACAGCGTGGCATAGAGCATCCACATGGTGGTTGTGCAATCTAGAGGTTCTGCAGAGAGGTTGACCTGTGTAGTATATCTAGAGGTGTTGCACCATTCGCCGATTTTGTGCAAAGATTGCACGCATGGCATGGAGTGCATAGTGTTGTGTAGGTGCAGATGTTGTGCTGCATAAAATATGAAGTTGCAAGGAATGGCATTGAGATTGATTATCCACATTTTCAAATGGGGAAACATGCCTCTAAATGCTGCAAGGGCTAGGCCCTTGACACTCACACGCTCTGCACCTATCAAGCAAAATGCACAATGTTGTCTTATGAGTTGTGCGACATGTTTCTTAGCGCTACACGGAAGGCGCATGATGTTGGGAGTTGTGCGGAAGTGCTCAAAGCAAGGGAGTTGTGTGGCATGCTTCTTGGTGCTACACATGATGGGCATGATGCAAGGAGCTACGCAAAATAGTCTTTGGAGCAATGTAGCATGGATCGTGGCATTGTGTGACATGTGCATGATGTTCGGAGCCACGTGAAGGTTGTAAGGCATGTTCCCTGGCACTACACAGGAGGCGCATAATGCAAGGGGTTGCGCAAAGTTGCAAAAGTGACCAAGGCACTCAAGGTGATAGCATGGGTCTGCACGTGGATCAATACCATGTCAAAAAAGAAATCTAAAATTGGTGTGCTAATTTATTTATTTTCTAATGACCATTTTGGGACTCCACTAAGTTTTCACGGCATGTGTTTCCTCATATCACCTAAATGATCCACTTATGTTCAAAACTTTTGCAACATTACGGCCACTCTTAATGCACAAATCATTTCAAGTGCAAATTTGGCAGCTAAGATGATCAATGTCCTTAGCAATTTTACTAAAGGAAAAAAAATTGAGAAACAACTATTCTAAACAAAACAAGTCTCGAAGATCTTGTTGGAAAATAAGACATTTAGGGAATGCTCTTAAACTTGGTTGCCATAATCATGATTTCGAGATCATTATGTTGGAAGGAACATTTATAAAATCTAGTTTCTATTGTTATGATGATATTAAAAATGTTGTTGGTCAATGTGTTAACAAATTTCAAGCGATCGGTTTCATTGTGTGTGCGTAAACATACATGGATCCATATGCATGCATAATACATACATATTCCATAACTAAAATGATCTTTAACATGTTTTTATGAATTTTTGAGCTCTCATATCTCCCATGTCTCAATATTTTAGTAACTTTTTAAAAAGTAGAGTAATTGCAAAAGGTAGTAAATTAATCAGCACTACTTATAAAATATTGAAGCTGTAGAAAGCAAGAAACAACAAGAAACAACAACTAAAAGATTATCTTATAAACATATAATGTCAACATAACCGAACAAAAAAAGCTTTAAACTAAAATCTTGTGTTCAGGGATGATAAGAATACCGGATACCATGCAAAACCAAACATACCCATAATTACTTAAGAGGAAAGGTCTTTCAACAAATGCAGGAATCCAAGGAAAAGTAAAAGACTGACAAAGAAGAGAACCGCACAAAAACTAAAACGCATTGTATGTTTCATCCAAAAAAGCATCTAATGTTATAGATGTTCTTTGATTTCATACCTTCCAACTAGCAATCTATCGTGATATGTCTTTGGGATCAGGTTTAACAAGTAACAAATAGAATCTACCCCAAATATTCATGAATGAATTTATACCTTTGTTGACAAAGATAGGATCTGCTTGTAAAATACATCAGCAGTTCCTGCTATGCCTGAAAGACAAACAAGAGGTGGCACTTCCTTAGGACCATAATCATAGTATCGCCATTCTTTCACTCCAATCTGCAGTACATAAAAGCTATTGAATTTATAACTATAAATCAATCTTATATATATATAACTGATGAATAAAAGAGAAGAACACAGCTCAACAATAGCCAGGGAAAATAGTATTTCATGTTATGAAAATAAAAATTCAAAGATATTATTTTTAGGACAGAGATCAACCAATACCAGTAAAACATATAATGTCTAGTCTTGATTAGACTTGCATGCATGCATAAAAGAAGAAATAAAAGCAAAAGGCAGCAACCCTGAATCTGCAAGATGCTAAACAGGCTACACAGTACTCCATGAACAAAAATTGACATAAAAATTAATAACTTCGTGACAACATTGTATATGCAACCTTCCACCAAAGGAAAATGCTAGATTTTCCAAATTAATAATTAATATTTTAATCATGAAGACATTAATAGCTGGGCAGTGTTTAGAATAAATTCACAGCTACATAGACCAGTATGCTTATAGCATAAATTGGTTGGACAATGTTTGTGTGCGCTCTTGAACGAACTGGAAAATCAAAGAAAAAAAGTTTGATAGACTTCCAAAGGACTTGATGCTTGAAGACACCACAAACGAAATATACCTTTGCATACTACAGAGCAGTTACCTCATGTAATTTGGTTGCAGTTTACAAGCTTGATACAAAACTATAAAGTGGGCAATTCAAGGATGAAATGACTTGCTTGTAGGAATTTTTACGCATTTGCCTCAGCTCTTAACTTGTACAAATTTCCCAGTATGTTCACTCTGATATATATATATTTTTATCTATAGGTAAACAAGTTGAGGTTCCAAATGGGTGAGTTCGAGCATAGAGATACACACTAATATAATTTCAGATTTTTATCATGAACGATGGTATTCTATGTTATATGTTTAGAGATAGGAACATATTCCCCCTCAATAAATATAATCCCAGCATCTCCCAAATCAGAAATTATTTCGTGATGATTGTATACCAGGTGCCTGTGCAAGTTCATACCTATGTGTTTAATAATCAATCTTTCATATTATTGAATTTTACAAAATGTACACCGAAGGCAATGAAATGTGAAAGGAACAAAAGCAGGAGAAAAAATATGAAATTTTGATTTAGAAACATCTTCGATTGATGGCTATGGTTTTAATTTTAGGGCAGTCTATGACTTCAATACTTGTCACTGCCATAACATAGCAGTCAGGACTGGTAAGAGAATCAATATTCTGTCAAACTTAAATTACAAAGACGTGAAGGATTAAATAAGGATTTAACTTTAAATGCTATTAAGAATTGATAATTTGATAGTATTAGGATTAGATCCATCTTCAACTGGTGGTTATGGTCGGATTTTCAGGTAAGCATCCACAACTTCAATATTTGTCACCCACGGTAAAATAGCAGTCGGGAGAACAAATAAAACAAGTATTTCTGTTAAATTACAAAACATAAAGGATGAAAGTTTAACTTGAAGTGCCAGGCTATGGTTAGTGTTGGCCATTTTTTGGCCCACATATCAAAATTTGCCTAAGTATGAAAAAGGAAGCTTTCAAGTAAGAAAATGGCAAGTCTTTGGGAGGACTTCGGGTATTCCAGCAATGACAACTTCGGGTTTCTGAGGGCACAGTGCAAATCAGGTTTCCAGCAGTGCTTGACTTCTAAATGTTTTATAAGTAGAAGTAATTCGGGTTTACAAACCCGAATTACTCATGGACAGTGTATTTCGGGATCTCCAAGGAGCACTACTTAATTACTTCATAAGTTGTAAGCAGTGAAAAGCCCAAAATAGGTAAAAGGACTTGACAAACCTGATTTGGTCTCGAAAAATAGTGCTTCTCGGGTTCTTCAAGGGACAAGTCTTCTCCAAAAAACCCGAAGGTACACTTCAAAATCCAAAGGGCATTTTCAAAATGCCGAAGGGCCTTTTTTGGGCAAAAAGAATCATTTCCACATTTATGAAAGACCAATCAACTTTTTCGAAGGTCACTTTCATAAATCTGAAGGGCTTTTCCTTCTCCAAGTGGACAGTTGCAAGTTTCTCGAAGGGTATGTTACCCTTCGGAAGGACCATTTCAAAATTCCCAAAGGGTATCTTTCCCTTCGGGAGGATCATTTGCGGAAGTCCGAAGGGACGTATAGGAAGCCCGAAGGGTCTCTCACCCTTCGGGAAAGTCCATTTTGGAAAGTCCGAAAGGTAATTTCCAAAGGATGAGAGCAAAAAGGAAGCTTCGGACAAAAAGTCAGAAGGAATTCCTTCGGACAAATTGTCCCAAGGAATTCCTTCGGGAGATTTGCCCGAGACAAATAGAATAAAGAAGACTTCAAGATGGACAAGTCCGAAGTAAGCTTGGAAAACCCGAATTGCTCTGCATAGAGTAAATCAGGTTTCTCCAAGTACTTTACTTAAAAAGCTTTATAAGTAAAGGATCTGGGAAAGTCCGAAGTTGGAGAGCAAAGAACCCGAATTACTCTACATAGAGTAAATCGAGATTCTTCAAGTGCTTGACTTAAAGCTTGGTCCAGCAACGCGAGAATCATGATGCAACGAATGAAACGCTGTCACGTGGCATAAGCTGGAGCAGAAAGGGCCAACCAGTAAAGGACAAGTGGCACAAGGATGACCAATGAGCACGAGAGAGTCCAAGCGACTGGTAGCTGGAAATTATAAAGGCTCTCATCTGCCATAGTTCGCTCCCCACAATCATTGTTCGATGCTTAAATGCAGCATGGCTGAAACACATGGAGACTCGCGTCTTTCTTCAGACAGGACACGCAAAAGTGAAAGACGCCATGCCGTTTAAATGCAAAGATTAAATGTGTCATGCCAAGAAGAGACATTCCAACTGCTCACAACATGGCTTCTCAGATGCACCAAAGAAACACTTAAAGACGGAAGGGGCTCGAGAGGATTGTTTAGTGATCCTGGGCGGCGCATTTAGGGACAACAAAGAAGTACAACATCAGAGTTTCAGCCTTTAGCGACTTCTTTCTTCCCCTTCTTTCTCCCCCATTTTCTATATAAATAGAGGCCTTGGAGCCAAGCAAATCATCCCCGAATTGGCGATAGAATTACTCTGCAGAAATTGCTTTGTAAAAACATCTTTTGAAGCAATACAAGGAAGAACTTTATGTTTCTAGTTAAAACAAGTGTGCACATTTGGTTTCATTTGCAGAATGTATGATTGTCATTCATCACCTACGATTTTTTTCAGCACCTTGCTTTTGATCCTTTCGATTTTATGTAGGATTGCGCGAAGGGTTTGTGTGTCAAGCTCTCCTTAAAGTGTTACCAGTTCATAGTGTCTCCCGTAGACCTATTTTTGTTATCCTTCAAAGCGCAAGGCTTTCCTTCAACCTCCACACAAAAGCTCCATGCCTATGGCCTTGAGATAGAACCAGAATAACCTATGTCCTGTTTGGGTTCATCAGTAGTTGGCTCTTTTCCCAAACCAAGTGGATCACTTCTCTTTGGTGCATCACCTCCCTTAGCTTAAATTTCTTTTCAGTCATCCTCCTGCCCCTTTCTTTAGCTAATAGTAGATTTTAGTGTAAAAATCAAGAGTTGAAGTGAAGCACCTGAGGAACTAGCCTCATAAAAAAGCCTAGAGGTTCAACCTCACCATAGAATGCCCACATCCTGAGGTTGTCCCCATGCTTGTAGCTGAAAGTGAGGGAGCTTGAAGAACTCTCTCACAGAGGTGCAACTACCATTTTATTTTCATTTTTATGAAAGATTGGTCAAATTTGATGTTGTTTTGATCATTTTGCAGCAGTGGTAGCATTCATCCTTCAGCATCTGGCAACTCCAAAGAACACCCAACTATCTGGTGGCAGAGCAGTAACTATCTTTCATGCCAACGATGACTACAAGATCGACTTCTGCAGGTATTCCTTTTGAGTTTGTTGAATTACCTTTAAACTCGGCAAGAAGGTTAAAGTTCGCCCATACTCACCCTTACGTAAGAAGCTACCTTCCTAAACCAGTCATAAGGTATACCTACACAAGAAGATCCTGGTTAGCTTCTCTTGTTGCTATGATTCCCCAAAGAGCTTTTCTGGGCTTCAGCGGCCAACGCCCTTTGAACTTACCACAGTATGATCCTATGCTAGTAGCAGCCCTCAAAAGTGTTCCTTATTACACAGGAGATCAAGCTGTAACTCCTACTAAGCACATAACGGACATAGCCAACTTCTGCAACATTCACAATATTGGCTTTTAGGATATTGGCTGTATCCTTCGAAGGAAAGACATTAGATTGATATAAGGGCCCAACTCCTAATTCTATCCACTCATGGGATGAGCTGGGAATAGCCCTATGTAAAAGGTTTGCAGATAAGAGTGACCACTTGTCACTTGCAGAGCAGCTAACCACAATTAAGAGAGCTCCCCATGAAGTCATGTAAGACTTCAATACGAGATTTTAGAAGACATGGGATAGAATTCCATTAGTTGTTAGACCATCTCTGAACTTTGCTTTCTTGTATTACTTGAAGGCTCTCAACAGCGACATAGTTGTAATGATTCAATCTATGAGAGGAGACATACTGCCAGATGCATACGAGGTGGCCATCAAGGTAGAAAATTGCCTAGTTCAAGCTGACAAGCTTACTCCCAGACCCCCAATGCCTCTTTTTTCAGAGATCAGACTACCTCCTGCAGTCATTCCTCCACTTGATTTTATACTTCCAACAGCAACAATTGTTGTGCCTTCACCTAAGCAAGAGAAGGCCCCTACTAGTGGATCCAACGACTCCCAAGAGCAAAAGAATTACTTAGAATTGAAAACCATGTCCCAATCCTTGGGGAATGATGTGGTCAATGTCAAGAGGCAACAAGCTTACAGCAAGCCATATCAAGCTCCATACCAACCTCAGTAGCAGCCTTATCAAGCAAATAGGCCACCCTACAAAGGAAATTTCCAAGGACAAGGGCAGCCTAACTATGTTAGGCAGCATAATTATAATCCAAATGCTGCAGGCCCTTCCAAATCCTTGGTTCCGGTTCAAAACAATATGGCTCAAGAGGCTGAAGAGACAATGCCTTGGAATCATTCTTTTGGACAATCCATTGTCCCAACTAATGGCTCCAACCAGGCATTCAATGATCAAGGGCAACACGCTATTGCTTATGGATATAACTAGGCTCTTATGGCCCAAAGCACAAAGGTACCCACGCTGACAAAGCAAGAGCAGCCTCCACAAGAACAAGGCTCGGATCAAGGGTCAAACCAGTTGGAAGCCTCAATGAGCAAGAGGAGTGTTATGCATCCAATCCACAGACTACTCCCAGTTTGGCGCACATCCTAGTCTCTGAAAACACAAGGTTCAAAAAAAGGAATATGGGTGACAATCAGGAAGCTTTCAAAGAACCTTTTGTCACCGCTCCTTCACTGACAAAGCCAGTAGCAGTAGCTCCCAAAACCCAGGTAAACGTTGGGGATACGCTAATCAACATTGTGGAGCAAATGAAGAAATCCAGTGTGAGTTTACCAATGTGGGACATGCTTTCCATGCCCGGCCAAGTAGACATTCTTCAGGAAGGTTTGTCCAAGATGAGTGTTTTTACAATTGCAAGTAAGCAACCAAGCAAGGAAGCTGAAGTCTTCACTAATGCAACCAAGAGTCCTTTGGGAGAAAGGTCAAGTAGTGTGACCAAGCCCCCCCATTCTACATCTCATTAATCATCGGCGATTCCTTGGTGCACAACTGCTTGATAGATAGTGGGGCTAACATTTCAGTCATGCCGAAGTCTATAGCTGACCAGCTGAACCTCAAGTATGAGCCGCACACCAAGGGAGTCTTGCAGCTTGATGGTTCTTCCACAAAACCATTAGGTATCATCAAGAATTTGAACCTAACCTTGCATGCTTGTCCTAGCGTGTCCGTGGTGCAAGACGTGTTGATCCTGGATGTCACTCCTCGCTTTGCATTGTGTCTTTCTAGGAAGTTCACAGCCAAGATTGGGGGTTACTTTGCAGCAAATTGGTCTTACATGGCGTTCAGAACAAGGTATGGGACTAAGGTCTCAATCAAGGCTGAATCCATGGCACAATTCCACATTGAACCCCATCAGCGAGATAACATAAACCTCAATTGCACCATCCTTGATGAGGATGAGTTTACAATTGGTCAAGAGCTGAACTCTCATCCTGAAAGGTTCCACAGTTGTTCTTGGATGAGTTATAGGGAGATAACCAATTTTTCAACCCTTTGGAAGGTGTTGAGGAAAGAGACATGGGTGTCTATCTGTTTGCATGAAGAGAATCAACCCATGTCTTCCCTCATTGGACCTAAAGAAGACCCCAATGGTTTATGAAAATTGTTCTTTGATGGCTCAAGGAGCAAAAATGGTGTAGGTGTTGGGGCAATGTTGGTTTCCCCTTCGGGTAACAAGCTTTTCTCTTCCTACAGGTTCCATTTCAGTTGCTCTTCAAATGCAGCAGAATACAAAGGCTTGATCCATGGCCTTCAATGGGCCACCAAAAGAGGAATCAAACTGCTACAAGATTATGGGGACAGTTGGCTCATAGTTAACCAAGTTAGAGGCTTGAACATCACAAAAAACCCTTTGATGAGATCCTACAAAAATAGAGTCTGGGACCTGATTGAAGATTTTGAGGCCTTTGACATTCAAGCTGTCCCAAAAAATCAGAACCAGCATGCTGACAGACTGGCAGCGGTGGGAGCTCAGTTTGACATTCCAAGTGAGCTGAAGGAAACCAAGGTTCAGCCACATGTCAAGGTGGTGGTGAGACCATCAGTGCCGGATAATGAAGCCCACTGGCAGGTTTTTGAGAGTGACAAGAAAATTGCTTGCTTCTTACAGCAGGAAGCTGAATTCTCCTCCTCCAACCAAGCTAAATTGCAACATCAATATGAGGATCAGATTGTTCAACTGAAGTCGAACAAACTTCCTAAGGGGTTGGTTACACTTGAGGGCCTTTTTCATGAAGGATACCATATGAGGACAGAAAACGCAGTAATGTCTACTAACGAAGAGAACTATGAGAGTCCTCATCTTCGAAGACAAACTTCTCAAGCTTGGAAAGGTAAGCAGCAAGGCTGAGAGGCATACTTTCATAGCACTTTGCCAAGATTATGCAGACATTTTTGCTTGGGAGTACAGCGACTTAAAGGGTTTTGATCCTAAGTTAGCTCAGCATACCTTAGAGTTGGAGGCCAATGCCAAGGACGTAAGGCAAAAGCAAAGGCCCGTTAACCCCAAGATTGAAGAGTTGATGAGGAAGGAGCTAACCAAGTTGATCGAGTCCAGGATCATCTTTCCCATCAAAAACTCATCATGGGTAGCCAACTTGGTGCTTGTAAGAAAACAGAGTGGGGAGATTAGGCTTTGTGTGGACTTCAGAGATTTGAACAAAGTCTCCTTGAAAGATCACTACCCTTTGCCATCCATGGAGCAACTTCTCCAAGTAGTTGCAGGATCAGAACACTTCTCTCTATTGGATGGATTTTCTGGCTACAAACAAGTCTGGATGAAAGATGATCGGTACAAGACTGCCTTCACCACCAAATGGGGCACGTATGCGTACCAAAAGATACCCTTTGGTCTATCAAATGCTGACGCAACTTTCCAAAGAGCCATGGACATGGCTTTCCAGGGGCTGCTAAACCAAATGGTGTTGGTATACTTGGACGACATTACAGTTTTCTCCAAGAATGCCAACGAGCATATGGACCACCTAAGGCTCATTTTCAAAAGGTGCAGAGAGTATGGGATTTCATTGAATCCCAAGAAGTGCATGTTTGTCGTGCATGAAGGCAAGTTGTTGGGCCACATCATCTCAAAGGAAGGGTTGTCCATTGATCTTGAGAGAATAAGTGTCATCTTGGCTTTATCCTTACCCAAGCATAAGAAGGGACTCCAAAGCTTCCTTGGAAAGATAAACTTCATGAGAAGATTTATCCTCGATTTTGCAAGTTTGGTCAAACCCATCACTGCTATGCTAAAAAAGAACCAAGTGTTCACTTGGTCAAATGAAGGCAAGTCACCATTTGAGGCTATCAAGCAAGCCATCGCTCAAACACCCACACTTATGAATCCTGATTTCTCAAGGGATTTCATATTATATGCTTTTGCCAACATTGATAATATATCAATTATGTTGATGCAAAGAAATGGTGAAAGACTTGAGCAGTCAGTAGCATTTTTCAATCAAGGGCTTGAAGAGCATGAGGTGAGGTATACTTTTGTAGAAAAGCAAGTCCTTGCAGCAGTAAGGAGCCTCAAGAAATTCAAGCCAATGCTATTTAACAGCAAAATCCACCTTATGGTGTCTCATCCTGGAGTAAGAGACTTCCTTCTTAACAAAGATTTGAACGAAAAAATAGCTGGTTGGATTACTAAAGTCATGGAGTATGACGTGGAGATCAAAGTCACTAAGCTAGTAAGAGGTAAAGGCTTATGTGAGCATATGGTTGATGACTTTCATGAAGACAAAGAGGTCATCTTGATAACACAAGATAACCTACAAGCAGATGCACCTCCACCTCATGCGCACTTTTTGCTAACAGGTGGGTGCCCTCAAGGTATGGACAAAGCAAAAAGAAGGTATTTCAGACTTCAGTCCATACCTTATGTTTTAGTTGACGGGGTTTTGTTCAAAAGAGACCTCAATGAGTGCTCTTGAGGTGCGTAGATGATGATCAAGTAACCAAGCTTTTGGAGCATTTCCATGAGGGGCCTGCAGGAGGTCATTTTGCTCCAAGGATTACTACAGCAAAGATCATGAGGGCTGGCTATTACAAGCCCAACCTCTTCAAGGACACTTATGCATGGGTGAGGAAGTGTCAGGAATGTGTTCTCTTCACGGGTAAGCAAAGGCTAGCGGCTTTCCCTCTCAACCCGATTCAAGTAGAGCAACCATTCATGCAGTGGGGTTTGGACTTCATTGGAGTAATCACCCTCCCATCAAGTGCAGGGCATAAATAGGTGCTTACTACAACTGATTACTTCACCAGGTGGGTGAAAGCCATTGCATTGAAAGAAGCCAATGAAAGCGCAATCTTAGATTTCTATGACAACATTGTGTGATATCCCCTACCAATAGGGAATATAAAAAGACAAACAGCTCTGATACCACTGTGATGTCCCTTACTTAGGGGCTCCTTTTTTCCGTCAAAAGCTCTGATACCACTGTAATATCCCTTCGGATACCAAAACAAAAATTTTGAAATTGCTTATCTGTATTTCTGCAAAATATCTTCAAATAGATAAATGAATCACAGTATAATCTCTTATTTATTTGCTCATATGCTTACAATAGAGGTCCTCTGTCAAGTATACAAAGAATATTGAAAAGTACGGCCTTCATAGCCTGAGTATTCTGCAAACTGGAAAAGAAAACTGGATCTGGTACGTTTCGGCCTGTTGTGTCGTGAACACAGTCGTCGACGTCGGTTATACTGCCGTCGTCGGTCGAATGTAGTTGTTAACCTGCCGACGTCGGTGAGAGGTCGGCCGATGTCGGTCTCTGTAGGTCTCTGTCTGCCGATGTCGGTGTCTGATCTTTCCGCTGATGCGTATGGATTTTCACTGATCTGTACGGACTTCGAGGCCGCCAATATAGCACAACCTGGCTTGATTCTGATCTGAGAACTATGGGCTGATACAAAAGATCTATATCTAGGTTTCTTGAATTAAAAACCAAAAATAAAGAATACCTTGAACCCTTGTGATAGCTTCTGTATGAAGTTACAAAGAAAACCCTGTGATCATGAAGTTATCTCTCAATTTGGCAATAAATCATCTCTCACAACCTCTGAATCGCACACAATGAAGAGTTGACGTTCTTCAATGCAAATGGAATCCTGGAACCCTTGGCTTAGTCTTCACAGAAGAATTTCTTAACAAGAATCAATATCAATAATCAACCATAATCAATAATGGCCTCCATGAAAAACCTTTATACCCTCAAAAAGATGTGCTTGGCCTAATTAGGCTTAAATTAGAATTAGGGTTTCTAATTAAAATTGGACCAAATTTAATATTTGATTAAATCAATCAAATATTAATATCTCTCAACATGTCGGATCCTCGAACCGTCTGAAGCTGGTGAATCAGTGATTCTGCACATGACCATACCAAAATAGAGGCGCTCATGTCAAATATCCCTAAATAATAGGAGCTGGGCAAATGTGTCTGAAAGAACCTGAATGAAAGCCAACTATAGGAATTCTGCTAATCGAAGCCAAGCGACGCTCTATCCATCCTATCAGCCTACGAAGGTCGTATAATAGGCTAACCATCAAGTCTGTCGATGTCCACTAAAAAAGGGGACATGACAATCCGCCCCTCCTGAAATTGCTTGTCCCCAAGCAATGTCGGAACAACGAACCAATCAATCCACCTGGATCCCAAATGTTCATGATCTATACTGATGACAATCAATGCAAGCTCCTGCAATATCCTCTGAAGTAAAACAAAGAGGAATCGATAATCAAACTGGCGCATGAAACTCAACCAAACTCCAAGATTACAAATACCATAGTCAAGAACACATGAGAAACAAACTCTCGAAGTATCATAACCCAAGTAGAATGGACAACTCAAACTGCCAATTCCATCTACAAAAGATGGTGCCAATCCCTCCCATAACTGATCCCTCTGTAAAGGTGGCACGACCAACTGTACCACACTGTCATCGGTGTGAGAAGAATCAATCTGGAAACTCGGCTCCACTGGTATCCCAAACTCATCAAGATCAAATACTCCCAAATCCTGAACATGTGTGTCATCTGCAATAATCGGATCCTGGGACTCTTCTACACTCTCTAAATCCGGAGTGTGAATGCTGGACATACTCATATCAACATCAACATGTGACCTGACTGTAAAAGAAAGCTGAGTCCCTGCCACATGCACTAACTCCTGATCTAAACTCAGTGTACTAACATCTGAGTACCCCTCCACACTCTGAATGCAAGCATCGGATTCATCCTCATCTAACCCCGAAGAAGCTGCTGCTGAAACTACCCCATCATCACAATCTCCAACTCCCTCATCCTCTGCAACTAACTGAGAGTCCGAATCCCCATGACTAAGCTCATCCACATGTCTCTCAAAATCCTGGTGAGCCACTTTCATTGCCTCTATCTTGGGCTCTGAAGCCTCGGGTTCTGAGTCCTTAGAACTATCATGCTGTTCGAAATCTTCGGATTTCGAATCCTCATAATACTCCCATATCACACGATATGCTTTGCCCTTAGGCCTCAAAAGACAATTGTGATTGGCATCATATGGACCTTTGCAGTATAAGCAAAGCTTTCTCCTGCGTAGACCGTTAAGAGCCTCTCGATCCAAAGGTGGTGCTGCGGGGTTGGCCTTTGAATCATTCTTAACAAACGTAGGTCGTGTAGGCCTATCAGTGATCCTAGAATGGGTCAGCTGTGGTCTCCGATTAACAGTAGCACCCATGTTATCTCCTTGCTCCCCATTCTGTCGAACAGGTGTGTTCATCCTCTTTACCATAGTAGTGAGTGCCTGTAGTGCCTGTGTCATCTCACGGTAGACTTCTCTGATGTCCTGATCATCATTATGCATGTGGCCCTAGTGTGGGCTACCATCACGCCTGTCACTCATGGTGATTGGCTACTGCGTGTGAAATATCTGTGGTCCCAACTCTTGTGTCTGCATAAGATCTATAAACCCTCAGGATGGCAGGATTTAGCTCTGATACCACTGTGATATCCCCTACCAATAGGGAATATAAAAAGACAAACAGCTCTAATACCACTGTGATGTCCCTTACTTAGGGGCTCCTTTTTTCCGTCGAAAGCTCTGATACCACTGTAATATCCCTTCGAATACCAAAACAAAATTTCTGAAATTGCTTATCTGTATTTCTGCAAAATATCTTCAAATAGATAAATGAATCACAGTATAATCTCTTATTTATTTGCTCATATGCTTACAATAGAGGTCCTCTGTCAAGTATACAAAGAATATTGAAAAGTACGGCCTTAATAGCCTGAGAATTCCGCAAACTGGAAAAAAAATTGGATTTGGTACGTTTCGGCCTGCTGTGTCGTGAACACAGTCGCCGACGTCGGTTATACTGCCGTCGTCGGTCGAATGTAGTTGTTAACCTGCCGACGTCGGTGAGAGGTCGGCCGATGTCGGCCGATGTAGGTCTCTGCCTGCCGATGTCGGTGTCTGATCTTTCCGCTGATGCGTACAGATTTTCACGGATCTGTACGGACTTCGTACGGCCGCCAATATAGCACAACCTGTAAGCTTGATCCTGATCTGAAGAACTATGGGCTGATACAAAAGATCTATATCTGGGTAATTCTTGAATTAAAAACCAAAAATAAAGCAATACCTGTGAACCCTTGTGATAGCTTCTGTATGAAGTTATCTCTCAAACTTGTAAAACCCTGTGATAACTTTTGTATGAAGTTATCTCTCAATTTGGCAATAGATTGGTTGATCTCTCACAACCTCTGAATCGCACACAATGAAGAGTTGACGTTCTTCAATGCAAATGAAATCCTGGAACCCTTGGCTCAGTCTTCACAGAAAAATTTCTTAACAAGAATCAATATCAATAATCAACCATAATCAATAATGGCCTCCATGAGAAACCCTTATACCCTCAAAAAGATGTGCTTGGCCTAATTAGGGTTTTCTTAAATTAGAATTAGGGTTTCTACTTAAAATTAGACCAAATAATTAATATTTGATTAAATCAATCAAATATTAATATCTCCCTCAATACATGTCGGATCCTCAAACCGTCTGACGCTGGTGAATCAGAGAGTGATTCTGCACATGACCATACCAAAATAAATGCGCTCCGCTGCATGTCAAATATCCCTAAATAATAGGAGCTCAAGCCAAATGTGTCTAAAAGAGCCTGAATGAAAGCCAACTATAGGAATTCTACTAATCGAAGCCAAGCCAATCTCCATCATGACCCTCTATCCATCCTATCAGCGTACGAAAGTCGTATAATAGGCTAACCATTAAGTCTGTCGATGTCCACTAAAAAAGGGGACATGACACATTGTGACCAAGTTTGGTGTTCCATCCACTATCATATCTGATAATGCTTTGGCTTTTCTTAGTTTGAAAACAAGTGAATGGGCTCTTAAAATGAGCATCTACCTCAGCACTTCCTCAAACTATTATCCTCAAGGCAACGCGCTGGCTGAGTTTACAAATAAAAATTTGATGAGAATTATCAAGAGGACCATGGAGGAGAATCAGAGGATGTGGCACACCAAGTTGAAGACAGCCTTGTGGGCTGACCGAGTAACTCCTAAAGCTATTGTTGGCAATTCTCCATATATTTTAGTATATGGAAGGGAGGCCAAGTTACCCATTTCTCTTGAGCTTTCTACATTAGAGCTAGCCCATCAACTGGAGTTGCTAGAAGGTGAACCCATGAATGTGAGATTGGCAAAACTCACAGAGCTTGAGGAGACAAGGGACCTTGTAATGAAGACGTTGGAGGCACATCAAGCTCAGGTCAAAAAGGCTTTTGACAAGAGAGCTACAGAGAGAAATTTCAAAGAGGGAGACCTGGTTCTCAAATGGGACTCAAATAAGACCAAACCAGGGAACCATACCAAGTTTGACAACTTGTGGAGTGGTCCTTATTTGATCCACGAATGCAAACAGCATAACACCTTCCAACTGGCCCAACTAGATGGAAAGGTATTGCCCATCCCAATCAACAGGATTCATCTAACGTTGTGTTATTAGAAGAGTTTGCAGCCATTGTATGTTATTGTACATTTTGTATAGCTTTTCAAGTTTTTCTCTAAGTGCCTTGTGCATATCCGTTTCAGTTAAGTGTCTTCCCTTCCCTAAGTGCCTTGTGCACAGTTTGTTCCGTTTCAATTCTTGTTGCTTCAAGGGAAGTTTCTAGATAGAGCCAGCTTTGTACAAAAACAATGACTCCATGCCCAATGGATCGAATGAAGCAAATGAGTTGGGTTCTCAAGCATAGCAGGCATGCTTCCCAACGAGTCACCATAAATGTTGGCCATTTTTTGGCCCACATATCAAAATTTGCCTAAGTATGAAAAAGGAAGCTTTCAAGTAAGAAAATGGCAAGTCTTTGGGAGGACTTTGGGTATTCCAGCAGTGACAACTTCGGGTTTCTGAGGGCACAGTGCAAATCAGGTTTCCAGCAGTGCTTGACTTCTAAATGTTTTATAAGTAGAAGTAATTCGGGTTTACAAACCCGAATTACTCATGGACAGTGTATTTCGGGATCTCCAAGGAGCACTACTTAATTACTTCATAAGTTGTGAGCAGTCAGATGCCCGAAATAGGTAAAAGGACTTGACAAACCCGATTTGGTCTCAAAAAATAGTGCTTCTCGAGTTCTTCAAGAGACAAGTCTTCTCCAAAAAACCCGAAGGTACACTTCAAAATCTGAAGGGCATTTTCAAAATGCCGAAGGGCCTTTTTTGGGCAAAAGGGATCTTTTCAACATTTTTGAAAGACCAATCAATTTTTTCGAAGGTCACTTTAATAAATCCAAAGGGCTTTTCCTTCTTCAAGTGGACAGTTGCAAGTTTTTCAAAGGATATGTTACCCTTCGGAAGGACCATTTCAAAATTCTCGAAGGGTATCTTTCCCTTCGGGAGGATCATTTGCGGAAGTCCAAAGGGACGTACAAGAAGCCCGAAGGGTTTCTCACCCTTCGAGAAAGTCCATTTTGAAAAGTCCGAAAGGTAATTTCCAAAGGAAGAGAGCAAGAAGGAAGCTTCGAACAAAAAGTCTGAATAAATTCCTTCGGACAAATTGTCCCAAGGAATTCCTTTGAAAGATTTGTCCGAGACAAATAGAATAAAGAAGACTTCAAGATGGACAAGTTCGAAGTAAGCTTGGAAAACCCAAATTACTCTGCATAGAGTAAATCGGGTTTCTCCAAGTACTTTACTTAAAAAGCTTTATAAGTAAAGATCTGGGAAAGTCCGAAGTTGGAGAGATCAAAGAACCCGAATTACTCTATATAGAGTAACTCGAGATTCTTCAAGTGCTTGACTTAAGCTTGGTCCAGCAACGCGAGAATCATGATGCAACGAATGAAACACTGCCACGTGGCATGAGCTGGAGTAGAAAAGGCCAACCAGTAAAGGACAAGTGGCACAAGGATGACCAATGAGCACGAGAGAGTCCAAACCGCTGGTAGCTGGAAATTATAAAGGCTCTCATCCATCATAGTTCGTTCCCCACAATCGTCGTTCGACGCTTAAATGCAGCATAGCTGAAACACATGGAGACCCACGTCTTTTTTCAGACAGGACACGCAAAAGTGAACAACGCCATGCCGTTTAAATGCAAAGATTAAATGCGTCGTGCCAAGAAGAGACATTCCAGCTGCTCACAACATGGCTTCTCAAATGCACCAAAGAAACACTTAAAGACGAAAGGGGCTCGAGAGGATTGTTTAGTGATCCTGGGTGGCGCATTTAGGGACAACAAGGACAACAAGGAAGTACAACATCAAAGTTCCAGCCATCAACGACTTCTTTCTTCCCCTTCTCTCTCCCCCATTTTCTATATAAATAGAGGCCTTAGAGCCAAGCAAATCATACCCGAATTGGCGATAGAATTACTCTGCAGAAATCACTTTGTAAAAGACTCTTTTGAAGTAATACAAGGAAGATATTTTTGTTTCTGGTTAAAACAAGAGTGCACATTTGGTTTAATTTGCAGAATGTATGATTGTCATTCATCGCCTATGATTTTTTCCAGCACCTTGCTTTTGATCCTTTCGGTTTTATGCAGGATTGCATGAAGTGTCTGTGTGTCGAGCTCTCCTTGAAGTGTTACTAGTTCATAGTGTCTCCCGTAGACCTATTTTTGTTATCCTTCAAAGCGCAAGGCTTCCCTTCAACCTCCACGCAAAAGCTCCATGCCTATGGCCTTGAGATAGAACCAGAATAGCTTGTATCCTATTTGGGTTCATTAGAGTTGGCTCTTTTCCTAGACCAAGTAGATCACTTCTTTTTGGTGCATCACCTCCCTTGGCTTAGATTTCTTTTCAGTCATCCCCTGCCCCTTTTCCTTAGCTAATAGTAGATTTTAGTGTGAAAATCAAAAGCTGAAGTGAAGCACTTGAGGAACTAGCCTTATAAAAAAGCCTAGAGGTTCAACCTCACCATAAAATACCCACATCTTGAGATTGTCCCCATGCTTGTAGCTGGAAGTGAGGGAGCCTGAAGAACTCTCTCAGAGGGGTGCAATTCCAAGCTATAACAGTTAGATTTTTAAGAAAATGTATGGGACTTCAATATTCCTCATTCAAGATAACATAGCAATCAGGAATGCAAAAAAAATGAATATTTCTGTTAAATTACAAGAATGTAGAGAATTAAAGAATTAAATAAGGGTTTAAGTCTACGTTATTGGATCCTTCACCCCAGACCCTAGGATTCCGGTATGAAACATTTTGGAGCAAGTTACAGCCAAGATCCTAGGGGAGGGTTGTGGATCCTCCTAAATATGTCCTAGCACAGTCCTCCCACCGGATCCTAGCCGTATCTAGGTAAGATCCACGGCCCAGGACGTTTTTTTTTTTTTTTTTGAATTTCACATTACATAAAGTCAAATATGGACTTCAAAAAACAATTAAAAATAAAATATAGGAGGAACCCTAAAAGCAAATTTCACACTCATTTTATCAAAAGAAAACAACAACACATTTACCTTTCATTACATTTTTACCTCCCATTGCACATTTCCTCTCTCATCTTCATTTTTTCAATTGCTTAAGAGTGAAACTCGTTTTTGCTAATCCTACACCATTATAACTACCCATTTGGCGCCAAAGAGTTTAAAGAGCTTGCAACGAAGAGGATTGTTGATTTAATATAAATTGTGTTTTTTTTTTAAGTTTTTTTTCGTTATATACTTAAAAACGTTTGTAACTAGTTTTAAATTTTTTTTGTTATTTTTTTAAACATTCTTTCAACAAATGCCAAATGCCTTAAATTTGAATAGCAATATTTTTTTTCAACCCAAGGGCTATACGCTAGAATGTTTCACTCTGCAAGTGCTAGTTCGGTGGGCCAAGATACACACTTTAAAAACAATCCTTTCTCTCCGCTTTGGAAGTATGTGATGGTGTTAGAACATGTACAAGGTGGAGGGTGTTACATTTGGGTTTGCTCAAAGTGTAAGGTTAAATATAGAAGCTCGTATAATCGGATGAAAGCCCATTTGTGTGTGATTCCTGGCCTTGGAATAAAAGCTTGTAGTGGGCTAAACATAAATGAAAAGCCAAGTAAGGGCTTACCAGCTACAAAAATCCTTGCATACATAAGAGAGCAAGAAGTAGATGTCTTTGTTTCTCTAAGATCGAAACATTATCTAGGAAAGAAAGTATCTATATCTATTGAGCCACCTGTTGTTCCATCTCATGCTAATGTCATGATCCCATCACACCCATTTCTTTCTACATATATGTCGCAACTGCAAAGGAAGAGGATTCACCTCTTAGTCCCAAGGCACCTTAGAGTCCTCGAAGTTGCAGTTGTTAAAGGTAACTTTTTTTTAGTCATTCATAAATCATGTATAATTTTAATTTAATTTTATAAGTTTGTAATTTGAACGATTTTTATTTTTAAACATTTTTTTAATTTTAATTGTTTAATCTTGTATTAGGTTGAGACTCGGTTTGCCTCACACACCGTCTTGAGAGGACTTGTCAAGGTGCGTGAGGCATTGAGCAGCATAGTTATCAACCACCTTTGAGGTGTATGGAGGCAGTTAAACACGGAGAGGGCCCCAAAGGCAAAAGGAATGATTCTTGATAATGTGTAGTGAGAACGTGTAGAACATTTGCTTAGTTTTACCGAGCCCATCATGAGTATATTGAGATTTTGTGGATATAAATCATCCACATTTGGGTGAGACTTAGGATGGAAACAACTCAATGATTGAGAAGATTAAGTCTACATAAATGCCAAAAACCAAGACACTACGAAGAGGTTCCTCAAGGAAGTGTAGTCATATCTCATTAAAAAGTAGAACAAAATGACCAACTCATTGCATCTTCTTGCTTTTGCCTTGACTCCCAAATACTACAACACAGAAATCCTTTCTTTACCCAGGAGGGTCTCACCATATAGGGATGTTGATGTTAGTAAGGAATATAAAGCGAAATTCTCTAGACTCTTCCCCGATCCAGAAGTAAAAGACAAAGTTATGGGAGAGTTTGGACATTTCATAACCTCCACAGGCCACTTCGTTTGTGCTCTTCATGACAAGTACAAGGATGCTCATATGTGGTGGAACCTCCATGTGCAAACATCCACCCACCTCAGACCACTTGCAATAAAAATCTCACAAGTAAGATTTTAATTTTTTTAATTCGACATTTTTTTTCGACGTTTTGATTTAACTTTTTATTTTTATTAATTTAAATTGACTTTGTGGCTTGCCTCAATAGGTTGCAAGTTTCTTTTTAGCTGAGTCAAACTGGGGCACATACACCTTTATCCACTCAATTAAGCGCAACAAGTTGGTAGTGAAAAAGGTGGAGGATTTGGTCTATGTGCATTCCAACCTACATCTTATCACACACAAGCAAGATGATTACTGTAGACACTTAAATCTGGCTACCAATAACCTCCAACCAAGCTTTTGATTAATTTCTACCAAAGTACACAATTTGGCCTAAAAACACTAAAATACATTAAATGAGTTTAAATTGATATATTCAAGTGTTGATTTTGGCCAGGGTATCATTAAATGGAGCAATGCAATTTATGAGACAGCTAACTTTGATCAAATCATTTCGAGTCAAAATGGCATTTTCGCACCGGAGTGCTCTGGATTGCTCTTTTCTACCAAATTTCTTGCACAAGACACGTGCATTTGTTATTTTTCGTTGACAACATCCTAAATGGGATAACGAATCCAATGCATCTGACATCAACTTTCAATTCCAATCCAGTCAAATTTCGAGCCAATAACAGAGCATTTTGACCAATTTGAGTAATTTGTGTACAAAGAGCCAAGGTTTGCATCAAAGTGCTTAAATCATGCTTAAGAGCTAATTAAACCAAATCATGAGCCTAATTAAGAATTCCATGAAACTTGTTGAATAAAATTTTTTTGAAAATGAATATTGAATATTTGCATCAGGGGACATCATTTTTTGGGAAGATATCCCTGGGCCATAAACGCATAAATTATCAAGGTTAACCCTTCCATGCCTCTTTATTGTCTCTCTATCCCAAATATTTATAATAGCATTTATTGATTTTTACCTCAAAAATTGAATAGATTCTTAGCCACACATCTTCATCTTGAGATCGACGGTTTAGGTTCATTCTGACCACTTTGCAAAATCTATAAATAGGAGGCCTTGTCTATTGAATTTTAAGCTCTTTTAAGCCAAAGTTATCATGCACAAATGAGTTCAAAAAAACTCTTTCAAGCCAGAGTTATTATGTATAAATGAGTCCAAAAAAGCTCTTATATGCCAAAGTTATAATGCTGAATTGATTCCAAAGCTTCACGCAAAATAGTGTTAGAACGCCCAAATATTGAGCCAAGCCAAAGTCAAACATGGTACCAAAGAGAGATAGAGGTAGCCACACTTCATTGATACAGACTTCATGAGCACAAACCAAGCAAGACACTACAACAAGCATTTTGGAACATCTAAAGAAGGTGAAAGAAGGTCTTTCTTTCATGTTTTAGTTGTGTTTTCTATTTTTGTTTTGTTAACTAAGCTCCCCCTAGTAACTAGGCCTAGAGATGTTAAGTTAATATGTTTCTTTCATTTTGTTTTCATTTTGGAACTAACATAATAGTAATCATTTCTCTTGAGTCAAATTCCTAGTCTACATATTGGCACACCCGGTGGGATCAGATGCATCTCACATATGAAGGAGAGCATGAGGTAACTTTAAAATTTCAATTTGGATGCTTAAAACTCTTTCCAAGTGATTTTGCTTAAAACTCTTTCTAAGTGATTTTCTAATTTGGTTTGGCTGGATTTTTATCTTCACGGGTTTACACAATCAACGGTCAGTGCAACCGCCGACGGTTATTTTCAATCGTCGACGATCAAGTATAACCATCGACGGTCACTGTGTTTTTCTTAAAAATACAAACCCGAGAGCTAATAGGCCATTTTCAAATGCTTGGTTTGGAGTCATACGAACTCTGTTTTTGATGATTTTTTTTTAAAACCATGTGTTTTCTTCTAAATTTTCAAAATCTGATATTAGTTTAATTTCAATTTACATCAATTTTTTACAAAATTTTGAAAGTCTCTTTAAATGTTTCTAATCTAACACATTTGTTTTTGAGGTGATGTCTTTGGGTCAACAAATTTTTACCCTTCAAGGTGGCTTGTGTCTTTTGATAAAATAGTTTCAAAGTTAAAGGACACATTGACTTTTTCATTACAGGGCAAACTTGAAATTTGTTAAATCATGCTCTTTAGACATCTTTTGAATGTTTAAAATGAATTAGGAACCCTATTTTGGTGCTTAATGGAAAATTTAGATGCTTAGGTAAATGTTTTAACAAATTTTGCTTTCAAAGTTACAACTTAAGACCAAGGGGTCAAAAAACACCACCTAATCTTTCATTCGGGGCTTAAAATTGAACTCACTTGTAAAATTTTGTCTTTAATAGTTGTTTAAACTTAGAATTTGATTGGCAAAAAGGACGTTCCGTGTATGCTCTTCCATCTATCCCCTTTAAAAACTTTTGGAATCAAAAGCACCATCTTTATTGCAAACATGTCTAGTCCAAAGCATAAAAAGAATGTCGTCTAAAGCACTCCCCAAAAACTCGCAATAGTTTGGGTGATCTTAAAACGACCCTAAAGTCTTTCAATTAAGTCATTTATTTTTATGCAAACTTGGCTTGCAAGGGGGACTTCATTACCTCTCACAAGTTCTTTAGGGCAGCTTTGACCCGGGGCTTATCTCTTGACACTGACTTTATCACTCCCACTAAGATTGGAGGTTTGAGCGGTTAAACCACCTTCTAGTGTTGGAGTTGCACACAAGGCGTATCTGCACTTTGGACATCGCACTACATTGAGCAAGCGATGGATGTAGTGGTTGCAAAAAGGACAAGACCTTTTTGCAAGAAGCCAAGTACCGCGGACACCCAATTACGTGCGTTTCTTTTGCATCATGACATGAAAGTCATTGTGTAATTGATCAATCTAGAAACGATCAAAAACCAATTAGTTTTAGTCAACTCCACATTCCCATACCCTTGTTAGGATTTGGACGATTATACTTAGTGTATTTTGGTCATTTTTTGCTTCGTATGTTTTGAGACTAAAACCTGATTGTTTATTTATAATCATGTCAAAACCAATTTGTTTATGTCACTTTTTTATCTAAAAAGGCGTTATGCTGGCCGTTTTACACCACACTTGTGCCTTGAAATTTTTGCCAAAACTTATTTGTGTGTCATTTGAGTTGCGGAGGGTAGTGTTACGTTGTCAAAATCATGTCAAACCATTTTGCCTTAAAGTCTTTGAAACATAACATTGATCACATCATTCGAGTATGCTTACGCCGTTAAGCTGCTCAATTTGTTTCAAGACTTGTTTACCATTATATCAAAAACCGTTTGTTTCAAACCATGTCATATATACCATTTAGACCTTGTTTATGCACCGTCATGTTGTCCAATATTGTCTAACCCTAGTTTTCAACTTTGAGTTTTCAATTAACTTTGTTAAATTTGGATTCAAATATTGATTGATTTCCGTTTAAGCCTCAATTCATGGGGTTGATACACCGATCTTTCTCTTTTAAGTTGCATAACTTTGGTTAATTGATTACCCAAATTTGAAAACTATTTATTTTTTGTTTGTTCAAAGCTTATCCTCATCATCGTTTGTGTCATTATTTGAGAGAACACAGCGTTTCTCCACGAACCTTTTACCTCATGTCTTATGCCAACTGATCATGTTTATGTTTGATTCTGTGTGTCGAGTCTATGTCAAAGTTGTTTCCAAACTTGTTAGATTAAATCAAATCATATCATCTTTTGTTTCAAGCCTAGATTTTGACACCATTTGGACAAAAGTCCTAGCATAGCCTGTTTGAGCCTAGCTTTTGACTCCACATTTGGACAAAAGACCTAGTGACCCTTTTCCCTTTCCTAGTTTAAACCTTGTTTGGAACACTTTGACCTAGACTTTTGACATGCCGATTTTTATTCAAATGTTTGATCTTTTGTGTGTATGACATTTGATGTTAGATTGTTTTATGCCATGTCTTAGCACAATCCATTTTGGAGATACAGATCCATGATCAAATCATTGTTTGGAGATACAACTCCACCCTTTTGACCAAGTTAGACCAAGTTTGAACCATTTTCCTTAAAACAATGTTTTTCAGAGTTTGCAGAACTCTAAACCTTTTGTTTCAGAGCTTTCGTCATTTATGCAAATATGTCTAGCTACACCTATGGTGGAGTCACGTGTAATTCAACTTATAATAGAATGGCCGCACAAAATGACTTTTATGGCTTTAATCAAGATCCCAATGATGATAATATGGTTTGTGAGATAGATTTTTATCCGCCTCATAATAATCATTCATGAGAACAAAGTCACGAACCAGCTTACGATCCAACTCGAGACCTTGATTGGTATGAAGAGGCTTGTGAGGACTTTGAAGACCCAACTACAAATAATGTTGTTTGGAATATGGATCAATACCCTCTTTACGATAATCAGTATACGAAACATAGTCACGAACCAACTTATGATCCAACTCAAAATTGGGATGATATGGTTTATCAAGAGGACTTGGACCCTTTGGCTTGTGCAAGCAATCAAGTTCCATGACGTCCTTTTGTTATCCGATCATTGACTACCCCTAACCCTCCTTTGGATTATACGAGCTACCAAGCTCCACAACATCCACAATGCCATACCATTTCTATACCAAGACCTCATCATTTGGCTTGTGCGAGCAATCAAGCTCCACAACGCCCCTTCATCGTTCGAAGTCCTTGTCCTTTAGCTTGTGCGAACAACCAAGCCCCATACCGCCCTGTTGTTACCATCTCAGGACTTCGTCCTTTGGCTCGTGCAAGCAATCAAGCTCCACAATGCCCTACCATTATCCAACCGCAGGCCATTCCTTGTCCAGTACCAATCCCATCCAAACCTCAATCGATCCAATTATTCGAAGACCAAGCTGTGTTCAAAACTAGTATTTTTCAACTCATTGGAAACTAAGGCCAAAATAACCAATCAATCCAAGATACTTTTGTTGAACCAACTATTTGTGATAAGTCAACCTGTGATGAATCGCCCATTGATCCTATACCTGTTGTCGAGGAGTCTCACTTTGACGAGCAAGTCTTTGTTGAGTTACTTAATGATTATAACCGCCTTTGGGCAAATCATTACCTTGACCATATGCCTATTTTTCAAGAGCCTCCTATTGACAAGCCAGTCTCTGAGGAGTTGTCTCTTGACCTTTTTCCCATCCTAGAGGAGTCCCACTCTGACAAACCAATTTTTTTGGAGCCCATCATGCCATCATAGGTTGTTACTTGTCCAATACCAAGCATTCAACAAGACATTGTAACAGAGTACCCATAAGATGAAGAATCAGAGTTAGAGTCAGGTTTTATTCTTAAACCGACATCAGATTTAACATCAAAATCAAAATCAACATTAGTCTTACCATCGAATTTAGAGTCCCTTGAGTCAAAATCAGATTCAAAAACAGAATACGTTCATGGTTGTTACAATATTGGTTATGCATCCCTAGCAGATTAGTTTGAATATATTTGTGATCCTTCTACGGTTTTTGAGGATGAGTACTTCAATTTTGACACAAGCTCTCCTAGTATCTTCTACAAGGATTGTGCTGCCAACCTCCATTCTATTATTATTCCACGTACCATTACCACCACCCGACATAGCCATTACATTGACATCCCATCTCCCATAAGTGTCAATTGAGACCGATAGAATCACACTTTGTTGATTTGCATCCATGGCAACATAGCAATTGAAAAAGAGCAAGGAGGCCAAGACCACATTCATGTAGCAGAAGAACACTCTTCTAGTGAAACCTTTTTGAAGGTGCTAGATGACACGCAAACTTCAAACTCGGCATCGTCTAGTGAAACTTTTTTGGAAGCACTAAAAGACAATCAAAGTCAAAAGTCAATGTTCATTAGTGAAACCTTCTCGGAGGCACTACAAGACAATCAAAACAACTTCATTGGTGAAAACCTCATCGAGGTACCAATAGCTGAACACAAAATTTCTTCAATGCTTGATGAAGACAAAATCAAATATCAAATCAAAATAGCTTCCAATCTATAGCCTAATCAGATGGTAGCAACTCTCAAGCCCAAACAACAGAAAATTTTGATTGTCCTATCGAGAGCATCTTCAGAAGTCTTCGACCCTGCCACAACCAAAATTATATCAAATCCGGTATCAACAACATTACGTGTGACTGAAAGTCCCGATCTTTATTTATTTCCCTGCCATTACTCATTCCATTATCATCCACCATTCCATTTCACAAACAAACCTATCATCCAAAATTTATTCCTATTTACCATCCACAGTCGCACTTTCCTTTGCAAAGGCTACAAAAATACCTTGTATCGACATTTGAAAGAATCAAAATCAATGACCAACAAAGATCACAAAAGCATTATTGACAACCAAATCTGCAGCCAGTTCTTGACAGAGCAGCTATTCAGGCGATGTGTGGGGTAGCAATTAACATGATTGATTATTTTGTTTGTATCATTTGCTGATCAAGACGTGCATCTCCACATCAATAGGAACAACAGAATCCAAAACCATCACCCAGGCCAAAAACATATACCATGCCATTTAAATTGCCATATCCATTTTTCGTTGTCGCATATCCTACCATTTACCCCATCACTTGGGAGCAACCCTCTTACCATTTTATCCAATCTATCCAAAACAATCATTACACTATCATATCCCGTTCTATCCTATGATTCCTATTTAGACCAAAGCCTGTTTTTAGTCATCCTACCCAATCATGTTTTGATCTTGGTTTTTTTGGTTCTTCCCGCACTTTTCACGAGGGGATTCCGCTCAAGTTTCAACTCTTATCAAATCCGTGTTTACAATGATAGTCTATGAAAGTAGTGTGACAGTTGATCTGGCAAGATATCTTTCATTTTTCTATCCTATCAAGTTTGTTTATGTGCCCTGATTATAACCACCTATGGGCAAATCAGTGTCTCACCAGAATTGCTACTAATTTATAACCCTCTACGGGCAGATTAGTATCATTGACCTATTTTGTTGTATCTTAGTTATAACCGCCTATGGGCAAACTAGGGGCAACACTTGTTTATCATACATTGCCGCATCACCTTGCCATCGTTGTTTTCATTTGACTGACCATTTGCCAGATTTGAGAACTTGTTGGGACCTAGTTGGTTTTTCCTTGCCTTTTGTGTGGATGGAATTACTGTGACGTGAGGTTATTTCAGGACTATGTAGGTCATGCTCGATTCATGTTGAGGTCACCTCGGTCCCCCTTTCCATATGCTCTCGCCGCTTTGCGAGCAACCTAAGCCAAACACTCTCACCATTTTACGAGTAGGTATCTTGTCATTCTCTAATGAGTTAAGATACCTCAAAAATCCAAAAACATTCATAACATTTCAAAAATCTAAAAACATTTGTCCTTTCTAAGCCTAATCAGTTATCCTCTATTCGCCTTACTAGGGCATGGTCATTGCTAGGATACTTTCTTTTGCTTTTGTTTTCAGGGTTTCTATTTGTTTGTTTATTTCAAGTTTGTTTTTTTTTCTGTTTGTTTGTTCGCTTGCCTATTTGTTTGCTTTCAGCACTGTTGCCTTGACTCAGTCTATATGTGTTCATTGGGTGATTCCTTGTACACATTATTCTTGAGTCCATCCATATTCATTCGTCAACATTATCATCGTGATTTTTATCATTGGTGCATTGTTTTCGAGTGTTTATTGGATCAGGAGTCAGTCCTTATGCATATTTCGACCAAGTCTTCATGGTGTTCTATCATGATGCCTACCGTCACATGCTACAGCAAAAATCAGCTTCAAGGTCTACAATCAATAGAGCCACCAACGTTTCTCCTTGGCACCTTGGCAAATCCTTCCACCTTTGATCGAATCAACCCATTGACCATTCTAGTTGTGTATCATTGCTACTAATGCTCGTCAACAGGTACAACTCAATAGTTTCTAATGATCAAATCTTATTCTTCTATCTATTCCTTTCATCACTTTGTGCATTCTCGTATGCCTAGTTGTTTATGGCTTCTTTAATCATTAGACCATCGCATCTACGTTTACACCTGCTCATCCTTAATCTGTATTCTGGATTATATCTTTGAGTTATGCTTGCTAATCAGTGCTAACTGGGGCACAATCATCTTACTCCAATTCAGGTCCTTTTAATGATTATAACTGCCTATGGGCAAATCATTATTTTGACTTTTATTCCTGATTATAACTGTTTTTGGGCAAATCAGTATCCATTTTAAATCAATGCATGCAAGTATTTTCTCGTTTAGATTAATCTCAACCATGGGTTAAATTCACCTTTCTTCTTGATTCTTTTTGAGGCACCATCCATCCATATATGTGACGGCCACTCCCTCAAGGGGGCATCATCCTAAGCTTCCCAAACACCATTTGGAGATTTTTCTTCAATCATCATATTCTTTGTGGCATACAGGTCATTTCTCATTATTTGAGAAGACATTGTTGTGCCTACGGTTTGCAACATCTTCCCAAATAGGGGCAAACTGTAGACACCTAAATCCAGCCACCAATAACTTCCAATCAAGCTTTTGACCAAGTTCTACCAAAGTGCACAATTTGGCATAAAAACACTAAAATACATTAAATGAGTTTAAATTGATATATTCAAGTGCCGATTTTGGCCACAATATCATTAAATGGGGCAATACAATTTATGAGACAACTAAGTTTGATCAAATCATTTCGAGTCAAAATAGCATTTTCGCACCTGGGTGCTCTGGATTGCTCTTTTCCACCAAATTTCTGGTAAAAGACACGTGTTTTTGTTATTTTGCGTTGACAACATCCTAAATGAGATAATGAATCCAATGCATCTAACATCAACTTTCAACTCTAATCCAGTCAAATTTCGGCCAATAACATGATATTTTGACAAATTTGAGTAATTTGTGCACAAAGAGCCAAGGTTTGCATCAAAGTGCTTAAATCATGTTTAAGAGCTAATTAAACCAAATCATGAGCCTAATTAAGAATTCCATGAAACTTGTTGAATATTTTCTTTTTGAAAATGAATATTGAATATCTGCATCATCAGGTGACATCATTTCTTGGGAAGACATCCCTAGGCCATAAATGCATAAAATATCAAGGTTAACCCTTCCATGTTTCTTTATCCCAAATATTTATGAAAGCATTTATTGATTTTTGCCTCAAAAATTGAATGGATTCTTAGCCACACATCTTCATCTTGAGATACGGTTTAGGTTCATTCTGACCATTTTGCAAACTCTATAAATAGGAGGCCTTGCCTATTGAATTTTAAGCTCTTTTAAGCCAAAGTTATCATGCACAAATAAATCCAAAAAATATCTTTTAAGCCAAAGTTATCATGCACAAATGAGTCCAAAAAATCTCTCATATGCCAAAGTTATAATGTTGAATTGATTCTAAAGCTTCATGCAAATTAATGTTATAACGCCCAAATACTGAGCCAAGCCAAGCCAAAGCCAAACATGGTGCCAAGGAGAGATGGAGGTAGCCACACTTCATTGATGCAGACATCATGAACACAAACCGAGCAAGCTACTACGACAAGCATTTTGGAGCATCCAAGGAAGGTGAAGGAAGGTCTTTCTTTCATGTTTTAGTTGTGTTTTCCATTTTTGTTTTTTTAACTAAGCTCCCCCTAGTAACTAGGCCTAGAGATGTTAAGTTAGTGTGTTTCTTTCATTTTGTTTTCATTTTGGAACTAAGACGATACTAACCACCTCTCTTGAGTCAAATTCCTAGTCTACAATTACAAGCAAGGGGCAACAAAGTATTGGGATGTCGACCAAAGACCCGGTACATGGATGCCTCCATTGCCTATCTTTCATTGCTCGACATGGAGCTAGTGGGTGCTTCACACAACCTATGAAATATCCCTTACACAATTAAATACTAAATTCTGAATTTTTTATTTTTATTTCCACAACCCTTGTCAAAACTGAAAATACATGAACACAACTAAGACAAATGACTAGGAAAGAAGATGAATTGTAATTCAATTGGTAATAATATCAAGGCAATGTCAAATCTAAGTAAGAATATTTCTTTTGATAGAACTTGCAAACCCTTGCTAACTGGTACAACTTATTGATAGAGCACAAGAGCCTATAAATGACCAACGATTTACTTCTTTCCTTGTACGACAGGGCGCTGATTGTGGCGCTAATTTATGGCAGGGTTTGAAAGTGAGAATGGCAACATGGAAAGTTGCCATTGGTAGAGGATGTGACACCAGCCCTAGAAGTGGTTGAGGTTGTTGTATTAACTTGCCTAAGTGTTGCGATCTCTTCCCTAGAGTCACGGTCTACCCAAAATTAGCACAAACTGCCCAGAATTGGCACCAACTGCCATAGGGATTAGTACAGACTGCCCAAAAATGCAATGCCTCTACCCTAGGGCAGCGTTCTGCAATCTTTTGCTGCATGGTGGTCAAGTATGGTGCTTGAAATGTGATGCCCAACTAGAATAGGTCAACCCTAGCACTATGACCCTGATTGTGTTGGTACAATTGCATTTATTTGCTCAACCCCTTGGTCAAAACTCTAATTTTTTATTCCCTAAAAATCGCCTATTTTTTTGGTGCACTTGTAACCTCTGTGTGGAGCTACCTCAAAAGATCAAAGGGGTTTCGTCCTCTAATCCGACTGCAATGAAGGTTTTCGTTCTTAAGCAGAAGTTAAATGAATTCTAGATTCAATCGTGAATGGTAAAAGTGAATAGTCAATCATCATTTATAATGATTGCCCCTTTTGTGAAACTCACTTTTCCAATTTCATCCTAACCCTAAAGCAATTACCATTACTTTTTAATTAAATATTCACCTCATAATAATAATTATTTTTTGGCCATGTAATTAATATTGCTTTTGGCACCACTTAATAATAATAATGAATAAGTGTAATTTTTCATGTTATTATATAAAGTGACATTGAAGCAAACTCAACACATTATTATTAAATTATTTCCCTTTTAATAATGCCCCCTATCCTACAGGATATAAGAATAGACTTCAGGTCCTCTGTCGTGCTTAATTCGAAAAAAAGGGCATTATAGTCTGCCCTATCCAAAATTGTTTGTCCTCAAGCAATGTCTGAACCACTCTACAAATATCAAGATCCCAAACTAATTTTTTTGTCTCTTTCAATCCTCTTTGTGTGGTAGTTAGCTTCTATTGCACTTCTATGATATTATGGGGAATTGAAATCCCTATACCCCGTGATGTTTCTCCAAAAATCTCCTTGAGCAAACCCATAATAGTTGAATCATAAATCAACTATGATCTACAAAGTACTATCAAATGTGACACCCTCCATTCTATTTGTTGTGACAATTGTAGGGGCTCCATTGACCATACCATGAAGCACTACCTCCTTTCCATCAAATTTTAATTTCAACTCCATGGTTTGGTAGTTTTGTGTGAATTCCCCAAGAGGATGTAGCCATTGCGCCCCTAAAACCATATTTGTATCTTCTATGCCCACAACATAGAAGTAATCACATACCCTATGATTACCAAGTGTAATCTCCAACTGTCGAATCCTCCTAGTGCAAGGAATAGTAGAACCATCGGCCACAATAACAATGAACCCATCAACATCCTCTATTTTCAAACCTCTTATGGCTGCAAACCCCTCATCTATAAAATTGTGGGTTGCCCCACTATCAACTAGCAGTGTGAGTTTATGACCATGCATAACTCCACGAACTCTGCAAGGGTAATAACTAGGTGCACCAGAAAGTGCGGCACAAGTACCTTCTGAAATAAGTGTGGCAAGGGTACCTCTTGAACTATCTTCTTCCCTTCTTTTAGGTTCTGGTACAGGTTCCTCTATTTCTAACTCATCATCTGATAACACCTCTATGTAATGTATCTAACCCTGTTCAAGACATATGTGACCAGGCTCCCATGGATCCTTGCAAGTGAAGCACAACTTCTTCCTCCTACGTTCATTCCTTGCTTTTACCTCTTTAATTGCTTTTAGCAACTCTTTTTGTTGAGAAACCCCTTGCTGAAATGGTTTCATTTGTTGCTCAACAACTGATGTCGGTCGTTGTCCATAAGGTATTGATTTTGACTGCCCAATAGTTGTCATATGTTGTCCTAATGGCAGAAATTTACCCTTTGGAGTTGATGTTTCTAGGTCCAAAGCCTTTTTAATGGCTTCTTGAAGTGAAGTAGGGCTGAAAGCTCTCACTAAACCCTTAAGCGGTTCAGCCAAACCCTCAATGAACAAAACCATAAGCCTCATTTCTGTCACATCAAGCACCATAACTGAGAGCTTATGAAAATAAGCAACATAGTCATCTACTAAATTGGCTTGTTTGAGTTGAGTTAACTCCCGAAAATGGATTTTCAAATCAACTCTATCAAATCTCTCTATCAACCTGGTATTGAACTCCACATATGAGTATATGTGATTGTGCCCTTGCGTGATCAACCCATGGTACCACCACACATGTGCTACACCTTTAAAATGAAGGATGAAAATTTTGATGCCTTCATCTTCCATCACTGGCCTCAATGATAAGAAGGCATCCAACTTTTGTATCCAGGAGTGTGTTGTATACTTACGAGATCCATCATATGTAGGAAGTGTTAACTTCCCTAATACTTGTTGAAGGTCCCTCTAATTTGTTTGTGGCTTTGTTTCAGCGCTTTGACCACCTCTATTTTTCTTTAAATTTATAAAATTTGTGAGAGATAGCCTCCCAAACATCACTTGGTAGGCCCTTGTACTCCTCATAATAGGGTGCAATATAATCCCTATGGAGGGTTGAACTTACTCCTCTGTAACCACTTCTTCCCTACAGAGGAAGTTGGGTTGGAAGGGCCTAGCCATTGAACCAATGGCTATCCTCTGAGTGGATGGATTATTATTTACCCTTGAAGAACTTCCCTCACCATTTTGGGCTCTTTGCACATTCGTATTCTGCATGATGCAAACTAATTGAGCCATCATATCTACTAAATGCTCTTGTCCTCACACAAGCATGTTAAAGTGAACATCATCTAGATCTTTGTTATCCATAGCTTCCTTTCCTTTTCCTACAACAACTTTTGGATCTCACTACTTTAACCCTTCCTCTGGCTGTTCTGGACCCTTTTTCCTCTCTCTCTGATTATACATAACTTCTATGCATTGCCTTGCATGAAGTTGAGGCTAACAATTATTTATTCCCACAAGGTGGCAAGAAAAATGGCTCTAATACAACTGAAATATCCCTTACACAATTAAATACTAAATTCTGAATTTTATATTTTTTTTTCATAACCCTTGTCAAAACTGAAAATACATTAACACAGCTGAGACAAATGACTAGGAATGAAGATGAATTGTAATTCAATTGTAATAATATCAAGGCAATATCAGATCTAAGTAAGACTTTATTTCTTTTGATAGAACCTACAAACCCTAGCTAGCTGGTACGACTTGCTGATAGGGCACGGCAGCCTATAAATGACCAGCAATTTGCTTCTTTCCTTTTTATATTTTTTTTTCATAACCCTTGTCAAAACTGAAAATACATTAACACAGCTGAGACAAATGACTAGGAATGAAGATGAATTGTAATTCAATTGTAATAATATCGAGGCAATCTGACTGTGGTGCTGATTTCTGGCAGGGGTTGGAAGTGGGGATGGCAACGTGGAAGGCTGCAACTGGTAGAGGATGTGACGCTAGCCCTGGAAGTGGTTGAGGCTGCTGTAATAACTTGCTTAACTGCTGAGATCTCTTCCCTTGAATCACGATCTGCCCAGAATTGGCACAAACTGTCCAGAATTGGCACCAATTGCCCTATGAATTAGTACGGACTGCCCAAAACTTCAACGCTTCTGCACTAGGGCAGTGTTCTGTAGTCTTTTGCCGTATGGCAGCCAAGTATGGTGCCTGAAGTGTGATGCCCAACTAGAATAGGTCAAACCTTAGCAATATAGCCCTGATTGTGCTAGTACAATTGCGTTTATTTGCTCAACCCCTTGGTCAAAACTTTGTTTTCTGATTTCCTAGAAATCGCTTGTTTTTTATGTGCACTTGTAACCCCTGTGTGGAGCTACCTCAAAAGATCAACGGGGTTTTGTCCTCTAATCCGGCTGAAATGAAGGTTTTCATCCTCAAGCAAAAGTTGAATGAATTTTGAATTCAATCGTGAATAGAAAAAGTGAATAGTCAATCATCATGAATAATGATTGCCTCTTTGCCCTTTTATGAAACTCACTTTTCTAATTTCACCCTAACCCTAAAGTAATTAACATTAATTTTTAATTAAATATTCATCTTTTTCACCTCATAATAATAATTACTTTTTGACCATGTAATTAATCTTGTTTTTGGCCCCACTTAATAATAATAATAATAAATGTCATTTTTCATGTTATTAAATAAAATGATGTTGAGGACAACTTAACACATTATTGTTAAATTATTTCCTTTTTATTAATGCCCCAAGCCTACAGGAAATAAGAATAGACTTTGGGTCCTTCGTCATGCTTAATTTAAAAAATGGGACATTAAAACCTGCATAATAGAGTTAGTGGGAGTGGCACTACTACTGCTTATGTTTCTAATGAACCACATGATGATGCTTTCGATGAAGACATTGAATACCAATATGAATATAATAAATAATGAATATGTTGATTTATCTTTATTTTTGTCCATACAGTGTAATATTTGCACTATGTACTTGTTGTAAGACTAATCTAAATTTGACCATTGAATATCATGACATTTGGCATTTAATTATCAGTATGTTTTGTGGTTATTTAACTTATTTTGTTTATTCTATGCATATTATGTGGTTAATTTTGCTTATATGGCTATATTTTTAATATTTTATATATATTTTTGTACTGTCGTATGCATGTACTTGAATCTTGTATCTGTGTTCATACCAATATTAGGGTCGGCTACTTAAATTTTAAGTTAAAATGGCATTAATTTCCTAAGATGACTTTGAAGGCACATATGCTGAGCAGTTATCATATTCTTCTTCTGCCTTAGAATGGGTACACATATTGTACCCGAAACATCGGATTCATTTTTCAACTACATGATAGATCCAAGATTCTCCATTTCAAATTTCCTAAGAATTAAAAATATTGGAGATGAAGCCACTTTCAACTCTCAGCTATGGTCATGTCAGTTGAGATGAGCTCAACTGGTAAATCATGGAGCTTTCATAGAAAAGTCCCATGTTTAAATTCCTAAAAGACATGTTAATGTGTAATATTGACCAACATACTCAATTCAATTCTGGGGTGTGACTTACCTCAATGGACAATGCCATCTAAGCTGAAGGTACTCCAAGTGCTTACTAAGTAGAAATTGACCAACCAACGAAGATTTGGGGTTAGTGTCAAATTTTCAATAAATGCAATTGGTGAGACGTTTGGCTTGTAAAAGCGTACCGGATTCCATTCTCTTGTTGAGTGTAAAGGCCGAATATCACAATGCTTATAAAGTAGCAATTTACCAACCAACGAAGTTTTGGGGCTATGGTCTAATTTTCAATAAATTCAATTGGCAAAAAATTGGCTCATAAGGAGACCATCAGGGTTACATTCTTGTGAATACATAGGCCTGACATCATAAGGGAATAGGCCAGGTTCAAGCCTCGGGACTGTTTGGCCTAATTTGGAAGAATAAATACCCTTCAGACATTGGAACGCAAAATCTGGGTGGCTCATACCAGGTTTCCTTAAAAGGGGGCTCTCAAGAAAAATGAAAATTTTCGGCTAAGTTGCGGTAAGCGTTTTCGGCTACTTCAATATAGATAACATAGCAGTGAGAAGTGCTAATAAAACAAATATTTCTGTTAAATTACAAAAATCTGAGAAGTGCAGTACCCTAGCATTTAAGAATTCAATTCACTGTCGATGAATTTAGCTGAAATTAAAAGTGAACGGAATATAACACACCGATATATGGAGAAGAGGCACATTCGCCTTGAAATGCAGATAATCGCCTGGCGCAGACGCCATGATCTTTGTCAACAACGTAAAGGCAATTTATTTGCGTTTTTTTTCCGTGTCTTCAGTATTACGCCGGGGAGGCCGGAAGCCATTCAACTGACCGACGGCTGTCTGTTGAGTTTTCTTGAAAACTTATTCGCCCAGGAAACGTATGCAATCGTAATTTGCTTAGTGGATGATTCGGCCGGATTATCATATTTCATTAAAAACAAGAAAATGAAGCTTTTCTTTTTATAGATTCTGTGCAGAGTGACGTGACTCTAATTGGTGGATTCGTTATAAAAATAGTATTATTAGTTGTCCATCTCTTATTAACAGAAAGGGGCCAAAATGAAAGCCAAGTGGATTCCCAGATGTAGGGTCCACTTCACCATTTAAAAAAGAGACCATTTGCTTTCGAAACCAATTCAGGTTGTTCAGAGTTTTTCGAGACTCATGGTATCTTTTAGAACGTTGTTTTGTCTTTCATTGATTTGAGTTAACATCTCCCTTAATTTTTTTTATTTTTTTTCTTCAAATATTTCTATTGTGAAGCTAACTCTTAAAGTTTCCACATGCATGGCTCGTATGTCCATATATTGAAGATATTCAAGAATGAGGTGGACTTCCATTTCAACCAATGCAAAAAATACAAACCCTCTCTTGCAACTATTCTTTAGGATTCATCCATCTGCGAATTTCACATTTGAGCCTAGAGAACTAGTCTTTAGTGGAGCAATGAGGATCTTTTCCCTCCATTTAATTTCAGCGCCTATCCATGTTTTTTCACTATGCTCATAAGTTGGGTTAAACACTATAAATATAGTGTTGTCTTTTTTTGCTTGTTTCCTTCCTCCACATTTTCATTCTAAACTTCTCACTCACATAATTTTGCATGTCTTTGTTAGGGTTTGGGTATTCGATTCAGATGATATCCTATTTGCTCATCCACACATAAATGTGTATGTCTTTGTTAGGGTTTGGGTATTCGGTTCAGATGATATCCTATTTGCTCATCCACACATAAATTTATATGTCTTTGTTAGGGTTTGGGCATTTTGTTGAGTTGATATCCCATCTGCTCCTCCATTTGTGGTTATGTGTTATCCAAGTGTTCTTCTTCTTGTGTCGTTCTTCGTCTCTTGTGGCATTAGGCCTCTTGTCGGTTTTCAAGTAACATAATACCCTGGTCATAGCTAAATCATCTCAACAATAGAATAGAAAGTAATATACATGAAAGTGAAAGATAGGTTAGGAGGAATATTTGAAGTGGCTAGAGAATTATAGAATGAATGAATGAAATGGTTAAATTATGTCCACAAGACCAAATAGTCTATGGGACCATCGACTATTTCAACCGCTCAGAGATTATTAGGACCCATGGTATCTTTTACAAGGTTGTTCCATCTTTTGTTGACTTGAGTTAACATCTCCCCCAACACTTTTTATTCTTTTTTTTCTTGAAATATTTCTACGATGGAGCTAACTCTTAAAGTTTCCAGACACTTAGCTCATATATCCATGTATTTAGTACATTTAAGGATGAAGTGGACCTTTGTTTCAACTGCCTCTATGATGCAAAAAACATAAACCCTCTTTTCCCACTATTCCTTAAGAGTCCTTTATCTGCTAGTCTCTCATCTGAGCATATGAGAGCTAGTTCTCAGTTGAGCAAGGGGGATTTTTTCCCTCCATTTATTTACAACCCCTATATATGTTTTTTTATTATGCTCATAAGTCAGGTTGAACACTAAAATATAATGTTGTCTTTCTGTGTTTATTTCTTTCCTCCACATTACCATTCTAAACTTTCATTCACATAATTTTATGTCTTTGTTATGGTTTGGGCATTTAGTTAAGCTAATATCCCATATGTTCATCCACTTGTGGTTTTGCATCATCCAATGTTCTTCCTCGTGTGCAACTCTTCGTCTCTTACAGCCCTAGGCCACTTATTGGAGTAAAAAGATGAAAATAGTGGAATAAATATAGTGTTTATCATATTTAGTAACAAATGTCAATTATACTTATGTGTTAAGTATTTTTTTGATTGAAAAGCATATATATATTAATATAAACCAGTAAATGGTACAACATTAGTCATAAAAAAAAAAGTGGGTCGAAATAATCACACCCCACAAACATAGTCAAATCGAGGTTAAAAACCCTCAGAAAATATCAAGTCTAGCAGGGGGTCAATAATGACCACTCAAAGAAAAAATGTCACATCAAATGTGTGCAACAACCAACAAGATGCTCATAAAAGCACAAACCAATAAAGAGAATAACTAAGCTTTAGCAATAAACATGGGGGCCAAAGGAGGTGGTGAAGGAGGTAGGTCTTGCAGCTTATCACCCTATTTCCCTTGAGGAGGGGCATCCTCATCCACAAGTAAGGGATCCTAATCATCATTATGCTGAGTATTATTGTTTTCTTCCTTGTGTCTATTAGGTAAAATAGCAAGAGCTAACCGCGAATACTTGTCTTGCAGGGGAGGGCCCCAACCCGTTCCGTCACCTCCACTTTGAGAAGAGCCACTAGGCCAACCATGTCATGGAGATGACCAACAAGGTGGTGACCAGCAAGGAGAGAGGTTCTTGTGCCTATTCCTGAAATGTTATTGATGCATACCATGCCTTCACCTACATGGAGTTGATAACAGACGTGGTAGCTCTAGAGGCTTTTGGCTAATTACACACAAGGCATTCCCTCGATGAACCAATAAACACTGGATGTGGTTAAGATCTAGGTGAACTTTGTCAGTCTGGATTTGAATTTGGAGAGTAACATTGGAAATGATAGTAATTTTGTTAGTAATAGAAAAATTACGTTCCATTTCCTCGTGATTAAAACAAGCATAATTTCTAGCTTTCCAGATTTGAAAAAGAATATCAACATAAAAAATTGTCAAAATCTATTGTATCTTGTAGGAAGAAGGGTAGAATCCTCTAAGAGAGCCATCTTCCATGTAAAGAACTTAGGCCTAAATGGCTGAAAGAGGGTATGAATCCATTGCCAAGTAGTTCAAGTGTGGGAGCAGAACCAAACAAATTGCTTAATATTCTCAAGTTGATGGCATGTTGGGCAAATGGGATTTGAAACCCCCATGTGCTCAAGTCATTCACCCACTAGCAAACCCTGATAGAGAATGCACCAAAGAAAGTGAGCCTTCTTAGGCTTAAAGGGATCAACCCACACAATGCAAAATCTTTTAGACCAAACCACATGGTTGGACTAGAGGCTCCATCAGTGACTGAGAGTATCATCTTGAATATGTTAGGGGGCTAAAACATTATACCCCAGTCAAGGAGAATAATGAGTAAAAGGAGCGGCCATGGGCCAATGCCAATCCTTCCACTAGGGAGTAAGGGAATGGACTCCAATCTTGTGAAGATACTCATCAGGTATGGAGCCTTGAATTTTTGTAATAGACTAAACATTCACATTATTCAAGTTAAATTTATTTTGAACCTATTGCCTAAGAAGCCAAGAATGACTCACTTTACAAAAAATATCCCCAATGGTTTTCACACCTTTCTTGAACAATCTTAATCCTTTGGTCTAAAGGACCAAAACAAAGGAAACATTATGAAATTTTAGGTAGGGAGACCACCAAAGGAAATGCAAATTAAAAGAAAGACCATTCTTGAAACCCTCCCAAGCTTTCCAAATGCTCTGAATGATAAAAGTGCCATTAATTTTAATGGGAACTGAGCTAATGAGAAGAGTATGTAGCCCAATGCCTTGCCAGACACACCTATCATAAGGAAGCCCCTAAGAGATACAGTGATGAAGCAGGATCTTCCAAGCTTCGTCACCTTTTAGTGCATGAATAACTCATTTAATGCTGAGAGATAGACCTTGAAGCTTAATATCCAAGACACCCAGACCACCTACTTCTTTAGGCCTGCAACAAATATCCCAAGAAACTCTATGAAAGCCTTTGTGGCATTCAAAATTGGCCTAGAAGAAATCCTTGGGAGCTTTTCCAATCCACCATAGGTACCATTAGAAGGAGCCCAACATGAAGAATAGTACACATGCGTAGCTACCAAAATCTTGGAGTAAATTTGAAACTTACCCACCAAGGACAAAGGTTTTGTGATCCAAAAAGATTTTTTTTTTCTCAACCCTTTGAAATACATAGGACCATAGCTCAATAGGAGAAGTCCAAAAAGCAAAAAAAAATGCCAAGGAACTTAAATTGAACCCATGGAAGAAGCCACTGCCATTGATATCCCTCCAACCAAGAGAGTTTGGGAGAAAGAGACTAAAGATAACACAATGTTTTTCTCAATTGAATGAAGGATCTAGAGGCCAAACAAAATATATGAAGACAATCCATAACATTCTTAACTAACTCCTCTTCTTAGAGAGTGAGAAAAGAGTCATCAATAAAGTGACCATTTAACAACTGATGGTCAGACTAAGGGAGAGAGATGCCTTTGACCAAGCCCCTCGAGGAATAATTAACTAGCAGATAGATAAACCCTTCAATTGCTGGCACATAAAGTGAAGGGACTAAATGACACCCTTACCTAATAGATCTATAAAGTTCAAACCAAGATGACTAGGCTCCATTGATAGTAATGCATGTTCTAACATCCTGAAAAATCATATCAACCACTTATACAAGCCTAGGACTAAACCCAAGAGCTTAAAACATCGTTAAAATGAAGGGCCATTTAATACGATCATAGGCCTTCTCAAAATCAATCTTAACAAATAAGTCCTTTTAATTAGAGACAAAAACCCATTCCATGCCTTCCCATGCATCGATGACATTATCTAAGAGGTATCTATGCTAGATAAATCATGTTTGCTCACTTATAACAATTAAAGGAAGAAGATGCTTAAGTCTCAGAGCCAGTGCCTTAGCAATTATCTTGTAAGAGACATTGAGAAGAGTAATAGGTCTCCAATTAGTAATAACCTCAGAGTCACTAGCCTTGGGGAAAACTTGATGTGACCTTGATTTATAAGAGGTCCCAAAGAATTCTTTAGCATCACTTCATAATAAACCTTGTGAATATCTAGACCCGCAATATCCCATATGGTTTGATAGAACTCACATAGGAAACCATCAATACCTAGAGCTTTATCAGTATCCATCTGCATAACTATCTCTTTACGAACATTGAAGGTTTGAGGCCTATCATAGGCAACCCACTGAGCATCAAAAACTTTACAAGGAACATATTTAAGGCACTGGGCAAGAGTAACTTCACACTTAGGAGAGTTGGGCTGAGCTGAAAAAACCCCATGATAATGATGATCAAAAGCTTGTAGAATGTTAGGAAGTTTGGCAAATCAAACAAATCCTTCCTTAACAACTTTGATTCTATCAGCAACTCTTCTAGAACATAGGAGAGAAAAAATTCCTTAGTGACCTTGTCCCCAATTTTTAGCTAATGCATCTAAGCTCGAAGTTGAGCCTATTTGGCCTTGTGTGCCCCCTTAACTTGTAGTTTATGATGCCAATAAGCTGCTTGGGTTTGTAAATGAACATTAAAAAGAGAGGCTTCAACTCTTATGATACCTAGAGGCATTCACAATTTGTAGAATCATGAATACATCGATGAAAAAGAGAGGCTTCTTACCATAAACATGAAGAAAGGTGGTAGTGCAAGCAAGAGCATCTGTCCATCACTGTTCCAGCCAGTATCCCCCTCAGGCTTGGGAACTAAATTTCAATTTTTAATAATGTGCCCAATAGTTCTCTCATGTTTAAGGTGAGCAGTGTTGAGATAAAACTATATTGTAGCAAGCCTCACTTGTGGGTATACCATTCAACATTGAAGCAAATAGGATGATGATCCAAAAAAAGGTGTTAGGGAGCATAAAAATTGACCTATCATAAATGAGAGAAAAAAAGAAGAGATCTTGTTTAACTAAAAGAGCCTGATCTAGCCATTGGAGAACCTGATCCTCTCCCTATTAAAATTAGACCAAGTAAACTAAGGAAAGTCTGAATTTTTCCTATGGCGGTGGTTTGGATCAAACACCCAAAGTTTTTTGCACATATAAAACCATGTTTCATGTTCGCCAACACACCAATGCATAAGAAGATGACCATCTTTGTCCTCAGGATATTTTATCATGTTAAAATCCCCAGAAAGGATCTAGTGAGCATTTGGAAGCGAGTCTACCAACCATCTCCAAGGTAAATCCCATTCCATAACATCATAAGAGATAAAAATTTACTAGCCAAATGATGCGATTATCAAAGTTAAATAGATTCCAAACATGTGGTGGGTAGGGTCAAACCCCCAGGAAACAATGTGTTGAGAAAGATTTGGAGATAAAAAAGTGACAACCCCACCATGACTAGAGTCATGCATGGTATTCTTTTTTTTAGATCATTATGGGGTTAGTATTGGGCTCCCAGCCCGAAAAGTAAAAGTTTTACAATGCCTGACACAAATACAACCAAAACCAAAAAATAAAAGACACCACCAAAAGCTGAGACAAAGAGAATCATTGAAGTGCCATGTAGAATAGGAGAAAGACACAGACCCAAAGAAAAAACTAGATAGATTGAAAGACACAAAATTAACAAGAGCACCAAAATAATCACTTACACAATAGCACCCATGATACCCTCTTCGTCTGAATTAGATAGAACACCACATCAAATTTGCTCCTGCACTTTCTTCCTTCCTAACCATAGTTGGTTCCTTCATCTGGACTAGTCACTTGAAGCCCCTAGATGAGGAAGGCACAAAAGACATAGCCACCTCCATCAGTCCATGTTTCGTAGCCTCCACCAGTGTCGAATTATACCAAGATGGTGCTTCTAGCATTCCACACAACACCCATCTAACTTTCTCATAGCCTCCACCCTCTTCTACTCATGTCAGTGGCTACGTAACAACACCAACTCTAAGATGGGATTCCTCATTTATGACATCATTGGTAGTGAAACAAATTTACCAATCTTCATATCAGGCAACACAACCTTCTTATGGAGATCCTCCATGAAATTTAAGAGAATCATGAATCTAGTTTTTAAAGCATAAAATGTAGAAGTAGGGATGACACTTAGGCCATCTCGCCCTGAGAATGACAGGGATGGGAAAGGGGTCAAATCATGCAAATAAAATTTCTTAATTAGACCAACTCGACATTTCGGGTAGACATAAAAATTACCACCTTCGCCACCACCGCTACCTCAGAGATTAGGAACATGAGATTAGAGGCAAAGATGACTGCCACTTTTGAGTTTACCCTACTCTTAACCCCCTTAACTAGGAACTCTTGCCCCAAAATGTCTGCTATAGCATTATGCACTTCCTCTGAGGGTAGTCACAAAATATGTCAGATATGGGCCCATGATATAAGTCCCTTAAAGGCCATCTCCCTCACTTCATTGGACCCAAAGATGCATGTAGTGGAAAGCATAATATCATAGTGGATCTCTATTAAAATCACCCTCGAACATAGTGTAAAATTCTTAGAGGCCACCCGCACATATGTAGCACTAAACATGGTAGCAGAGGAATAAATGAGCACAGGGGAAGGCTCTAGGCTCTTGTGTGTCAATGAGAGCCATTAATCACCCCAATTAAAACACCATCCAATCATAAATGCAAATCCTCCTCCCTAAGTACTTCACACATATTCTTGACAAGCAATGATTAAATGGAGTGAAAGGGAGCATGCCCGAGGTGTTAGCAACCACATGCACCACTAAAGGCTTTGATAGAAACATTAATCTTTTGTAATTTCTTTGTGTGACCAAGAAATACAAAAGGATAGTCAAGTGAAATTCAACCAATATTAATCAACGAGGCTGTAGGGAAATCCTTTCAAGCTTCCCTGATGTTATCCAACCTATAAACCTCTAATTGATGGATGCCACAATTTGTAAGGAAGTCTACGACTGTATTCTCCTCTCAAAAGTAATGTTGCCACTTTATAGTAGAGAAAACTTCCAAAATTTGCCATGTTTTCTTCAATATATTCTCTAAATACCATGATTTAGTCTCTCTATTTTCCAAGGCCACAAGGATAACTTGTGAATCACCGTCCACAATCAGATTTGAGATCCCACAATGGATAGCCAATTCAATACCGCTCACTAGAGCTTGAGATTCTGCTTCATTGTTGGACCCATCCTAAATTTTATTAAATAAAGCTCTGGTCATTGATCCACAACAATAATGAATAGTACAGCCTACCTCAAACGCACCTAGATTACCATGCACTGCACCAGTGAAATTCAATTTAAACCACCTAGGAAGAGGGGGAATCCAATCCTAATTTCTACTTATGACCTTCTTACTGATGATAATTGACCCTTTAATGGGGTCATGCATGGTATTCTAACAAATGGCCCTAGGTCAAATTATTCATGTTGCATTTTGTAGGAGAAAGCCAAAGATCTTGACTTCTTACAAACAAAGAATTTTCATATTATTAAAAATTTAGCAATTGTTCTTGATCACATACGCAATAGATCAATAAGGCCCCAAACATTCCATGAATAAAATAACATTGGGAAACATCGAGGTTCATGTCATTTTCCTCTATGAGATTTTCAAGAGCAGCAAACCAAATGAAAGAAGGTTTATGCTTCATAAAATCATCCATCTAAAAAGGTTCCCTCTTATGTGCCATATATTCCTCATTGTGAGAAGGAGAGGGACTTCTAGACCGTCATAGGATTGCTTTATGGTCTAGAGTAATGAGACTATATTTCTCTTCTAACGCAGTCACCCCATGAGGGGGTTGTGACAACTAAGCTTGTGGAGCTAAAGGCAGAGTATCAACAAAATAAACCACCACTTATGATTTGTGCATAAGCAAAGGTGAATCCTTGTTAGGCATAACAGATTTACCACCAGGGCTCAAGATGATACGAGCCATGACTTGTTGATAACCAAAACACTAAGGCTTACCACCACCTCTTGCCAAATTATTCTTTTTATTTGTGATAATTGTCTAGCCATCAACATTACCATCCTGGGACCTGGCTTTAGGTCCAACCTTTTCCTAAGGAGCAGGGGAACATGCACCATTAAGGGACACTCCCAAATAATATGATCTGAGGATTGGTGCCAAAGATATATTTTTGATAAATTGATATATAGCACCCACTGAGTAAATTGATTATTTCCAATTTAAATGTCTATAGACTCTTTGAGATCCCGAGCTAGATCCACTTCAACATAAACCCTTTTTGGGGGATGGGCTAATTTTTTTTTTGCTTGTTCATGGCATATGAAGTGCCCTATGGGTTTTATGAGATAGTCAATAAAACCCTAAACGAGGAGAGGCAAGCCAGGAAATTTGACCCAGTCTGGAATTTTCAATTTCTCTTACTCCAAAACTTGAAAGTTTCAAGTTCAGTGAGAAAACACCATCAGGTTGTTGCGTATAAATCAAGGGCCATGACTAACAATGGCTTTACAGTGCTCTATGTTAGTGAATCAAAGTAATAAAAAACCCTTGGTAAAGTTATAGACTCCTAGTTTCACACTGGCCTTGTTAATGGTTATGAACCCATTATTTCAAGAGACTCTCAAGGGGGACTCTTCCCACAAAATAAGCTATCAGAGTGTAATTCTAAAAAAAATTACAAGCTTTATCAAATTTAGGTAGATCAAGAATAACATCAGGTAAGGGAGTGTTTGGGTTAGCACCAATACTTCAAGAAAAACCTTCAGAACGAACTTCCTCACTTGTTTCAACACTTTGGTCTCTCTCACTCACACCACCTATCCCTACATCTAAAGATGCAAAGATAGTGGTGGTAGACATTTAAAATAGGCATACCCTTTATTTGCTAGAGGGTGAATCATTGATCAAAATCAACAATAAATGCACAATAAATCTAAATCTTGCCTAGATCTATGGTAGATTGGCAATGTGGTAGAGCATAAACCTAGAGGCTTATCAATGTAGAGTGAAAAATCCTAACTCCACCATCTTAAAAAATTAATAAACTCAAATAATTTAGATTACATAAGACACAACAAAGGTCCCATTCTGTATTTATGTTTATGTTATTTTGTCTATTAGCATTGATTTTGTTTTCAAATGTGTATTGAAATTTATGTTTTATTCTATTTTTCAATAGCTTAATTGTCAAAAAACAAATAAAATTTGAATTTCATATTGGATAACTACAATTATATGTGTATAGATGATTTTGAGGAAGATTTTGTCCTTATAATTTTATATATTGATTTTTTCAATAAACGTTATGTAAAACCAAATTAAAAATTGCAAAATAATCGTAAATTTTGAGAAATGCTAAAATAAAGTTAGTGCAAAATAACTCTTTTTATGTATTCAATTCAATAAAATACTTTATAACAAATAAGAATTAAATGTACTGATTAACTACAATTAATTGTGTAAAAATACCTGTATGAAAGATTTTATATTTATAGTTTTATATAATAGCCTTTGCAATATATATTTTGTAAAACTAAATTTGAAAATCTAAAAGAATCATATAAATTGAGAAATGTTAGAACAAAGTTAGTTGTTATTGTCATTATCTCTTACCACTGGGTTGGTTGAAAGAATAAGAACATTAAAAGTTGTTCAATCTATCATTTACAAAAATTGGATTCATTATAGAATGCATTCATATATTGTTTTACTACTTAGTAAATTTATATTCACATGTATAGGTTACAATTTGTTCTACAATTTAGTAATTGTATTGGTTTCTTTATTTTTTGGCATTATACATTCATGTTGAAAAGACATACAAAGATTATCCATATCTATTTGGTTTTTTACAATACAAATTTGAATGAAAACATTAATATGAACTTTTGACCAAAAAAATTAATACTATTAAATAAACTTAGAAAGATAAATTATTTTTGATACATGATAATTGTGGGGTCAGTGGGCCCACACCCGATTTGGAACACAAGAGGTGGTTCCAATCCCTGTACCTCCACTAAACCAATCTGCCAATATATGTTCCCTATTGTGGGTCACCTAATCATTGGTAAGATTTGAACCTGGGTCCCTACTATGTCAATGCATCCGCTTTAACTGTAGCATCACAACCCATGGGACTAATAAGATAAATTGTTAATTATTATAAGATATAAAGTAATAGTAAATACTATTTGAATTTACAATCTTGTATTGTATAAAAATATGATGTCAACTTCCTTGTAGGATTTGTTTTATATATAATAGCATACTTGTAGGAAGAGATGATATTTGTTTGCAATCTATTTACTATACAAAAGTGTATTGATATTAAGATATGATCCAACCTTTATATCATAGAGATACAAAGTCAATTTTGATTTATACGAATGTAATCAAATTGCTACACAAACAAACAATGAATCAAAATAAATAAATGAGAGTAATCTCTTATAAGCTAAAGACTAGGCACAACTAGCACTCCATGTATGCACAAAAAACTTGGCATATAAATATACAAGTATTTATAATTACAAAAATTAAATGGATATTTAAAATTTCAGAAAAAATCTTGTCTATTGAAATAAATAATAATAATAATATATATGAAGTAGCCAAACATTTATGGAATATAATTCCCATTATAAATATGAAAACTCTTTCTGATTAATACATGTAATTTTATTTATTTTGATGTCAATTAGAATATATAGGATCTCAGACTTAAGAACAACTCAGGCTTAGCAATTTGAAAAGCAAGAGTTGGATGAGTACATGACAAAAAAGCTTGACAACAATGCAGAAAATTGTTGACTCCGCTAGAGTGGAATCAAGCAATACTTTGTAACTCAAAGGCCATTGGACCTATGATTGGTAATCAACAAAATAGTTAAAAACTAATAATAAAACACAAATTAAAAGTATAAGAGTAAATATAACAAGTTTCTTATCTTTTTAGTGTACTAGGGTAAATAACTTTCATACAACATGATAAAATGATGAGATGAAGAGATCTAAAATAAACATAATCTAAGAACAAAATTTAGATCATCCTCAAGGCTAAAAATAGTAAATAAACATAAACAACATATTTGAATAAGTAATTAACCAAGTAAGATAGTGAAAGTTATGAGACAAACACACATGGGTAGAATCTTAGGAATTTGAAAGTGTAGTAGTAGTCTAAAAGTGGCAATGAAGTTGTGTGTGAAATCTAGAACCTTGAATGTCAAAGAGAAAATTTGATGCTTATTAGTTTTCCATTGAATATGTCCCTGGCGGATTCAACCACTGAATATGCCTTGGGCAGATTTGGTCATAGAATATGTCATGCCTTTGTTGTTGTTGAATATGTACTTATGCACCAAATTTGTACTATGTTGTTTTGTGATCATGAGTTTTCCTGTGCAAATGCACTCTATGATGTTGTACAATCTTGTGTCTTCACTTTCCTTAATTTACAAAAAAAAACTCTTATTAGATGTCTTATGTCCTCTTGACATAATTTGCCAAAAATGTATAATGAATAACAATAAAAATAAGTTATAAGTCGGGTAACCACAAGGGAGTTGCAACTACATATCTCACAAGTTAGAATCAGACCCAATGTATTTCTCTATGTTGTAAATGGAATCTTGAGAAAGGCCTTTACATCTTCTTCCCTAGATGTGTGTTGTAACTACATGAGCACTCACCTAAGCTCCCTTTTGGTACAATTGGATGATAGTCACAACAACTTTAAGTATCAAGGTGAAAGACTACATTGCAATTGTTGCAATATATATGGTCAATGAAGGCACTAACTTGGATTATGGAGAGGGATTCATCATTTAACTGATACTTATACAATACTTGGTAATTGACTCAGGATGAGTTGGTATATATAAAGATCTCTAGGACATAACACGAGCTAAGGCTAAGCATCAAAAATATAAATAAGAGAAATCAAAGGCATGGTAAATTAGGTCAATGTGGAAGGATCCACAAAAATATATAGGAAAAATTTAATGGTTTACCAAATTTGTGTATGAAAAAATTGATTGTACACATGTAACCACTCAAATATGTCCTTGGAGAGATAGGTGTCTAGAATGGAGTAACTCAAAAAATAGATAAATAAGGTTCAAATGTTGAATTAGATGTATGCTAAAAACATTTAGAAGGCTCAAAGGTTTGAGAGAGAGTATTGTAGGATTGGAAATGTCCTTAAACAAAAACAAATACACAAGTGGACCAAGTGTACAAAAAGGTTAAAATACACAATGGAAAAAGGGTCTTGTACCGAAATTAGGTGTCTATATAATGTGCCTACTTTGATGTGCTTATGTGAGTGATTGCATGTGTGTGTTAAAGTATAAAAAATATAAAAATGAGGCACATACATTTACTTCCCTAGGGAAAGACTGATAAATCAAATGATGCTCAAGATAGGCTACATCCATGGATTATTTTTTTCTGGGTAGATATGACATACCTAAAAATAATGGCCAATTACAAGATGTAATCAATTATTAGGGCCCCTTCATTCTAACTCTTTTATTTGTAATTATTATTATTAATAAAATTGATGGATGCGTATGTTTTGTAAGTCATTCCTAGAGCTAATTATAATAATCCCACATGCATGGGATGTTGTAGTTGACTAGAGTAGAATTAGTAGAAATAAAGTACATAGGCTAGAGAGAAGTCATCCTTGAATTATATTATATTGATTTTTCTCAAATGAGCCCCCCCCCCCCCCCCCCAAAAAAAAAAAGAAGAAGAAGATACTAGTGATATTTTAATGCAATCATGATCCCTTTTTAATATGATATAATCATAGTTCATTTCATTTGAAAGAATTTTATTGTGTAATTGTGATATTTTTCTATTATGTTGCAGGAAGGTTCATATCATATGGTATCAGAGTTGTTTCCAAGGCCATTTTTTGGAGCAATTTAGTGGTTTAGGCTCTATATGACTATCCATCATATGCTCTTACCTCACCTAAATCAAAATCTTGGTGATCATCAAGTGGTAACAATAGTGGTAAATCTAAGATTTTACACCAAATCTTCCCAAATTTTTAATGAATAGTTTACTTTTCATTTTTAGGTTATAGACTATGTTATAATAATTTTAAAACTCACAAAAAGCTATCATTCTAGGCTAAGTAGTTATTAGTTTTACCCGATTCCATGAAGTGAAGAGTTATGCCCCAATAATTAAGTGATTAAGATAATGTTATATACAGACTAGAGCTTCCATATACCTTCGGGTATATTGGTAGAACCCTAGATGTTTTCAAAGTTTATACGTAGGAAACCTTTGGTCATTTGTTACCATCTTGTGGTGTACTAGTAATTGATTAACCTTGGGAAGCTACTTGGATTAACCTTAGAAATAGGATAGTGGGATATAAGTGTGGTCTACCCTCCATAGTTAACACTTTGAAACATTTGTCCAACACTATTTTTGAATAGGATAATTCTAAATGCGAGCCCACAAACTAAACACACCTTATAAAAGTCCTCACTTTATTCTTCTTATGATAAATCTTGGTGATTTGGAGTTCATAAAAACCACCATCAGGTGATCCATGTTTGTAACATAACCTTTGAATCTATAGAATTCAACCAATTGTCTCATAATTTAGATAGTCATTACTGTTTGTAGTAGCATCATAGTAGGTGGTTATGAGACATAGGCAGAATATTTTAGGTTAGTTATCTTAAAAATGGTAACAAGTACAAAATATCTAGGTGGATTTTTGTCCATAGGTTAACTTTATATTAAAAAAGAGCATGGATTTTTTCCCATATAAAAATCACATTGTTGTGATAATCTCTTTGCGTTAATCGTTTCAACATATAGCTTCAATAAGCCTCTTTCGAAACCCTAAGACCCCTCTTGGTAATGGTGGTCACAACTCCCTTTGGATTCAAGACCATAGAGTAGAAAATGATTGACTTGAGATCCCAAATCATAAATATGCTTGACACAATATCCCCAATTACATATCTACGCCACTTAGTATAAGGCATTAATGCCCAAAATGCAACATTCACAAGCAGAGTTATTGATGAGAAATTTTATTAAGGCAACTTCTCCTCAGAAACCATGTTGGGACCCAAAATTAGACTCCCCAAAATTTTATGGTATCGAACCTACTATCTAGATTTACCATGTTGAGAAATATCTTAACTTATATAATATATTAGGGATAAATAAGGTACTCATCACCTCCTCTCACTTAGAAAATGAAGTTGTTTAATGATACCAATGGTATCAAAATTTTCATGAAGAACCAACTTGGGATGATTTTGTCAAACTTGTGTTGGTTTGTTTTAGTCCCAATGTCTATGATGATTTTATAGGAGCCCCCAACCAAAATCAAACAAACCAAAATAGTTTATGAATACTAAATAAATTTTGAAAATTGGCAAACCAAACTAAAGGGTTAAATGATGATTTTCTCAAAAGTTGTTTCATTAGTGGGCTCAATGATACAATTCATGTTGAGGTCAAGATTTTCAAACCTTATAACATGATGTAATATTTAGGATTGGCCAAGCTCATGGAAGATAAGATTCACAAAATTTCTTTTCAAATTTTATTTCCTCCAAACTATCTACATTACAATGACTCATAATAAACCCTCCTCCAAAATCAACCCCTATTAAATACATAAAAAGGTGAAAATGCACGTTCGTTGTGAAAAAATGGTTGTGTTACAATTGTGATGAAAAATTCAGTTGAGGCCACAAATGCATTGAACATAAGTTTTACTTTCTAGATGTCAAGTCGAATCTAGATACTAAGGGATGGGAAGATGCTCAAGATTCCCATTACGATGAATTAGAAGTCAAATAACCTATCACCATGGAATCACACCCAAAAATTTTTATGCATGCCTTGGCAATGGTAACCACTCCTAAAAAAATGAGAGTAAAGGGGTAATTCAAGAAACACCCCCTCACCATTCTTATAGATTCTATGAGCACACATATTTTCATTTATTCATGACTAGCCAACAAACTGATTGTTTCATACACTACATGTTCTAGTTTTGAAGTAATGATTACCAATGGAGGAACATTACCTTGTGAAGTAAAATGTCATAATGTTCATTTTTTTGGGGGACTACATCCTCAAATTATACATGTTTTTTCCCTTGGGTGAATGTGACATAGTTCTTGGGGCTCAATGGTTGCACATGCTTGGACCTATTTTATGGGACTTTTCAGAACTATGGATGTATTTCTCTAAGAATGGCCAATTGTACACAATAAAGGGCCGCCTACTAGGATCTACCAGTGTCATCAATTCCCACCATATGGAGAATATCCTTAAGAAAGGTTCACATTTAGTCATCACTCAACTTTGCTCTATTCATCTCAACACATCTCATGATTCTAACCAACTATTAAACATGCAAAGATATTTGAGGAACCAAAAGGTTTGTCACCTCACCAACCAGAGGACCATCACATTCAATGCCATTTGGGCGATATACCTCCAAATATTTGTCCATCCCACTACCCATTTATCTATAAGGCATAAATTGAAAATGTGTTTCAAAAGATACTCTATGAAATAAAAATTTATCCCAACACAAGCCCCTACTCTTCTTTGTGTTTGATAGTCCATAAACAATATAGATCTTGGAGACTTTGCATCGATTTATTGAAAGTAAACAAACTCACTATTAATGATTAATTTCTTATCTCAGTGATCAATGAACTCCTCAATGATCTTCTTGGTGCCAATTTTTTTTCCAAATTAGATTTATAGTTTGATTATCACTAGATATGCATTCAAGTTGAAGATATCCCAAAAACTTATTTTTCCATGCATTATGGCCACTATGAATTCTTGGTCATGCTTTTGGGCTTACCAATGCCCCGTCCGCATCCCAAGGTTTGATAAATAAAATATTTTACTTCTTTTTGTGGCAATTCATCTTGGTCTTCTTTAATGAAATTCTCATTTACAATAAAACTTAGGGAGACATTCGTATCACCTCAACACTACTCTACAAATTCTCTAGGATCACTAACTATATGTAAAATGGTCCAAATTTTCCTTCAATCAGCATGAGTTTGAGTACCTAGGTCACATTTTCTCAATAACTGAAGTTCAAGTCAACCCTATGAAGATTGAACCCATGAAAAATTAGCCTAAAACAAAGACACTTTGAAGCTTTTGTGGATTTATTAGCCTCACCAAGTACTACTATAAATTTATCAATGATTATTAAAAAAATAATCATGTCATTGATAACCATGCTAAAAAAAAGAGTCATTTTTGTAGTCCATAGTTTTTTAATAGACCTTTGATATACTAAAATAAGCTATGTGTACTGCATCTATTTTGACAATTCCAAATATCTCAATTACATTTGTCATTGATAGTGATGCTTGTGGAAATGGACTTGACACATTTCTCATGCAATACAGACAACTCATCACCTTTATTGACAAATCCCTCACTAGGAAAAATCTAGTGTGTTCGAAATATGAAAAGGGAATGATGCCTATCCTTTATGCAATAAATAACTAGCATCCATACTTGGTAGGTTGAAATTTTTGCATCAAAACATACCATCACAGCCTCAATTACTTCTTGGAATAAAGGGTCTCCTCCTTAGGGCAACAAAAATGGTCCACCAAGTTAATGGTGTATGATCATGAGATCAATTATAAGAAATGCATGGAAAATGTAGTCGTCAATGCATTATCTTACCAATATGAGGGACATGCAAATCTATGTGCATTATTGGTACCCATTCCTAATTGGATGTATTATATACAAAAAGAGTGGGACCAAGATAATGACACATAACAACTCATCCAACAATTATCCATTGGCCTTGCATCCAAACCCAACTACACTTGGGATGGCATAACCTTAAGATACAAAGGCCACATTATCTTGATTCCTAGTTCCAAAATTTAGCACAATAATTTGCACAAATTTCATGAATCACCCTTAGTGGGTCATTTAATTTTTCTCAAAACCCATGAGCAAGTTCGTCATTTATAGGGAATCAATCAAGTTATCAAGAAATTTGTTGAAGAGTGTGATATATGTCAGCGACACAAAGGTGAAAAAGTGACAATGCCAAGATTGCTCTAACCATTATCCATTTTGTAAAACCTCTAGATAAATATCTTAATGGATATTATTGAAGATTGACAAAAATCTGGTGGTAAATTGACAACACTAGTGGTGGTGGATCATTTCTCTAAATATGCTCATTTTTGTGCCTTGACCTATCCTTACATTGCTTCTTTTATATCTCAAAAAATCCTCAACTAAATTTTTTACCTTCACAACATCCCTAATTTTATTGTTTCTAATTGAGACTTGTCCTCTACCTATCATTTATGGTAAGAATTATTCAAGCACATGAGAACACAATTGATAATAAACTCTAGATATCACCCACAGATAGATGGGAAAATCAAAATTGTCAATAGATTATTGGAATCATATCTTCATTACTTCTCTGATCAACAAGATCATTGGGATAAATGGTTACCACTTGATGAATGGTACTACAAAACCACTTATCACATATCCACCAAGATGTCTCCTTCCGAAGAAATTTATGGTCAGAAGCCACCATCTCTCCTCTCTTAACTCTTAGGTAGTTCTCATGTTTAGGTAGTGTATACTACCCATAGTGTATGAGAGAATATTTTTCAACTTCTTAATGAAAATATCCATGTGGCTCATAATTGCATGAAGTAACACACTGATCAAAAATGTTCAGAATGCACTTTCCAACTAGGGGATATGGTTTTCCTCATATTGTAGCTTTATAATCAAATTTCTTTGAAAAAATAAAGGGTCAACAAAATCTTGTTCCCAAGTTCCATGGGACTTATAAGGTTCTTCAATATATTGGCACTGACATCTACAATCTAGAACCTCTAACATATTCATGTGTTCATCCCGTTTTCATGTTCCCTATTTGAAGAAAATCTTGGGCCATAATGTCATAGTTCAGACTATACTTCCTAAACTTGATGCAAAAGGTTATCTCATTCTTAAACTTGAAGCTATCTTAGATCGATGTTGCCATCCACTTTTCACTCAATCCTTCACTGAGGTTATGGTCTAGTGGCATGAGATGCAACTGAAAGATGAAACTTGGCAACTGTTAGTATCCTAGATTTGTACCCTAGTTGAGAAGGGGATTGTTCAGGTTCTCTACTCAAATCTAGTCCAACATGGGACTGATCCTAGGTTATGGGTATCCTAATAATGGATCAAACCTCTAGAGAAGGCTAACTTCCTTTTGGATCTATCATCTATACTTAACCTAAACTAGCACTCACTTGGAAAAGGGAGAGAGATTTTAACAATAACTTATGAAAGCATGTAAAAAGAGGTGATGCACTAATGATTTGATCACTCATACTCGCACAAGACACACTATAGGATGCATTCAAGATCATAAAAAATCACTCACATCATTATTTCACAAAAAAGGCATGAACTGGTTATTAATCTATTATGGGAGGGAAGTTATCCACTTCCAAAAACTAACCAATAAACCATATATTTCACTTGGAATGACCTGTGAGCATTGACAAAGTAGTTCATGAAGGTGAGAAAATTCAAACATAGGTAAGGAAAGCATACATTCACTTAACCAATCAATGAACTCATAAGACACACTTTAATTCAACTACAAAATGGAGGAATTCAGTCTTTTATTGCATGAAATAGGTGTTATAGTACAAATCTCAGCAGAGTTTAGTCATACCAAAAAAGAAATATCTAGTCAAGGCTTAGAATCTGGTATTTATAGAAAAGGGAAAGAGATAGAGAGAGTTGTGTATTGAAAGAGGCCCAACCACTTTCAATGGATTAACACCAATTCAAGGATATCAAGTCCTGATCTTATCAAGAAAGAAGGTCCTCATAAAATAACTAAATGCTCCATTGATCTTTATCCAACCACCAGGTCACTTCTCAGGACTCTATGCCATCTTTACTTGATCTGCCTAGGAAGACCAAATATTAATACATTAGAACTGACAGAGACATGCTTGGTCTACTTTAGGCAACTATAAATATCTATTTGTTGAGAAAAAACCATGTAGAAGGATAAGAAGTTTCCCCATAATCATGTATCTACCCTTGAGAAATAACTGAGCATAGGTCTTTGAAACTAATCATATTTATTGGTTTCCCTATAGCTTTAATGTCAGTGAAATTAAGGCCACCAGATATTTGATATCACTTTGACAATAGTCACCAACCCTTTTGTTTATGATAGGTCTAAGAAGACCTATTTGCCTCAGTGGAGATTTTAATGGTGATGTCGATCTTGAAATATCCACTTTGGTTTGATCTTGGACCATCTTTGAACTCAAATCCTTCATATTTGATTCATCAGGTTGAAAAATCATTTCTTTGAGCTTTTTTGAAAGCTTCTTGGCTTTCCTCCACTAATTGGTTGTCATTTACCAACTCAAGCTTACCAAATTAAGACACTTGGTAGCCTCGTGCTTGGTTTAAGCCTCATTGGCTTCTTGAACTTTTTGACCCCCACTCACAGTTGATCTTCCTACATAATTAAATTCATGTTGTCAGATCTTCTACTTGTTTGAACATGCTTATGACACTTGTCAATCATGCCTTTACTTTCTAAATCCACTAACTTCCTTGACCTTCACCCACTATTGATCTGAATATGTGATTAAACATGTGCCATTGATTTGCCTAGACCCACTATCCTATCATTCGATGATCGATGTTGGATCTTCTATCTATTGAGCATCAATTATTGATCTATAATGTTTGAAATCAAATGACTATTTATCATGGCTTTAATTTGATAATCGTGTGAATGTCTTATTGACTTCTTAACCTTACACATGTTGATTTTCTTTATGCAATTAAATGCGAGACATTGATCTTATTGGGACCCACTAACTCTATCTTTTCCCACTTTATTATATCTAACTCTCAAGATATCACTATTTATCACTTTTGCATTTATCTACGAGGCTTGTTAACTTGTTGACCCCAGCTTGCCCATGTGCTATTAGATCTCTATTCAGGTACCTAAAATTTTGACACTTGTCAAGCCTACATTCGGTTAGGGACCCTTTGATGCTTTTTGAATATAAATGGATACTTGTAGGGGCTCAAATTTGACATCTACTCACCCATCATTACCCTACTGGATCAATTTCCCTAAAATAAACAACTATTAGAGCTTTTGCATCGGGCATTTTTTGCAGACAAAATGTTCAAAATAATTAGGTCCTTGATTTTACCTCAGATAAAATGTCTGAAAGAAACATGCCTTTGGGATTTTTGCTTTGAAAAAAATGTCTGAAATAATTCCCAACACTTATACAAATAAAAAGGTCCACAAGAATTGAACTTATCCAAATAAAAGCCAAAATAATATGCCACGTAATGACTTAGCCAAAAAAAGGGTTTTGCACTTAGCTTTTCAACCTGCAGGCTCTTCTAAATTTATGCTTGAATTATTGCTCGATCTTTGAAGGCTTGAATGAATTATGAAAACCTGAAGCTTATGCAAAAATTTTCCATAACCCTAAACTACTTTGACCACCATGAGAACCTCCTTGGATCCCTCTATTTGCTTTGTAGACTTGTCCTTTAAAGATTGACAAATTACACTTTACAAACTTAAAGTGTTTCAAAAGCTTTGTGAGCAACATGAGACCTTGGGACCACTATTTATCACCTTCACATTTATCTACAAGGCTTGCTAACTATGTTGACTCTAGCTTGCCCATGTGCCATTGGATCTCTATTCAAGTACTTGATATTTTGACACTTGTCAAGCCCACATTCGGTCAAGGACCCTTTGACACTTTTTGAATACAAATGGATACTTGAAGGGGATCAAATTTAAAATCTACTCACCCATCATTACCCTACTAGATCAATTTCCCCAAAATAAACAATTCTATTAGAGCTTTTGCATTAAGCATTTGTTGCAGACAAAATGTTCAAAAAAATTAGGTCCTTGCTTTTGCCTTAGACAAAATATTTGAAAGAAACATGCCTTTGGGATTTTTGTTTCAGAAAAAATGTCTGAAATAATTCCCAACACTTAGCCAAATAAAAATGTTTGCAAGAATTTAACATAGCCAAATAAAAGCTCAAAATAATATGCCAAGTAATGACTTAGCCAAAAAAAAGGTTTTGCACTTAGCTTTTTAACCTGTAGGCTCTTCTAAATTTGTGCTTGAACTGTTGCTAGATATTTGAAGGCTTGAATGAATTATGAAAACTTGAAGCTTGTACAGACTTGTTCCATGACCCTAAATTTCTTTGGCCACCATGAGAACCTCCTCGGATCCCTCTCTTTGCTATGTAGACTTGTGCCTCAAAGATTGATAAATTACACTTTAAGCAAGCTTAAAGTGTTTCAAAAGCTTTGTGAGCAACAGGAGAACTTGGGACCACTATTTATCACCTTCAAATTTATCTACGGGGCTTGCTAACTTGTTGACCCTAGCTTGCCCATGTGCCATTGGATCTCTGTTCATGTACTTGAGATTTTGACACTTGTCAAGCCCACATTTGGTTAGGGACCCTTTGATACTTTTTGAATATAGTATTGGATACTTGCAGGGGCTCAACTTTGACATCTGATCGCCCATCATTACCCTACTAGATCAATTTCCCAAAAATAAACAATTATATTAAAGCATTTGCATTGGGCATTTGTTGCAAAAAAAATGTTCGAAAGAATTAGGTCCTTGCTTTTGACTCAGACAAAATGTCCAAAAGAAACATGCCTTTGGGATTTTTGTTTCGAACAAAATATCTGAAATAATTCCCAACACTTAGCCAAATAAAAAGGTCTGCAAGAATTGAACTTAGCCAAATAAAATCCCAAAACAATATTCCAAGTAATGACTTAGACAAAAAAAAGGTTTTGCACTTAGCTTTTTAACCTGCAGGCTCTTCTAAATTTGTGCTTGAACTGCTGCTAGATCTTTGAAGGCTCGAATGAATTATGAAAACCTGAAGCTTGTGTAGATTTGTTCTATGAATCTAAACTAATTTGACCACCATGAGAACCTTCTCGAATCCCTCCTTTGCTCTGTATACATGTTCTTCAAAGATTGATAAATTACACTTTAAGCAAGATTAAAGTGTTTCAAAATCTTTGTGAGCAACATGAGACATTGGGACCACTCATTTCATCCAAAATTCTGCTCAAACATTTGATCATTCTATCTCTACACTAGGACCTCTAGAGACTACACTGTTTCCAGGTTGTTTTTTATGTGGACCAAAAATGTGCAACATTTTTAGTGACTCATAGGGAAACATGCCTACTATGCTTGAGAACCCAAATTATTTGCCTTGTTTTATCCATTGGGCAGGGAGTCACCTTTCTCTCCTAATTGATCTAAAATGATATAAGGTTGGCCCTTTTTGGAACTTCCTCTTGAAGCAAAAGGACAACAAGAATAAAACAACCAAAGGCAAGTGCATGTAGGCACTTGCAGGAAAGCAGGATAACTAACCTACTAAACAAATGTGCACAAAGGCACTTGGAAGAAAACATGAAAACTATTCTAATATATATAGGGCTACAATTTATAAATATCTTCCCCCTGGATCAAATGGAAAATATTTAGCATCACTCACTTGTGATGGACTAGGATGGAAAACACCTTGATTTTAAGAGCTCATGATGGGTGAGCCTAGATGCCTGATTATTGACTCTTTTAGCATGCTTTCAAGTGGAAGAAATGGGACAAACATGTCTCCAATGTAGACATATTGGTTCATTTCTTCAAGGTTTACTCCAAAATGGACTATAAGGGCTTCTGTAACTTTCTTATTTGATGGCTCAATTTTTTGCTCTGAATTAATCACAACATATGATGACTCCTCTGAACTGGTGCTTGGTTGATTGTCTAAGCTTAGGCAAAAATGTTCTAAGTCATCCCAAAAGGTAGCTTCCCCTTGGTCATCCGAGACAAAGCTAACTTCAACACCATCTTTTCTTTGCTTGCTCTAAAAGGATCCATATATTAGCTTATTAATCTACCTAAGGCCTAAAATGACATATTCTTGTGGCTTTAGATCTGACCATTCTTCTTCATTCTTAAAGACATCAGTGTTGCCTTCAATGGATAATTCATCTTAAGATTAGTTAGCTTCTTCAACCTGATTAGTAAGTTCTTGTTCATGCTCTAAAGAAGGCATAAGATGGTTTAGAACCTCTACCTAGTCCATGAAGTCATGGTACAAATATTTCCATGCTTCATCCTAATCCTCCTTTTCCTATATTTCTTCCTCTTGCTCGTTCATGACCTCTCCAACCTGGTCAATTGGTTGATTGACTATGTCAATCTCTATACGTTGGTCATCCTCATCTGTAGCCACATCGAATGGAATTTATTAGAACTAAACAAATCCCCTTTGCGCTCAGTTGTATCATGAATACACACCTTTTTAAGAATGAAGGCATCAATACTACTTTTAGGCTCTAATTTATCAAAGCCATGCCAAGAAGTTTGATCATAACTTGATTCTTCTCCTTTTGAATGAAGTGGACTGCCTATTATGATCTCTTCAGCATAGACACTTATGTTGTCCTCTTTAGGCTCAAATTTGATTGCAAGTTCCTCCTCTATTCTTTGTAAAATAGGTTCTTCCTCCATAATGGAGATGGTGAGAGGGTGAAAAAGTTCACCTTGCTTGCAGCTAAGGAGAGTATCCTTGTAACTAGGGACCTGAAAGGCTCTTTTATGTGGTTCTTGGGGAAGGGAGGGAGAGTCTTGAAACTTTGGTAAGGTAAGCTCATTGAGTTGAGCTAACCCCTCTTTTTCTTAGACTGTTTCTTAGACCACCTCAGTTAACACCTCTCTTTTCTTCATTGTGCCCTCCTTGATTGATTTCCATGAGGGGAAAGCATAAGGCTTGGCCACCTTCTCCTTTTCTTGAATAGGTGTGGGAGAGGGTGGTTTCACAAGAGAGGGTATGACATTTTTAGGGTTATTGGCATAGGAGAGGATCCAAGATGGGATGGATTTATGTTCCTCAATTGTTAAGAGTGCAATTTGATAAGGTTGGATAGGGGGTTAGTTTTAAGTATGAATAGTAGAGGGAATTTAGGGTATAGGGTTGGCTACTTTCATTAAGAGTAGTTGATATTCATTTTATTTTTTGGCTTGGTCTTGCATAACCAATCATTCCTCTTGAAACCTTAACTCATACTCCTAAACATAAGCTTGTGCAATATTTTGTTGTTGCATATAAAACTCTTACTCCCTGTCAATCTCTCTAAATTTTTTGTCAAAATCAAACATCATCTCCTTAAGGCTCATTTTTGATTGACTAGAGAGAGGTAAATTCTGATAGGTTTGATACATTGGATCTTGAGTGCCACTTGGGATGAAGCCATGCACATTTCTAACTTGATATGAAGGATAAGGAATGAAAGAACATGGATCTTGATCAAGTGTGTTATGATACATACCAAATGATGTTGATTAGGCACCAAGGCTAGTTATATCAACTAATGTTGATTTAGGGTCACCATTGGTGCTAGCTTGATTGCTTCCAAAATTTGATTAGAGGAAAGACACACCAAAAATTTTTCCAATCTCTTGGACCTTGGTCCCACTAGGCATGCCAAAACTATTAGTGTCCTATATTTGCACCCTAGCTGAGAAGGGGATTATTCAGGTCCTCTAATCAAATCTAGTCCAACATGGGACTGATCCTAGACTGTGGGTATCCTAATAATGGATTAGACCTTTAGAGAAGGCCATCTTCCTTTTGGATCTGTAAACCTAAACTAGCACTCTCTTGGAAAAGGGATAGAGATTTTAACAATAACTTATGAAAGAATGTTAAAAGAGGTGATGCACCAATGATTTGATCACTCATACTCACACAAGACATAATATAGGATAAATTCAAGACCGTATAAAATCACTCACATTTATATTTCAAAAAAATGTATGAACTAGATATTAATCTATTATGGGAGGGCAGTTATCCACTTCCAAAAATACATATTCAATATATGCAGATTTACCCTTAAGGTTAGGAAACACCATATAATACTCCTTTAGGAATGAATAACTCCACAATGTCTCTTCGAGGGGACAACCTCCAATATCCTCGTACAATAGAAGACTCAATGCTTACTTGATATCTTTACCATGATAATCATCTCATATATATATATACATCTATCTAACCCATGGATGGATAACCTCTTAATCCCAATGTAGGCCGACCATTACCCAATGTAATACTTCCATAAGTTACTCTATTATCCTAATATATTGTACCCATATAACTAACTAAGGGGATGTGTGCCACATGTCAGCATCTCCATCAACCCATATACAATAATATATCATATCCCTAGGTACATAGCATTACTTCCCTCTTTGACATGTTTCATCCCTGAAACATAAGAAGAAACCAAATAATGAGTGTGCTTCAAATCATTGCACACTTGTTTCCAATCTCGATCATCTAACCATCCATATGTGATCTTAGCAGGTGATATCTCTCCAAGCTTGTGTCCAAAATCCATTGTGCTCCTCTGATTTTGTTCATGATCATAATTACACTACTTTGGTGTCCAAGCATAATTATTCCTCTTTTTACTCCATGTACCATATTCTGTTGTGCTACTCTGATTCCAACCATGACCATAGTAGGTATTCTTCCATGCATATTCATAGTGATTTCCCCATTCATTTGATGTGCCATAGTATTTTTTCTTTGGATTCCATGCATATCCAAAATGATTAGAAATTTGATTTCCTGTATAGACAAAATGATTGTTATTATGACACTTCCTCACCTTGTTCCATGATTGTTTCCTCTCATGATGATGTGGGTGTCTATATACCTCAACCTTTTCCAATACTTTGACATTATCCACCTTTACTTCTACCTCTTCTACCTTTTCCTTCTTTGTCTCTTCAGTAGATGAAGTGCTCATTTGTAGTGTGCCTTTATCTATATCATCTAAATCTTTATCATGATCTTCATCACCTGTTTTAATCTCATCCTCATGATCTACCTGGATTGTTATTGGTGCCTTTTTCACTATGATATCTTGTAAAGTGATCTTCTTTTTCCTATACCAAAACTTCATGAACTTTTTTTGAACATTAATATTCATTGTTCCCAAAGTCTCTAACAATGGATATCCAAGAACTATATCCACATGATCCATATCCAAAGCATTAAAATTTAAATGCAAAACATATTTTTCCATAATGAGCTTTAGATCTTTAAACATTGAAATATTCTTACCATCTACTTGAACATCTTTGATATTCTTTGCTTAAACATGTAGATGCTTAGACACATTCATGTTGATGAAGTTATACTTAATGGTAGAGTTTATGGACACAATAACCCTTTTTTTTTTAATACATCCATGAAATTGAAAAATTGACTCAGATTTCTTTGGAGCCAAATAATTTGAACCTTTATCATCCAATTCCTCTTCTTCTTCTTCTTCTTCTTCTTCTTATTCTTCATCATCATCATCATCATCATCTGCTTCTTCTTCTTCTTGTTCTTCTACTAATTCTTCTATTTCTTCTTCTTCTTCTTCTTCTTCTATATCCCAATGATCTAAAAAGATCTGTTCTATTTCTTTTCATGAAGAAAACTTTTCTGTACAACACAATTGATCAAACCAATGTAGTGCAGGCCCAAACAAAAAATGAAGTAATCATCTTTGCCCAAAAGTTTTTATAAAATGATTCTCTAAAAGGAGCCACCACTCTCTAGCATCAATATCATCTTCCCCTGAAAATGTTTGCAACTCCATGATCCACAAAAAAATTAAGGTTCATGAAACCCTAAAATGTCAAAATTGATCCATAAAATTGCAACAAATCACTTCAAACAACTCAAAAAATTCTGAAATTTTGACTATGCTTCTCTTATATCTGCTTACATCTCCAGTAAAAATTTTGAATAAAAATTCCCTATATTTCGTAAAATATAGCAAAATTATTATAAACCCTAAAATAGCAATAACTCCCTCAAAATGAATCAAAAAATCTCAATTTTTTTACTGTGACTTATTTGAAATATTATTCATATCTAATAAAAAATTTGTGGAAAAATTCACAACCAATCAAAATTTATTGATGATTCAAAAAAACCTAAGGTTTCGCTCCACAAATTGCCCAAATCGAAGCTCTGATACCACTTGATATGATCTTAATATTCAATATATACATAAATACCCTTAAGGTAGGGAAACACCATATAATACTCCTTTAGGAAGGAATAACTCCACAATGTCTCTTTGAGGGGACAACCTTCAATATCCTCTTACAATAAAAGACTCAATGCTTACTTGATATCTTTACCGTGATAATCATCTCCTATATATATACATCTATCTAACCTATGGATGGATAACCTCCTAATACCAATGTAGGCTGACCATTACCCAATGTACTACTTCCACAAGTTACTCTATTATCCTAATATATTGTACCCATATAACTAACTAAGGGAATGTGTGCCACATGTCAGCATCTCCATCAACCCATATACAATAATATATCATATCCCTAGGTACATAGCATTTAACAATAACTTACGAAAGCATGTTAAAAGAGGTGATGCACCAATGATTTGATCACTCATACTCACACAAGACACAATATAGGATAAATTCAAGACTGTATAAAATCACGCACATTAGTATTTCACTAAAATGCATGAAATGGATATTAATCTATTATGGGAGGGCAGTTATCCACTTCTAAAAACTGATCAACAAACCATTTATTGCACTTAGAATGAATTGTGAGGATTGCTAAAGCAGTTCATGAAGGTGAGAAAATCTAGACAGAGGTAAGGAAAGCATACATTTACTTAACCAATCAATGAACTCATAAGACACACTTCAATTTACCTGTAAAATAGAGAAATTTAATATTTTATTGCATGAAATAGGTGTTACAATACAAATCTTAATAGAGTTTAGGTATACCAAAAAAGAGGGATCTATTTCAAGGCTTAGAAGCCGGTATTTATAGTAAAGGAAAAGAGAGAGAAAGAGTTGTGCATTGAAAGCAGACTAACCACTTTCAAATTTGAGGATGTTGAGTCATGACCTTATCAAGAAAGAAGGTCCTCATTAAAGAATTGAATGCTCCATTTATTTTTATCTAACTATAGGTCACTTCTCAAGACTCTACACCATCTTTACTTGATCTACCTAGGAGGACCAAATCTTCATACCTTGGAATTGACAGAGCCATCCTTGGTATACTTTAGGCAGTTATAAATATCTGCTAGTAAAAAAAAAGACCATGTTGAAGGACAAGAAGCTTCCCCATAATCATGTATCTACCCTTGAGAAATAACTGAGCATAGGTCTTTAAAACCAATCATATTTATTGGTTTCCCTATAGCTTTAATGTCAGTGAAATGAAATTCACCAGGTATTTGATATCGCTTTGACAACCGTCACCAACCCTTTTATTTGTAATAGGTCTAAGAAGACCTATTTTACCTTGACAAAGCTTTTAATGGTGATGTCAATCCTAAAATATCTACTCTGGTTCGATCTTGGACCATATTTGAACTCAGATCCTTCATATTTGCTTTGCCAGGTTGAAAAATTATTTGAACTCTATAAAAAGCTTACTGGCTCAGCTCCGCTCATTGGTTGTTAGTTACTGACTCAGGCTTACCAAATTAAGACACTTGGTAACCTCACACTTGGTTTGAGCCTCATTGGATTTTTGACCCCCACTCATCATTGATCTACCCGTGTCATTAGATTTGTGCCATCAAATCTTCTACCTATTTAAACATGATGATGACACTTATCAATCATGCCTTTGCTTTCTAGATCCACTGACTTCCTTGACCTCTACCCACCATTGATCTAAATATGTAATTAAATGCATACTATTTATTTTCTTAGACCCACTATCATGTCAATCATCACTTGCCACTGGATATTCTATCTATTGAATGCTAACTGCTGATCTTTAATATTTGAAATCAAATGTCTATTTACCATGGCTTTAATTTAATAGCTGTGTGAATGTCTTATTCACTTCTTGACCTTACACATAATGTTGATTTCCTTTATGTGATTAAACATGAGCCATTGATCTTGCTAGGACCCACTAACTCTATATTTGCTTGCTCTATTGGATTTAACTCCTTAGATCTTGCCATTTGTCACTTTCATGCTTGTTTGTGGGGGCCTGTTGACTTGTTGACCCTAGCTCGCTCATGTGCTATTGGATCTCTATTCAGGTATCCAAGATATTAACACTTTTCAAGACCACATTTGATCGAGGACCCTTCAATGATTTTCAAATGCAAATGGATACTTGTAGGGGCTCAACTTTGACATTTACACACTCGTTATTACCCTACTAGATCATTTTCTTTGAAACAAACAATTCTGTCAGAGCTTTTACATCAAGCATTTGTTGTAGACAAAATGTCCAAAAGAATTAGGTCTTTAATTTTGCCTCATACAAAATGTCTGAAAGAAACATACTTTGAGATTTTTGTTTTGGATAAAATATCCAAAATAATTCCCAACACTTAGACAAATAAAAAGGTCCGCAAGAATTAAACTTAGCCAAATAAAAGCTCAAAACAATATGCGAAGTAAGGACAACCAAAAAAAAGGTTTTGCACTTAGATTTTTAACCTACAAGCTCTTCTAAATTTGTGCTTAAATTATTGTTGGATCTTTAAAGGCTTGAATAAATTATGAAAACTTGAAGCTTGTGTAGACTTGTTCCATAACCCTAAACTACTTTGACCACCATGAGAACCTCCTCAAATCCCTCTCTTTGCTCTGTAGACTTGTATTTCAAAGATTGACAAATTATGCTTTAAGCAAGCTTAAAGTGTTTCAAAAGATTTGTGAGCAATATGAGACTTCGGGACCACTCATTCCATCCAGAATTATGCTCAAACCATTTGATCTTTCTTTCTCTGTACCAGGACCTTTAGAGATTGCATTGTATCTAGGTTGTTTTGTATGTGGGCTAGAAATGGCCAAAAGGAACTTCTTCTTCAAATTTAACAACCATTTCCTCAAATTAAAATTTAAAGGCAAATATTTTTAGGGGGGAGGGGATGTTAGGACCCCTTCATCCTAACTCTTTTATTTGTAATTATTTTTATTAATAAAAGACACAGACACATATGCTTTGTAAGTCATTCCTTGCGATAATTGTAATTATCCCACATGCTTGACAAGTAGTAGTTGGCTAGAGTAGAATTAGTTTAAATAAAGTGCATAGGCTAATGAAAATTCATTCATGAACTATATTGTATTGAATTTTCTCAAAGGCAGTTACCCCCTCAAAGAGACCAACAACATTGTAATGAAATTTTGCCCTTTTTTTAATGTAATATAATCATCTCCCATTTCATTTTCAATATTATTTGTGTGTATTTATGATATTGTTCTAAGATGTTACAGGAAGGTTCATATCATCAATGCCATATCAATGTGAAATGTAGTAACTTAAAAAACACAATCTAAAAAATGAGCATAGGAATGCATAATCATCTGATTTTGACACCCCTAACTATGATTCTATAGGAAAATAAAGATAAAATATAGTCAAATCACTCATAATTTTCAACTCACAACAATAAGATACACATGTGTCCCTTTTTTCATTGGTCAGTTACTTCATATATACCTAGTACTCAATCACTATTATGATCAATAAAGCCAAAAAAATGATCTATTTTTAGGTATAAACAAGGAGTGTGCATTACATAAATTAGGATCAATAAGGCCACGAGGGTAAAATTAAAAAAAAACTTCAAGGGGGTAACTAGAGGGTACAACCAAAGAGGTCAATCACACAGGGGAAATAAATGATTATGATGTTGGTTTATTTGACTCTATAACCTAATGGACAAGGTTTTGTGAACCCACACAATGTGTTATACGTTATTTTGAAGGCGTTATGTGTTATGATAAGGCTCATGTTAAAATGCATGAATAAGGTTCATTATTTGAAAATGTTGAGTAATGGACCACATCACTCCAACATGTAACGTGGGCCAAAGATGCACATGTGTTCTGAACATGTCAAAGGGGCAAAGTCTCCTAACTTCGTAAGCGAACATGAATGAATTTGTAAAATGCATCAGAATTAATGATTTCTACAATTAATTAATATTATAAAGTTCAAAGTCATAAACACATAAAATAATGAAATATTGGCCATTTATATGTAAAATCCCAAAAGTGGGAAAAATATGATAGTATGTGTGTTTAAGATTAAGTGACTTCACAATAAGTGGGTTAAAATTGATTCATTTATGAATTGATAAATATTTATTAAGATTTGCAAAAGTTATTTCTTAATTTTGACCATATAAAAAGAAGTGAAAAGTGGGCAAACTCTATTCAAGTCAAAATTCAACTTTAAGGTTGAGTTAAGTCAAAAGTAGCTACCTAACTAGTTTGTAAATGGAAGTGAGAACAAAGACATGAAAACAATTTTAAGAGGCTTCTTTTTTCTCTCACATATTTCTATGTAAATTCTAAAATTTGGTATTAATTATTTGACAATGACAAACTTGACATACATTTACCACACATGACTTATGAGCACAAACATGGTCCTAATATTCCATTTTCTCACACTTACATGTTACCTTATGAGTTTGATCCTTTTGTTCTGTTGTAACACATAGATGAACATCTCTCTCTATTTCAAACCTACTTACTATCCTACACAAACATCTCCCAACCTTCAGTGTAGTTACCCTATACACATGTTAGTACTGTCTAGTTTGATCAATATTGTGAATTGATATTGACATGATCTGGTCAGTACCGACCCTATCACAATAAAGGATAAATTATAAAATCAAACCTTTCCTTAGGGTTGGTCCATCTACCTAGCATGTTGGTGGCATGATAAATTACCCAATTGAACTCATATATTTAAAAATCAAGGCATTACTTAATAGTTGGCTTTGCACTTATCTGGGACACATCTATACATTATTACACATTAAGCAAAACCTACCATATTCTTCCTAAATTGGGAATCTATCATTAGGAGTAGTCACAAACCAATTTTGAAGTATACCAAATCCAAATCAAAACAAGCATTGTCAGTATTAAGGCTATATCATTACTTGCATATATATAGTGAAGGAACATAATTCACAGTCACACTAGGTGGGAGAGATATGTGTGGCTTGATTCCATTCCTTAGAGTATCAAATAAGTAAGTAGTGATCAATCATCAATTGGAGGTGAATATGTTCAACATAACCCATTACACTTTCCTAGTTTTTGTAGGTTTCTAGCATTCACAAGCATACTTAAGGTTTCAAGGTGAAGAAGGTTGATTTATGGAGTTATGCACATCAATAGGGTTTGAATTCACACATATAGATCTTTTAGAGACAAGTGAAGGTGAAAATATGATCACATACCCTCTTTTCAGCACAAGATAGTACTGACCAACATAGGTCAGTATCGATAGTAAATATTGACCTAAACATGACAAACTGACCTTGTGTAGATAGAAACATAGTTCCTAAACTGAATAAATCATAGGCTTGATTTAATCTATTTTCTTCTACCAAAACATAATCATAGTCAGACACTCAACCAAAAAATTTAAATACTCATCCCTTTGTTGTAATTACCATATTTAGCATATACTGCTTGTCAAATCATTACAACCAATTTCAATATTTTACATTCAGATGTATTCTTGAATGCCATATTTATCAATCTAAATTATTATTATAGTTTCTATCCTAATAGCATTTCTAAATTTAAATTAGGTTAAAACTTATTGATAAACCCATACACTGATTGAAATGTGTTGAACCCTTGGTTTCGCTTAGGGTTCCATCCTTCTAAGGTTATAGGTTTTTATCTTAGGGTTTAAGATATGATCTCTGATTTCCCCTTACAAAAGAAAAGAAATCTTTTCCTCTTTGGCCTTAGCCTTCTGCATACTTGTGTGATATGATCCTATGCCATCCAAGAAGGCTAGTTCCTTGTTCTTTTAATACATAATGCAATATTAAGTAGGATCTGTATAGAGCATAAATGAATTCCCTTAACTTCATATAAAATGTTTATTCTTATTTTGATGATGCAATTATTCATGAATATTTGCAAGAAGATGATTATGTTGGCGTGCCTCCATTAGAACATGAAAATCAAGATAATCATAATGAACATACTAATCATGATGAATATGAAGGCCTATACAAAATTTATCCCAATGAATATAATGGGGAAGATCCTGACCAAGTCAAAGCCTTATCCAAAGTTTGTCGATGACTCCTTAATATCCTAAAGACATGGGTAGAATAGTTGAATTGATCTTAACATCCAAGGCTAAACACCAAGCTAAGCTTACTACACTATCTCAGGAACAACAAAAAGAACCATGTACTATTGTCAACCCATCTTTTTGAGCTACCAACTCCACTTTACATGTTCATACCTCTACTACTGGTACTATTCCTACATCTACACCGCTAGTGACATATGTGACATACACCCAAGGTCTGGGGGTAACATGAGGATTAAAATAGACATCCATACCTATTCATACACATGTAACATTTACCCCTCCCATGATGATTATGTATGTTACATAACAAACCTTACCTACTGCACATTCCCTTGAGTAGACTATTACAACTTTGCATGCTAAGGTGTTGATGTTAGATCAAAGTGCATTGAGAGCTAGTCCCATGGATTCACATGCCTTGCTTCATAACTCCTTATCCCATAAAATAGAAGCTTATCCTTTACCAAAATTATTTTTAGTTCCCAAGATTCCACTGTATGAAGGTAAAGGTGACCTAGAGCAACACCTTATAACATTCCACATAACATGTTTGGATTATGCATACAATGACAAATTATTAACCAAACTATCTTTGAGAAGCCTCAAGGAATACACTTTGCAATGGTTATATGAGCCCCCCCTCAAATCCATAAGAGCATTCAACCCTTTTGAAAATGAACTTATGACACATTTTAACATCAACATTGATGAGAAACTATCTTATCTGCAAATTGTTAAACTCAAGCAAGGGTCCAATAAGCCAATTAGTGACGATGTACTTTGATATAAGACTATGCTAGCCAAGATGACCAATGTTATGGATGAAATTTAGTTACAATATATATTCAAGTAAATCTTGTTTACACCAGTCCATGAGTAAATTATCTTCAAAAGATTCCAATCCTTCAATAAGCTATGCCAAATAGTTAGGGGTAGAGAAGTTAATCTCATAGTTTTGAACAAAATTGAGTATACATTTACTCTTATAACTACATCAAAAATGAAGTTTTAAAGAAAACCAAGTTACAAGGTCAAACCAAATAATAATAAGAGTGAGGTAAAAATTACAGTTAATGTAGTCTCACAACCTACAAATCAACTACAACTAACAACCCCATCGAAGAGGCAATTTTTTAGATTACCATCACCTCCTCATAAATTATTTAAGAAGTTGCTTGAGTGCAACCTTATCACTCTTCTTCCTCCACAAGATATCTATCCAAGCATGCCCACCCGAAGAAACTATGATAGCAACACATATTGCATTTATCATCATATTGAGAGACATTCGACAAACAAATGATTGAAATCAAGATGTAAGATACAAGATCTTATTGATGACAACATTATTGAATTAGGCACTCCTAAAAAGGAACATAGACTAAAAAAATTGGAAATCATAAGTTGAAAATATTTAATGATCCATTTCCCAAGAATGAGATGATAAAGACAAAGGATACTTTATAAGTATACTATGCATATAATATGTATCCTCCACTTGCAACATACGATCACCCAATAGATGCGATTATTGGTACACTTATTGAAAAATCACCACAATTTCTTATGATCACATGTGATGATAGTGAGATTTTTGATAATGATTAAAATTATCAAGCACTATTTATACAAGCCTATATCAATGAGAAACCCATACATAGTGTCATAATCAACAATGGGTCAAGTGAAAACATTTGCGTGATGACACTTCTTCACTCCATTGAGTGCACACAACATGATTTACAAGATACATCAAGAGCAATTGAGGGATTCTATGGACAAAAATATAATTCTTAGGGACACATAGTAATACCTCTTTAGGTGGGCTCTACCATACTAGCCATTCCATTCTTAGTTCTATTGATTAACGGGCTTTTTGACATGTTGTTAAGATGTCCTTGGATGTAAAAGCTTATATTACACTAATGCCTCAAGTACATACATTGAAACAAATTATTCATAATTATAGGTATACAATATGAGTATCCTCTACAACTAGTGATATCTCCTCCTCCTCCACCACCACCATAATTGGTTGATACACCCATATAAGATCCATATATAAAGCCAATGATTACACATATGCTAGATATTTATATACACCCAACTTAAAAAAACATAGTTGGAATTATTAAACCACCAACTATTAAATGCCAATCACATAAAGAGAGTTAGTCAGGGCTTACAAAGGCCATCATCTCCTATAGTCATAAATAATTTAACATGTTCCATAGTGAACACAAGTAGTGAGACATTATCCTAATATATGGTAGACCCCACAAAGTCCTAGACTTTCAAGATTTACCCATCACATAGGGGTTTCTATGAGCAATGATCATGATAGTTACAACACAACACATGATTTCTTATTAGATTCTGATATGCCTACATTTGCCACCTTTCATTCATGACATGTGACCTATACACTATTCAATATAGGCACTCCCAATGGTCCTCCCATTGATGCGATCATCAGTTAATTTTTTTTTCCAATTTTTAAATATTTCAAAAATCAAAAAATCAAAAATTAAAAATAAAAATCAAGAAAATACAAAAATAATCAAAAATTTCAAAAATCCAAAAATCATGACCTGAACACAACAAGATCACTAGATGAAAATATTTGCATATGTTATTTATCACATATTTGGTAGATGTCATATTATTTTCATATACGCATGTATTTTACGATTTTTGAGTATGATATAGGACACACATGCTACATATCAACATATAGATGTAGAACTTTCCTCTATCTAGTGGCCAAGTTGATATTGGGGGCATCTTATTCCATATGTTTCACTATTATATGTTATATAATTATATATCCTTTCTATCATGCTGAGCTACCTAGATTGCTTACACATGTCTTTCTAGATACTCATATCTTACATAGTGTTATATGGATGTGCTATTATCCTATGATATGACATTGATACATATGGATGGTGTAAGCTAGTCTTTACTTGTTTTATACTCCATTGATGTTCTTACCCTATTTCATGATAGGCTAATTTATGTTTTTATATTGTGTGTGGCCCTTGGATAATTTTTGCTTTTTTATGTCCCTTGTTTGCAACATGTTTATGTCCCATGCATGTATCCCTTTACCTTTTTTTTATGACATATTTATGTCCCTTATTTGTAACATATTTATGTCCATTATTTGTGAAATATTTAAGTCCTTTGTGTGTAGCCATTGGCCTTGCTTATTTGTGACATATTTATATTATTTGTATGTGGCCCTAGGCCTTATGTGTCACACTAACACTTAAGCTTCTTGCACTTGTTTATGTTACTAACATTGAGTGGTGCCATGATCCATATCATGCATCTTTACTGCAAAGTCTTATTCAATTATCCTACTATTATGTGCTTCACTAATACATCATCTAGACATGACACTTTTATTCCTTGTATTACATATGTTACATACATGCCTTGATTGACATCTACATTACTATGATGACATCCTATCTACATGTTCACATGATGATATCTTTACACATAACATGATACAATTAACTCTTATTTTGAGATGAGTGACTTATAGGACACATCCCCCATCTCAAAAGGGGGGAATTATAGTGGGATTGTCATAGAGACATAAGCCTATATGAATATAAAATTAGATCAAAGTACATATTTTAGATATTCACAATGGTTGAGATATCAGGTGGTTTATTTACATGACAAATATTGGCATATCAGTATAGATTTTGGGGCATATGCCATACATATGCACTCACTTTACAAAGACTTAAGTACATATTCACATACACTTGGGTGCATATGCACATGCATATGTACATAATTTATATAAATATGAATTATAGATTTCCACATACACATAGATTTGAGATACAAGTTATCAGATTTAGCATATAGATGCATAAATTTATATATCGGTTGGTATAGATTCAACGGGAATGATATTGGTTCATGCACATGTACACACTTTTAGATTCATGAGGCAAAATACTAATTCATGCATTTACAAAACAACATAATTTATAATTAAAGGAAAAATGGTCGTCATTCCACTTCACACTTATCAAGGTCATGATGGGGGCATGAACATTGTTCATTCTCTTTCAATCATGTAAATCTACTAGCTGCCTTGAATCTGGATCTCATGTACAATATGGGCCATCTAGTGTATAGTATCACCTGAAGTATCCTCTCATTTCCCCTCACCATCATTAACCCAGCTCAATTTGAATTTTTTTACCACTTGTATTTTTTTTATGGCCTTGATTTCTCAAGGTCATTGTGAAATAGGATGTCTCCTCATACAACTCATTTCCATGATGTATGAAGAAACAGTCACTTCCACCATAAATATAAGAGAAATGTTTCTTAACCCTTCATGCACAAAATATAAGATCGGGTCAACAATAATTGATTTAAAATGAGGTGTAATAGTTGATTTACATTACTTTGATTTACAAAACCCCACTTTACCAAAACAAAAAAAAATCATCCCTAAAATTGTGTAACTTACACTCTTCAGTATGGCAATTATAACCTCCACAAAGGAAGCTATAACAACTAGGGTGGTGCCTAATTTGAGATACGTTAGATCACCATAGAGATTAGAGAGAGTATGTAGAGACTGGTGGGGAGTTGAACCAACGCCTAACAAACTACCCAAAATTACCAACCGATTCGGTCTTGTTCTCAGTTTTAGCTTTCCTCTATTCACCAAATAAATAGAAGTGAACACTATTATTATAAATACAATTATTATTGTTAGTGATACTGAAAATGAGAATTGAAATAGCTTGGAAATATATGTATCCATATCTATTTACATATGTCATATTTCATCGATTGATTAGATTATATAGGAGTCATCTTTCATTGAGTAAGACTTTTCCATTTTTTGTCTAATTGGTTTTTGGGTTGTCTAATTATGTTTTAAATAGTTAAAGTGGTTATAGTTTTCATCTAATTAGGTTTATACTCATCTATATTGACATGTGGTTCATTCTCTATATTCTTATAAGATGCATCAAATATCTAACCCTTGTTTTCATTCAGATGACACACATTTTAATCATGTATTAGGTATTTAAAATAGCTTGGTGGAAGCTATAGATTACATTGGTAGAGGTGACGTGCCATTTAACTTCACACATGTATATACCTAGGCTTCTTTGAGTCCATCACCTAAAATAACCTGTCTTTACCCCTCACCATCATTACCCAGTTCACCTTGGAATGTTTCACTACTTTCTTACTCTATATTGTCTTGTCTTTCCCCACCACTTCATCATTGCTCAAGCTTGTTGTGAAACAAAATGTCTCCTAAATGCACAACTCATTGTTGTATGAAGGAACACAACCCCATTTTCCACCATAACCTCCACCAAAAATATCATATTATTGTTACTTAATGCTTTGTGCAAAAAATGTGATCTAGGATCAATGGCCATGGGTTTTCTATGAGTTATGACTACTAATTTAATCTCTTCCACTTCACAAACCCTTGCTTTACAAAAACAAAAAATTTACAACCTGTTCGACATAACTTGCACCTTTAGGGAAACTGCCAATTAATTTGAAAGAAGATTTTAAAACCTTTACCTTATACACATCAAATACAAAAGTTTCTCTCCAAAATCATCATAACACTTAATTGCCATATTTTAATACATTATGACCCCACCAAAACAAAAACATTCAAAATTAAGTGGGGCCACCCTATCTTTGTCTCCATGCTTGTTATACATCAACAACCCAAATGAACGCCTCCACATCCACATCCACGACCCTAATCTTTCTCATGAAAGCCAACATCAAATATCTACTTTAGCAGAGGTATTTTTAAAATTGTGCCTCTTTGGCACTTGATGACATTTTTAGTCCTAGTTTTGGTAAGAGGATTAGGAACATACATACTTCCTTGGCGAAGAGTTTTCCATCCTCAAAGCCCAGTAAAAATAAAGTTAAAAAAATCTAGGCCTTCTTCATGCATAATGATCACATGAACCCCTATAATTTCTCTCCTAAACCTTTGTATTTGGTCTTCACAACCCTTGGATTTTCTCTTCATAGCTTAGAAATTTTAGTGGAGAGGGATTTTTATCCATTAATGGAGTGAGGGGATCTAAAAATTGTAATGGGAGGTGAAAAGAAACCTAGAAATTTTAGTGAGATATGGTAAAAATGGTTATGGGGAATAAGCCCTCAAATTCTATAGACAAATGCAACTAACATGTATAAATACAAACTTGAATACTTTCAACAGTGTTCTCTTAGCATGTGTTGACTTATTAGTTATGGAATAGGGAAAGGAGATCCAAGGAGAAAGAGTGACAAGTAAACTGATGTCTTCCATCACTATGGGGAATGCCATTATTGACATGTAGGCAAAATTTATAGGCATAAATGATGCACATAAAGTATTTGACAAAATGTCCCAATAAGATGTGGTCTCATGGAATGTTGCTATTGGGATATCTACAAAATGAACATGTTGATGAGGTAGGGAATCTTTTTCAGATAATGCATGATCATAATGTTGTATCTTGAAATGCGATGATAATAGGGTATGCATAGAATGGGAATGCAGAGGAAACTATCAAAGTTTTTTAGCAAATTCAAATCACAAGTGTGAATCCAAATGCAAAAACTTTTGCCAGTGTTATTATTACATGTGTTATCCAAGTGAATTTGGAGAAAGGCATGAATATCCATAAAGAAATAATGTAAGTGGACTCCTGTCTGATGTCTATGTGGTGAAAGCTCTTGTATAAATGTTTACAAAGTATGGTATCCTACAGAATTCTTGTAATATATTTGATATAATATATCAACCAAGTATAATCTCCAAGATAACAATAATTGCCAAATATGCACAAAATGGACAAGGCAAAAAAGCCATAATTTTTTCAAAAAATGCAACTTGAAGGTGTAAAACCATATTCAACAAACCTTGCTAGTTTTCTCTTTTCCTTAGTTTAACACCTTCAAGTTCCTCCAATTAATGAGGGGGAAGACCAGTTGCATATGAACACAAATTTGAAAATGAGGTTGCATTTGATTTGAGACTTCTTGTAGTGAAGGTAATGTCTTTTTAGACATTCTCTTGTTAATGGCATGATTTTGTTGAAAATGTACCCAAAATACTTAAAATTTTGGATTATCTTTAATTTTTAAAGGTTAACCAGGGTTTTTCCTAATCATTAATAAGCTTCACTAAGTTATTTAAAATTGCTTTCAAATATACTTTGATAATTATGCTTAAGTACACCCAAGTAATCGATACATTACGATTATCGCATTCCATCATTAGACATCTTGTTCTATTGATTTTTGGTGTATATGATCCTACATTTTACACACAAATGCTCTTTAAAAAAAACCCTTTCCATTATACTTTGATGGATATCCATATTATGTTTTCTTATTTCTAGGGATACCAAATTTTTAGTAAATGGTTGCAAGCAAAGTAGAAATACTTCATTGTTATCCCTTTCAAAAATAATGAAAAGGAACCAACAATAATTCCACATGCTTTTTAAAAAGATATTTGTATTGTAACATTATCAATTTTAACTTTATTCAATCTATTGTACTTCCTATGTTGTTGGATAAATTAATGGATAATTTGCTTTGGCGATAAATTAAATGGTTGGATAGATTAGTTGATAAAATATATTTCTTATTATTATTATTTTTTAATAGTTGAATTTCTGTTTTTAATTATTTTTTGATAATTCTTTCACATGCCCATGAAATTATTAAATATTATTGCAAATCTACCCAAAGAGTGAGATTTTCAATTTTCATTTGTATGTATTGTAATTTAAGAAAGTTGATGTATGTTTTATTACTTTTATAAAAATTGAAAGATAAAAATATTTTGACATGTTTAATTTAAATATATATAAATATATATATATATATATATATATATATATATATATATATATATATATATATATATATCATAATAATTTAATTGCAAGTTCGATGCCCAAATATGAATTTTTTTATTGGAACCACTTATACCTCTTAGGGCTATAAAATATAATCCATAACTCTATTATCAATAGTTTATTTATAATTCCCATGTTTAGAGTTATGGGGGTGAGATTGTACCTTACACTTGATCAAACATAAATCTAAAACTACCTTAAACACATCAAAACTTAGACAACTCCAAATTGATATACCACTTGGATCAAAGAATTTAAAATGTAAGGGATTCCATGCCTTTGAATTCTTTAATACTCTTAAATCCCACTAAATCATCAAACACCTCCTAATCTGTCAACTCACAATCACATCAAATATTTTGAAAATTACAACCTCATGCATGAATATTGTCTAAAAATTGTTATTGATTTCTAGCTATTTTGCTATGCTAAACTATGCATGAGTTTGTGTGATATCTATTTACGAAAATTCATCTATGTCTCTAGCTAATGTAGATGAAAAATCTTTCTATATGTTTGAGTTTATTTACATTATCACTGTAGGTTGAAAATGAAATGGTGAATGCAAGTGTATTTGTTGAGGCTCTTTCTCCCAATTTTTTTAGGGTGATGTGTATTTTCCATGATAAGCAAGTCTATATTTTTGTGAAAAATGTGTAACTCCTTCAAGATGAATTTTAAGTCTCTATAATAAACTTGTGCTCACTTTGATTTCTATTTGCTTGGGTGGACCATCTCGAATTTTTATCGACTTTGAAGTGACTCAATCAACGATCCCTATCCACTATTTGGAACTAATTACAATAAGAAGATTATGATATCGATTTCCCCCATGAAATGCAAACGTAATTCAATAAATTTTTAATATTATAACTAAATAACTATTAGTAATTGCATTTATTGTAATAAGAAAATTATGATATCCTTTTCTTCTATCATGTTTGTAATGTCAAGTATAAAATAACTTTGATTAATTTTTGAAAAGATGTAAGTTTTAACCAATATTCCTCTTGATCATTTTTTACACTTTCCCTTGTCATTTGACTCATCCTACATTTCCTAAGGTTTTATATATCATTAGACCACTAATTGCACTTTAGTTGATGTGTGCATAATTACATTATATGTGAATACATTGAAATTTATGGATCATTATATTGCATTATAAATTTATTTTAGTTTTATCTTAAATTTAGCTTAAAATGACACATTGGTTTTACTTCTAAGTAGCCAGAGTATCAACGACATATGTAGGTGCTTTTTTTAAGCTTGTTTATTTATTAAAAACATGTGGAAATAGTTCTAATGCGTGTATTATGAGTGTTGTACTTCTAAGGGTTGTCAATGCTATCACAAATATTACCCATGAAAATGGCACAATCAAAACTTGTGTTAGGTTTGCATCATTTGAATAGTTTGTTGTTAGTTTGGAGGTAAAAAAGTAGCAAAGACTTTTTAAAATTCAAGCCCCTAAAAGTAAGGAATTTAAATTTGTCTATAGAATGGGGGAAGGAAATTATCTTCTAGTTGATTTTATTTATTTAACTAATATCGAAGTGTAATGAGTAGTAGAAAGTTCTTTATAGACCTTGGCATTTAAAAATGAGCCATACAAGAATCAAGTCAGAAATTGCACTTATTGAAAACATAATCAAACATCTATTCTGATTCAGTATATTGTGTAGTTTTTCTATATCTAATCATGGTAGAAGTTGTGTGTTGGCATCAACCTATTTGTCATGTAATCCACATTTTTCAATATGGAAGCCTTTCTTTCTATTTCATATTTTGGAATGTAATACACTTCCTACCCTTATTCTCATGCTTTATTTTGAAGATGTGGACATCCACTATGAAGTGATATGTTTTTTTATTTTCATATATAAATTTGTCTCATGTATATACTACAACTATATTCTATACTATCTTGGAGTGCACTAAATTCATTTTTTTATGGTTATTAAGGGGCCATACATCTGATTAGATAATATTAAGTATGGGAAAATTCATAATACTAAGGAACACTAATGAGATAATAGTTAATTTTTGAAGTTATTTGTTTATTATAAGCTAATAATGAACGGGAAAGCATGTATAAGCTATAAAATTATGTTGATATACAAAGGTGATAATAAATCTTGTACTTTGAACTAAATATCCAACACTCTCACCATAATTTGTGCAAGCCACAAAATAATCCACAAACACAATAAAATGAGTAGCTGATTGAGACTAATCGAAATACACAACATAAATTTAAGAATAAAAACACATGAATAACTAAAATTACAAGATATATTTGTTTCCAAAAATTCTATGGTTACAATTTTCATCAGCATGAATCTATGTTGCATGGAAATAGGTCCAAAACATGAAAATGCTGATTTTCAAAACCCTTGGTTTGGAAACCTCTATAAAATATACTATATAAAAATATAAATACATATAAACCATTTACAAGATAGATGTGTTTCAAAAAACATTATGGCTACATTGTTTATCAGCATGAATCTACATTGCCAAGAAATAGAAACGAAAATGGATCCAAATCAAGAGATTGTGGATTTTCAAAAACCCTTGGTTTAGAAACGTTTGTACAATATACTATATAAATATATATAAAACAAGGAATAATACTCATTTTTAGTCCATAAAAGATAAAACACTTAAAAAATAAAGTATTTATGAAAGTAAAAACATTCAACATGCTTAAAATTTAACACGTTGTCTATACAAGTCCATTATGTAGATCTGACCAGATTTGGTAACCATATTGGTAGTTGATGAACTACTCGAAAAGTGCATTTTATCATTGAAAACACATGTAAATGATGAAACATTGTGATATTTAAAAGCTTCTCTTGCATCTATTGGAAAAAAAACAAAACATTATGATCAAGTTTCTCATGAAGCACCATTTCAAAATCTTTCAACTAGGTCTATACATTACATTTTAAATGTCCTTTATAATTTCAAGTGTCATTCCCTATGTTCCAATAAATGTGAATTATAACTTATGTTTAAGTTCCTCATTTTGAGAGTTGTGTTCTGGGACAAAATGATCATTTCTCAGTTGCCCATTGCATTTCTTGGCTTGAGATGCATTCCTTGGTGGCTAGGAAACATAATTATTTCAAGCACCCATTTCCTACTCATCCAAGCCATTTTGGCCTACAAAAATGAGATTTATTAACATCAAGTTTCAATGATGGAGGGAAAAACCTTCATATCATACATTTTTTATGAGTATTTTTATTCTATGCCAATAATTATTGTTAAGTAGTATGTCCAACTAACGTTTTTATGTGACTAAATACTTTATAAGATGTGGGTCTCCCAACCCACTTTTGGTTTTTTTTTTAAGGTGCAATATACCAAAGATTTGGTAGGAATTAGGTAGATATGTTAGAAATTAAATATCCCACATGTATAAAGTGAATAAATAATTATGGGGTGAGTAATTATAAATAGGCCTTAAAAGTGTGATTATGTCTATCGAGGTGGATGCTAAGATCTATGGATCGAGCAAATGCACATATTCTATGAAAGCACAAGTCAATCAAGTGCACAAAATAACTGAAAGTTAAATGAGATAAAAAAACATGATAATAATGCAAAAGATATTTAGAGTAAATATCCAAAACTCTATTATAAAAGATCACAAATGAGAGATGCACATATAAGGGAGTGCATGTGTAACTCCTCCCTGAAAAGCTCCACAAAAAGTGGTCAAAGAGACAAGAATAGAAGAGTAACTCTGATACCTAGAATCACTGGTCAAGAGAGTTACTTCTTATTCATCTGATCAAACTATAACTCCAAGTACACTTAAGCAAACTTATCCATGAAAGTAGGAAAACTCCAAGTGAGGGGGAAAAATCCCATAATAAATAAATATGGGAAAACAATAAACCCCTACTCTAACAATATCTTGGGTGGAAGTTGTTCATAGGTCTATTGAGACCATTTTATGGTCTAAGAGCAAAATTTATACTACCTTGGATATTTGGGAGTTGGTGTTTTTACATTCTTAGAAAATTTCTCCTCTCCCCCTTATTTGGTTATATTCATATCTCAAATCAAATCAATCTTGTAAACATGGGTACTCCATGCAACTCAACCAATAATTAATCTATATATGCAATAGGGAATATATTTTTGATCATGTTATTATTTAATTATTTATAGTATGTACATACAAAAGGAACCATACTCATTTATTAATATTATTAGAGAGGTAAAGGGAATTTAAATAGGCACTTTGTGGCCCATGTCTAATAGTTCTCGATCATTTTTTATTTCATCCTTAAACGAATTTGTCTCAGTGATATGTTATTGTAATTGTTATCCACCTTTACAAAATCATCAATCAATTGTTGTACCACTTTTTGTGTTGATGTTTCTTGTGACTTAACCTTTGCATGTAAGGTCTTCATGAAATTACATTGGAATATGTAACATAATTAACCTATATCAAGTTGCTAATTGTAATATTATGTTGTCCTTTATGAATTTCATGTATAACTCATCAATATTCATTTGTGATTTTCCTAATGTTTTTAGTCATTTTGCTCTTGTGATCAAATAAGCCCCCATTGTAGCTTACTAGAGTTTCAACATAAAAATTAGAGGTTAATTCAACACAAGAAATAGAAGTTAATTAATAACTATCTAATTTCAATTTTAATATCTTGATCAGTCATTTGCATTTGATCATGTTGTCACTAGCCATTTAAACTTGAAAATTTTATAATGAGATAACATTAAAACCTACATAAGTCACCAATTTACCTTCTTTGAAATTATGAGCACTATCAAAATTGATGAGGATTATTACAATTCTATTCTTCAATTTTCTTCTTATGCTTAAAGTTTGGCATTGTGTAAATCCCATCATAGCAACAAGGGAGATGGTTGACATCTCTCATTGTTCTTTGTTCTCTATGTCGGTATTTTCCTTCATTTCCACTTCTCTAGTAATGACATTGGAAAATTATTTGGAATATTCATCCATAAATTCAAACATATAAATTCTTTTATGGGATTTTTACTTGTCCATAGACCAAACCTCTTTATAGCTAAAATAAAGGCCCTTTGAGTATAAGTCAACAATAGTAGTAGGATATACTATTCTCTCCTTTTACTTTACATTGTATAACAACACAAGTGAGAGGTAGGGTATACTATTCTCTTCCTTCATTTCCACTTCTCTAGTAATGGTATTGGAAATTTATTTGGAATATTCATCCACAAATTTAAACATATAAATTCTTTTATGGGATTTTTACTTGTCCATAGACCAAACCTCTTTATAGCTAAAATAAAGGCCCTTTGAGCATAAGTCAACAATAGTACTAGGGTACACTATTCTCTCCTTTTACTTTACATTGTATAACAACACAAGTGAGAGGTAGGGTGGGGTTTTTGGCACATTTTTATTCTCCCTTTGATGTTGGATTGGTTTTTTAGGGTGTTGATGCTATAAGATGACTTTTAATGGCTTCAAAATAAGCTTTTACTTGCCGAGTGGTAACCCTAAAAGTCATTGGCATACAAGCCATGATGTATCCCATAGTGGATACTTTCAATCCATTAATGTATAGATAACTACACACTTAGGTGAAATTTTGTCCACAAATAAGCTATCCTGGTGAAATTACCTTGAGTAATATGTAATAATTCTATATTTATTTGTGTTCTTGAGGTATAGGAAATTGTATTCATGGGTATAAAATTCAATGTTATGATACAATGCAATACAAAATTGACCCTTTGAGGTTAATTCTTGCTTGGTGTGTCTATCTTCATCTTCATAACTCTCCTCCCATTGTTGTTTAATCATTTTCCACCAATGAAATGTTATGATTTCAAGGTGTAGAGAGGCAAATTAAAGTTTTTGGTAACAATAAATGGTTTTGACCCAAACAATCATGATAACTTTCCTATCCACCCCAATTTCTCCAATTGATTTGGTTAAAAATGTTGTCACCTCTTGAATACATTCTTGCAAAATGGTTTTACTTATGATCATGATGTTGAGCCTCTCTTTATAGATTGTAGGGTTTTTACGCTACCTTCTTCTTCTCTATTATTGTTTCTTCTATCCCATATATCCAACATCAACATTTGTAGGGCTTTATTCATTCAATCCATTTTTTAACTTAAGTTTTCAATGGTAGCTTTCAAGGCTTATTCCACCATTAATATAATTTATAATTTTAAGCTATCTACTCCATGAATAGTTGAATACTAAACCATGGTTAGTGTATGTCTATGAGGACAAGAAAGTGGTTATGATACCACTTTTCTGTTTCCAAGAAGAATCCTTTTGTAGTTGTTGAAAACCTTATAAAAACTTGAAACTAAAATTGAACACGAAGCTAAAACTAGATATAGACTCTTTTGTAATTCAATTTCATATCCATGTGCTTGAAATATCTTGCGATGTATTTTGAATTTTGAACCTCTATTTATTCCATTTCTATTACAAATAAATAGTATTGTACTAAAAAAAAAAAAAAAAAAAAAAAAAAAAAAAAAAAAAAAACATCTAGGAAATTCCTTTTTAGTAGATATTTGTTTATAAATTAAAGAAAACTATAGGTTGTGTTATACTAGTATATTTCTTGATGGTCAGTTGAAATCTTGATCTATTAGATGAAAATCTTAAACTTTTTTATAGAGTGATCAATGTTAATGGTTACTCTTGAATATATTGGACTATAGAGATGTTGTATATGGATTGAAATGTTTTGATTAGCCTATCAATTAATTCTTATTAAACTAGAAGACACAATGTGAAAATTAGGCTGAATTATAAGTATTGATAATGAAATGAATATATAGTTATGAAATGTAAATGGTGATAAAATTAATTAATTAAGACCCAAATAATAAGTTTAAAATGCCACCCAAACTTAATCCTTACATAATTATATCAATTTATAAATTTCTCTATTGTAGGCTTGTGAAAATAAAATAATAATATTTGATCATTCTAAAACATCATGTTAAAGTTGAAATGCATTAAACATAAAATCTAAGTTAGTAACTAGGATGAAAGGAGGACTTCTTGATTTGTGTCATTAGTATTCCTAGTCTTTACCATGGGGTAAGTGCACAAATTTGGGGGACAAAAAGGGGGCCTACTCGTGGACATGATTTTCTTGAAATTTTAAAAAATTGAACTTTTGTAGATAATTTGAGATATCTACACTCTAAAATTGAAGTTTGTGTAAGGACATGAAAATTACAATTTCGAGTCTAGTTTTCAATACACTATTTTAAAAAAAAAATGGTTAAGTATAACTAGGTAAAACATCTAAAATTTGAAGATGAAATCTTATTTTTAAAAGAAAATAGGGTAGATAGATGGCCGTGTAATGCACCATTTTTTGAGTAACATTTAATATTGTTTGAAACTCTTTGGTGAACATTTAGATAAGATCTTATAGTTTGCGACCTATATTTTTTAATATTTTTTCAATAAATACTTTTTTTAATGATTTTTTCAAGTAAATAAATCCTAAAAACTGACAAAAAAATGGATAGCCAGTTGTGCGATGCACCTAACTACCTCAAAAAAAATGAAAATTCAATTTTTTTTGAATGTGTGTAGAATTAGGCCTAGTTTGTGACCATATAACTTGTTTTTCACTTGGATCAATGAAAAAAAAATTACATGAACATGTATAGGCATGTATATTTATAGAATGTAGTGGCATAAAAAAGGTATAGTTATAAATCAACATAGTTTTAAACATTAAATTAATCCAAAAAATGTAAAAATCATATTTTTGGAAAGAGGAGAGCATGCTAGTCACGATGGTATTAAGTTTTTGAATTTTACCATTGAAATTCATAGTGTATTTGGTAATCAAAGTTGAATTTTGTTGTTTTCTCTCAAAACTCTTAGACTCAACTGTAGATTAATAGGTCCAAGCCTTTGGCTTGGGAATCCAAGCCATTCCTGAGCCAAAAGGTTTGGTATTTAAAGTTAAATTCAAATAGTGCAATCACGTTAATAAGGTGATCACATTACTAATGTGGTTATGTTAATAAGACGATCATGTTATATCTTCATAACACCCAAAAACACAAATTTACTCTTGAGCTTGAATTTTATATATGTTCTTAAGCTCCATAATAGTGGTGTTATTTCATGTGCTATGAAAAAGGTCCCTAACCTTGGATACTGAATTAAGGTGTCACGCTATCACATTAGACTTAAAAAATTTATGGGAATTTTGATGTGTTAACTTAACTACTTATAAACACTTGGTTTTAAGGTGTAACTGATTATCCATTTTATGATATAACTGATTTTATTATGAGATGTCATAAAATGCATTTTTTAAACCTATGGCCAAAACTTAGCCTTTGGAGTACCAATCTAGTTGTGCATTTGAAGTAAATTGGGGCTATTTTGAGCCCCTTCAACCTAATTACATGACTATAAAATGTGATTTGAGGGTTGTTTGACTCCAATTTCATCATCTCAATTGAAGTTAAGAAACCTTATTTATTTATGCAAGTTTTACATGTATAGAATGTGGTTTTGAGCACAATAGACTTGAATGTCATCAAAAAATGAATGCAAATGTTGATTAGTTCAATTATGGAGGTAATTAGGGTCAAAATGAGCAACATGAACCTATTGTAAATTGAATATGATGTGATTTGGAGTGAAATTAACCCTAATGTCATGTCATATATAATTAACCAAAGAGTTGATTCATTTAATCAAAGAGGCATTTGAGGCTAATGTAAACCCATTCAAGAGCAAGATATGATTTGGGGCAAAATTAAAATTGATTCTGTCATGAATTGATCCAATTAGTCAATTTGTTCAATTAGGGGCATGATTTGGGCAAAATTGAGCCCCTAAACCAAATTTATGGCTCAATCAATTGTATAATGTATGCAACATGTATGGCTTAACTGACCCTAATTTTATTAGAAATATAAAAATGAAGGCAATTGTCATAAATAGATTCAATCAGTTCAAATTTTCTTCAATTAGATTAATGATTGGAACCTATATCCTATACCTTAAATCCTAAAACCTATAACATTTACCTTAAACCCTAAGCCATAAGCCCTAAGCCCTAAACCCTAAACCAATAAATTTAACCCCAATTAACATCATTTATATAGTAATAATTAGGTTTATAGGGATCAACTTGGGAAAAATCACATCACTCATTACTATAATTGACTAATTGGCTCAATATGTGATGACGTGGGGGATAATTGAGCATAAAACCACATTCTTTACTCAGGAGATCTAGGTTCAAGGAGCTAAAATTTACCTACATTGCCTTCATGATTGTACCTTGTATAACCTAAAACCAATACCCTAATTCCTAATCCCAAAATTTCCTAAGCCCTAAACTCTAAACCATAAATATAAACTCTTTAAACCATGAACCAATCATTTTAGCCCAAATTAACATCATTTAGACTAAGAATTAAGTTTGTAGGGCTCAAGTTGGCCTAAATCACATGATTGATTGCCCTATTTGACTAATTCACTCAATCTACATGATGATATGGGGTACAATGATAACTTAAAAACACATTCTATAGTCATAAATAGGTCTAAGTGGTTCAAATTATCTCCAATTATCTTTGTGATTAGACCTTGTGTACCCTAAACCCTAAACCTTATAGGTCGTAAACCCTAATACCTAAACCATAAAACCTATACCCTATATTTTAAACCATAAACCAATCAATTTAACACTAATTAACATCATTTATAGTAATAATTAGGTATACATTACTTAATTTGGCCCAAATCACATTAATCATTGTCCCAACTAAAGTATTGGCTCAATCTATGATGATGTGGGGGCTAATTGAGCCCCAAAACATAGTGAACCCTATGTACACCCTATATCATATATACATTAAACCATAAAACCTAAACCATACAAACTAAAAACTATACCCTAAATTATAAACCCTAAATTCCTTATTTACTAATCAATTTAGCCTCAATTAACATCCTTTGTAGTAAGAATTAGGTTCACATGGCATAGAGTGATTAGAATTTATATACACCCTTAAACCTAAACCCTATTCCATAATCCACAATCCCTAAACCTTAAAACATAAATTGTAAGCTCTATGCCCTAATCCTTAATTCCTAAACCCTATGCCCTAATGCCCTAATAACTAATTAAGGTCAAAATGAACTTATTTTAAATTATATATGATGTGATTTGGAGTGAAATTAACCCTAATTTCATGTCATATGTAATTAACCAAATATTTGATTCATTTAATTTATGAGGCATTTGAGGCCAATTTGAACCCCTTCAAGAACAAGATATGATTTGGGGCAAAATTAAGTTTGATTCTATCATGAATTAATCTAATTAGTCAATTTGTGCAATTAGGGGCATGATTTAGGCAAAACTAAACCCCTAAACCAAATTTATAGCTCAATCGATTGTATAATGTATGCAACATGTATGGCTTAACTGACCTTACTTTTATCAAAAATGTAAATATTAAGGTAATTATCAAAAATAGGTTCAAGTAGCTCAAATTTTCTTTAATTACCTTAGTGATTGGACCCTATATCCTATATATTAATCCCTAAAACCTATACCATTTACCTTAAACCCTAAGCCATGAACCTTAAACCCTAAACCCTTTAAATTATGGACCCTAAACCCTAAACCAATCAATTTAGCCCTAGTTAACAACCTTTATAGTATGAATTAGGTTCACAAAGATCAAATTGGTCAAAATCACATCACTCATTACCAAAATTGACTAATTGGATCAATCTATGATGATGTGTGGGATAATTGAGCCTAAAATCACATTCTTTACTCATAGATTTTGGTTTAAGGAGCTCAAATTTAACCCAATTGCCTTCATGATTGTACCTTATATACCCCAAAACCTATAAACTAAGCCCTAATCCATAAATTTCATAATTCCTAAACTCTAAACCATAAATATAATTTTTTAAAATCATGAACCAATCATTTTAACCCAAATTAACATCATTTAGACTAAGAATTAAGTTCACAGGGATTAATTTGGCCTAAATCACATGACTGATTGCCCCATTTGACTAATTCACTCAATTTTCATGATGATGTGGGGTATAATGACAACCAAAAATCACATTCTATAGTCACAAATAGGTCCAAGTGATTCAAATTGTCCTAAATTATCTTTACAATAAGACCCTATGTACCCTAAACCCTAAAATTTATAGGTATTAAACCCAAAGCCCTAAACCATAAACACTATATCCTATATTTTAAACCCTAAACCAATTATTTTAACACTAATTAACATCATTTAGAGTAATAATTAGGTATATAATACTTAATATGGCCTAAATCTCATTACTCATTGTCCTAATTGATTAATTGGCTCAATATGTGATGATGTGGGGGTTAATTCAACCCAAAACATAGTGGACCCTATGTACACCCTAAATAATATGTACATTAAACCATATGCCCTAAACCCTAAAACCTAAAACCTAAACACTATACCCTAAATTACAAACTATAAATTCTTTATTTACCAATCAATTTAGCCCTAATTAACATCCTTTGTAATAAGAATTAGGTTCACATGGAATAGAGTGATTAGATCCTAAACCCTATGCCCTAATCACTAATCCCTAAACCCTAAAACATAAATTATAAGCCCTATGCCCTAATACCTAATCCCTAAACCCTATGCCCTAATGCTCTAATCCCTAATCCCTAATCTATATTAATATTAACACGATCATGTTTTATAATGTGATCATGTGATTGCATAACGTTATCATGATATAGAAAAAACTCATTTCTCAACATCTATTTTTAACCTAAATCAATAATTTTATCCCCATAAGCATTCTCTATATACTTTTGTAGGACCTGTGGGACATGTGTACTTCTTTTGACCCCACCTTTGAAAAGCTATCAATTGTCCTTGATGGGTGCTGGTCACATTCAAGGAAGATAAATATGTTTAAGAATAAAATGCTAGAGGAATTATAAGAGTTAAGAAAGAAACACAAGATACAAATGCAAAAACTTCATTTAATATAAGGTATAGAACCTAATCTTGATGAATCAAATGCCATAGATAATGAACCAATTGACAATAATGAACTAAACAATGATGAAATTGACCATAATGCATTTAATAATGATGAAATTGACCATAATGAAATGAATAATATTGAAATTGAAAATGATGAATTAGATAATGTTGGAAGTTTACATTCAAAGTTACAAGTTTTTGATTTTGTTGATGATGAGTCTATGTTTGATGCTTTACCCCCCATGAATGAATCAAATTTGATGGAAATAAATAATGATGAAATAACAATCAAGAAAATTTTATGGAAACATATAATGAAGAAATAAATAATGAATAAAATGTCATCCCACCTCTAAATAATGAAAGTAATAACAATTTTGAAACACCCTTTCAACAAATTCTACCATTAACAACACCTCCAAGAATTGTGCATAGAAAAGACAAGTACTTAATTGAAGTCGATAAAAATATTTTAGAACCAATGCATAACAAAATGTCTGATAGCCATTCAATATTACTGGCTTAACAAATTTGGGATAATTTCTTTCATAATTTGGATTATGATAATCAAAGATGCCAATTATTTGTTTCATTAATAAAATTGATTAAGATGAGAACTATAATGTACACACTAGGACTAAGAACATCTAAAATGCATGATGAAAATAATGAAATTATTGAAAATATACATGATGCATATCATATTGCAGGCCCAAATTCATGCACCCAAGATTGTAATGTTTCTTGATGTATACTTATAACTTGTACAGTAAATGGCCAAATAAGGAAAAATAAATGCTCTCAAATATAAGATGAACACTCAATATAAACAAAAAAACATTAATGAAAGTAATTGAAAGACATGAAATACTTAATGAACCTCATACCAATGAGTTTTGGGTATTCTATGGTAGACTTCCATGAAAGGAAAAGGCTATAGCTGATGCTCTCAAAGAGTTACTTGATCTATTTTGGAAAGACAATACAAGAGTTTCACCCAATGCAAGAGATGTAGTGAAAAGAAGAGTTGGTTCTTGTAACAATGAACCACATCTAATTCATTTCTTAGCTATGAATGAAACCCAATTTTACTCTAAGTTTTATAAAAACATCCACAAATTTATATTTTTTAAAGATATTTTGAGATGGCCAAACCTTTTTATATAAAAATAAATCACACATGCACCACTTGTTGTAGGAAACATGTTGAATTTTCAATGCACTATGATGTTTTTTTCCATATTCATTGTAATTTGCATACTAACAACATTTTGTAGGAGTGTGGCATTGAATTTCCACCAAAATCAACTAGATAATTTATTCCAACTATTTTAAAAAAAAGACCAGATGGACAATTATTTTATAACAAATCATGTTTCGATGGAAATTGCACTTATTGTGGTGGATTGAGAAAATTAAAAAATTGTATCGATGAGGAGAGTACAAGTAAAATTAGACAAGAATTAGTTGGTTTAAGCAAATATAAATTAGTGAATTATCAAGTAAAATATGGTAAAGAATATAAAAGGTGTGAGCTTGCTACAAAAAAGATACATGTTTCTGAGTTTTTGGTCAAATTTAGGGAGAAAATTGTTTATGAGTATGTAAGGCACATATACTGGGCTAGATGGTTGGGTGAACATTTCAAGATAAGAAAAGATACATTCCCACTTGGTTTTATTGTTTCAGTAGTTGACTTTGATGAAAATTATACATTCAAACCACAAATAGAAGTTTAATTGTAGTATTACAACTCATCACAACTTGACATATTTGTGCATATAGCATTCATGCATACACCTAATAATACAAATAAAAAATAAAAAATATTAAGGGAGTACCATTTATATATCAATTATGATCGATCACATTGTTTAGAGTATGTGTAAGATTGTTTTCAGAAGTTCTATGAATAGTTGAGTCAGAGGAACATTACTTTCAATCAACATTACATTTGTTTAGAAAATTGCACATCATAATTTAAAAATGCATGGATGCTTTATTGGTTGACCAAGATGCATGTTACCATTAACGTAGAACACATTTAGATTTTCACCAAGGCTAGCCATAGAAAAGGGAAGCATGATAGTGTTGGAGCATGTATAAAAAGAGCCATTACAAGGGAGGAGTTGAAATTTGAAGAGGGTGCTAATTCGACAGATGAAAAAACTATGGTTGAATGGTGTAATAAGAACATATGTCATGGTGATCAACCAAATTCTACCGTTCATTGACATTTTTGGTTAATGGAAGAAGAACAATTGGAAAAGTATGAGGATTATATGACTCTAATGAGTTCAAATGAGCTCCACTCATTTTGTAGTTCAAATGCAAGTTCTTGGACTATTCATATGTGACACTTGATATGTTTTTGTTTTTATGCATAGAATCTATTCAGAATGAGTGTGAGTCATAAGAGTGGGTGGATGACTAGAGTTCAAAACCTCTAATTTCAATCAACACATATTAGGTTTTAATAGCATTACGACTTACAAATGTGACATTATCAGATGACTTTGATAATGTATCTGATATAATGCATCTAGGTAAAATATTTTTCATTATGTACAATTTATTCTCATTATATATCTTCACAGTGTCACTAAAAATGGTCTTTTATGATACAGGTCATGTTTTTTACAGTTATTATAGATGAGGACAATGAAGAGGGCACATATTACTACTTATGTTAGTGTGTAGAGAAAAATAAAAAATTAACTTACCCAATTATATATGGAGACAAAATTGACTATTGCAATGGGTTAGTGGTAGTCAATGGAACTTGGTTTCGATGATATCCTAAAAAAAAATTAGATCAATGGTTGTTTGAAGAGTTTGAAACATAGAAGAAGATACTGCACTATTCAAATTTGATTCTTGCAACAAATATTCAATTAAAAAAATATCATAAGAGGCCATTAAATAATAAACTATGGAAATTTTGGGAGTCAAACCATGAAGATATTCTTGATAGTATCAAGGTTAGAGTAGATCCTAGTGGTTCGTTGGATTGAAATACGTAGGTATGTTGACTTTTCAAATGTAGATGTAATCAATTTTAAAAATATTTTTTATTTTATAAGTAGTACATATGAATTTATTTTTTAATTAATTACTCAATTTTTTTTGTAGGTCAGTGGTGCCAAATAAACTTTCACCTTCATGTGGTTGGCACTGCCAGTAATTAATTCCATATTCTTCAAGCTAAGAGAAGCTAACTTTTTAAGTACTTAGTGTTTCTATGCTCTTAAATGGCAATGAAAATGTACTTTTGGGTGGATTTGAATGTCATGATGGTAGGAGCACATGTAATTTTACTATATAGATGTGATCGAAGCAATAAATTCTCAACTGGAGGTCCTAGAGGTAGAAATGGTAGTTGGAGCTCAAGAAGTTGCCTATTCAATGTCAAAAAGTTACATTTTAAGATCTATCATTGCAACTTGTGCCACAAATTAATCTATAAGGTTCCACCTAAGTGATCTAGGGTGATATTAGAGGACTTAAAGGGGTAGGGGAGGGATTTGATGGTTCACAAAAATGACTTACAATTTTTTTTTTATGCATGTTTGAACTTAGGCTTAAAAACTACATTTTTTTTGTATTGGGAAGGGCATTCTTGAGATGGAAACGGGTGGTGGGTTTATCAATTGAGCGTGATGGGGGCTAAAAACATGGTCTTAGCCATTATTTTCTCCCCAAACATGTTAGCAATGCCAGTTTTTGATCAAGATGCATCAGAATTAGACTTTTGTAATCACAACTTCAAATTTGACAACATTTATTGTCAGTGTTTCTACATTCCTGAATGGTAGTGAACATGTAATTCTAGGTGGATTTGAATGTCATGGTAGTGTGATCATGCGTAATTTTCATATCTAGATGTGTTCAAAGTGAGATATTCTCAACTAGAGGTCCCAGAGGCAATTATGGTAGTTTGAGCTCAAGAAGTTATCTATTCAATGCCAAAAAGTTACATTTTAGGACCCATCACTTCAACTTGTGCCATAAATTGTTATTGAAGGTTACACCTGAGTGATCTTGAGTGTAATTAAAGGGATTAAAGAGGTAGGGGAGGGATCTAATGGTTGGCATAAATGACTTACAGGTTTCATTTTATGCATGTTTGAACTTAGGTTAAAAAAATATTTTTTTCTTGTATTGGGAAGGGCATTCTTGAGGCTGAAATGGGTGGTGAGTTTATCGATCAAGTGTGATGGGAGGCCAATAACTTGGTATTAGACATTATACACCCCCCAAATGTGTTTGAAATTCCAATTTTTGTTAAGAAGCATCATAATCAGAGTTCTATAGACATAACTTTAACTTTGACAATATTTATTATTAGTATTTCTGTAGTCTTGAACGGTAGTGAAAATGTACTTCCAGGTGGATTTTAATGTCATGGTGTGTGAGCACATGTAATTTAACTATATATATGTGATTGAAGTGATATATTATCAACTTGAGTTCTCTTAGGTAGAAATTGCATTTGGAGCTCAAGAAGTTATCTATTCAATGCTAAAAAGTTGTATTTTAGGACCTGCCACTGCAACTTGTACCACAGATTGCTATCGGAGGTTCCAATTGAGTGATCTAGGGTAAAATTAGAGGGATTAAATAGGCATGGGAGAGATATTATGTTTCATATAAATTATTTACAAGTTTTTTAATGCGTGTTTGAACTTAGGCTAAAAATGCATTTTTATTGTATTAGGAAGGGCATTCTTGAGGCCAGAATAGCTGGTGGGTTTGTTGATTGGGCATGATATGAGGCCAAGAATTTGGCACTAGATTTCATAAAACCCATGGAAATTTTGGAAGTGTACTTTTTTGTCAAGAAAAATTGATATCAGAGTTCTGTAACTATAATTTCAACTTTGACAACATTTGTTATTAGTGTTTCTGTGCTCTTGAATGGTAGTGAAAATGTACTTTCAGGTGGATTTGAATATCATGAAAATGTGATAATGTGTAATTTGAATATATAGATGTGATTGAAGTGATATATTCTCAAATAGAGGTCTTTTAGGTAGAAATGGTAGTTGGAGCTCAAGAAGTTGCCTATTTAATGCCAAAAAGTGACATTTTAGGACCCGTCACTGCAACTTGTGCCGCATATTGCTCTCAAAGGTTAAACTTGAGTGATATAGGGTGTGATTATAGAGATTAAATAGGAATGAGAGATATTTTATGGTTCACATAAATGACTTACATGTTTTGTTTTATGCATGTTTTAACTTAGGCTAAAACATGCATTTTTCAAGTATTGGGAAGGGCATTCTTGAGGCCAGAATGGGTGCTGGGTTTGTCGATCGAACATGATAAGAGGCCAAGAACCTAGTATTAGATGTTATAATCCCTTTTAGACATATTGGTAGTGAAAATTTTTGGTCAAGAAGCATTAGAATCAGAGTTTTGCAGCCATAACTTTAACTTTGATAGTATTTTTGTCAGTGTTTCTGCACTCCTAAACAGTAGTGAAAATGTAATTCTGGGTGGATTTGAAGGTCATGAAAATGTGATCACATGTAATTTGAATATATATATGTGATATATTCTCAAATAGAGGTTGCAGAGGGAGAAATGATAGTTGAAGCTCAAAAAGCTGCCTATTTAATGCCAAAAAGTTGCATTTTAGGACGTCACTGCAACTTATGCCATAGATTGATATTTAAGGTTAAAAATTAGTGATATAAGGTGTGATTAGAAGGATTGAATAGGTAGGGTAGGTATCTGATGGTTCATGAAAAATGACTTATAGGTTTCATTTTATGAATGTTTGAACTTAGGCTAAAAAACTACATTTTTCTTGTATTGAGAAGGGCATTCTTGATACTGGAATGGGTGGTGGGTTTGTTGATCGAGCATAATGGGAGGCCAAGAACCTGATCTTAGATGTTATCTGCCCCCTTAGACATATTGGTAATGCAAATTTTTGGTCAAGATGAGGTCTTTACATATTGAGACTTTACTTAGAACTAATATTTTTTGCTTGTACTTATTGTTAATCCTTTTATGGTTGAATGGAATTTTTTTTTCACATGGTGTAAGGAATATATGTGTATAAGATTTAATTTGATAGTTTTAAGTATCTATAAAAGTTTTTAATTCCAATAGATCAACAAACCCTTTCCATATAACTATAGTAAACTGTATTTCCATGATTACTATTCATCAAAGCACCTTTACTTAAGGATGCAACTACCCCTTTGTTTGACTACAACCACTCAATCCTTCACACACTTGAAACTTAACACGGGATGTTATCTCTAGGATTAAATGACACTTACAAACATCAAATTTTATTCAACTACATTTAAAACACAATGATAAGGAGGTTCTTCCACTATATGACACATCTTTTATTGATCTTCATAAATATTTACAATATGATCCACTATCATATCCTTGTCCTCATGGACAACAATATTTTCCATATTCTTGCTCCATCTATCCCTCTTTTTTGAACCTCCTACCTACTCTATTGACTCATACTATTTCCACATACTCTCTTAAACCACACATGCCCATGCAAATCTCTCTTTGCCTTTTCTCACCCACTTTTTCATGAAAGTGTATTTTAAGTGTTCAAGGTGATTTGGAGGCTAGAATAAGCTTGTGATATTTTAGAATATTAGTTGTAGGAGGCCTAACACCCTTAAGGGATAGACCTATAAAGTAATATAACTATTAATGCGCATTGAGTTGGGTCTAGAGACCTCAATGGGGAGTTAAAGTACGTCAGGAATGAGGTGATGAAGATGCTGAAGGAGTGAGGTGTTGAAGGGTCAAAAACTAGTATCAAGAACGTGCATTAGGCCTATTAGGCCAAATAGCCCTTGAAGGGAAAAAGTTTAAGAACATATAGAGGAGTGTGGATGACTTTGAAAGTATATTGAGTGGGTTGAATGAAGGTTGGATAGGTGGATATAAGAACTAGAGGAAGTTTTCTTGAAAATATTAAGAAGAGGAAGGCATCTAGGCATAACCAAGCCTAGGGAATGTATAGTGAGAGAGTGTGAAGAGTGAATAACAAAAGGAGTAGGTTGGAGGATAGTAAAGGAGTTGAGTGCATAAGAGGTATTAATAGAGATTACTCTAGAGGTGAGGTAAAATATAAAGGAACAAGAATCATAGAGGTCATACAAGTAGTAGGTCTAGTTTCAAGAAAAACTAGCCAAAAAGGCATTAGAGTCAGGTGAAGGTAAAAGATCAGGTTTGTAGGTATAACTATTAGAGTGATAAATTTGTAGATATTTATGAATGATTTTATGTCTTTACATTATACAAGTATGAACATGATTGGGTATGGGCCTTAAGCAAATTTAAATTGTGATAATGATTAATTGAAAAGTTATAAATGGGTGATGACAAATGCAAAATAGATAAGAGTGGCATTAGTTATTTACGCTACACACAATCAAATACAAACTTTAATTTAAAAAAATATGGGAGATCAGAGATTTATAACATTGAAAAGAATAATTTTTTAATCCTCATTTATTTACAACATTAAAATACAAGATCCAAAAGATGATAGTTTGGAAGATCAAAACAACACTATACGATAACTTTTTAAATTAAAACTAAATATAAATTAGATAAATTAACATAATTCAGATGAAAACTCCAAAAAAATCATATAGGCACATGTACAATGTCAATAATACATAAATTTCCATGATAGGCATATAAAAAATTACATCTACCAACATAGTATCTAATATCGGGTGAATGTCATATACACATATAGAATGCCAAAAATGCATACATTACCATATAGGCATAAAAAGGCACATCTTATGTAAGACATCCTAATAATCAAATAACCTCCCTCTCTTTGCCTTCCTTAATGAAGACTCTCCCTGAGATGCCCTACTAATAAATGGAGATCCCTCAAATGCCTTGGATTTTCTAAGGTCTAACTGTGGGTCCTATGCTCATAGATCACTTACAGCTGAAACTATTCAAATAAAAGTATTATTAAAAAATTAACATAAAATACATTCAACCACTTTTTAAGAAATTAATTTTAATCTAGAATAAAAAATCATTTAAACATGCACATACTATAAGCTCTTGGTCTTGCTCAATCTACTTTTGACGCTTAAACAAGTCAACGGTAGGCTCAACTATATGAACAGGCATTATGCCATTCACTTAAGCTGTCAAATTGTTTGAGTTTCAAAGGCATGATAAACATGAGAAGTTACCCTACTAATCATCTAACTGGGACTACTGTATGTCTTAGGACAACCCTACATACATAATACATTAACATAAGTTATATTTGCCCCAAGTATGTGGTAAATGTTATCAAAATGTGACAACATTTTAACCTCTATGAGTCCAAGTTTTTTTGATGTTATCCTTATCCTAGAAGTGTATATAGGTTTTCATAGCTTATATATGCCCTTGCATTGCTAAATCATGAGTTTAAACCTATTTCGAGTCACCTCAAAGAAATTAACGTTTCTTTGCATAAATTAAGGTTTTTGGGGATATTAAGGTTTCCATTATGTCCAATGGGGGTCTTTTAAAATATTATTTCTTGCATAATTTGTTAGAGGGGGTAAACTAGCGTCCATATAGGTCTTGTAGGGTCTTGGTAAAATGAAATGTCAACTCCATGAGGTCAACTAGTTTCACTAGCTTTCTCTACACTTGAAACTACTTCTTAAGGATTCTAAAGTCATTTCCAAGAAGTATATGAGGTATGGTATGTACAAGTGGTACTTTTAAAACATGAAAAGAGTTTTCTAACATTCCTATTGTTAGAGCAAGTCAAAGGTTAGTTAGACCATGTAGGTTTAATGCTCAAAGAAGGAGAAATTGAGCTAAAAGGAGTATTTTTGATCATTTGTATGGCCATATTCAAGAGTAAACATATGTAAAATGACTCTCCGCATTCCTCAAGAATTTTCAACATTCAGAGAGGTTTCATAGGTTCAAAAATGGCAAAATATTCAATTTCCACTTCATCAGGTCCCTTGGCAGCTTTGCAAGGGTCATGTGTGAATGCTTGTTTCGTATAAAATATAGAGAGATGGTTCCTAATATCTTCACCAAGTATGGGGACCCAAATAATCTTGAGATTTGTTAAGGTGTGGAGCTAAAAGCTTCACCTAATGAGCGTGTTTTGTAGGTTGCAGGTTTACACAGTCACCGGCATCGGTCAGGAGCGACCAACGTCGGTCAGGAACATACCAGGAGATGCCAGCATCGGTAGAGATCAGCTGACGTCGGTCATAGGCAAACAGGCAAAAAACCAATGTCGGTTACTTGTGCGTCCAGAAAGCTATTTTCGTGGACAGAACAGAGTGTTTGCATGTCAGGATTAAGTGATAGTCTTAAGTCCGCATCTCTATTATTAGCAAGACTATTTAGAGCCCTTGATTAGGAGGTGCATCTAATGGCTGTAGTTGTATGCTCATGTTTCCTAATTATTATATAATAGGATAGATCTTCATAGCTTATTGTAAGAGTAGTGTTGAACAGTACAAAATTGTACATGTGAATCATTCCAAGTTGTTGGAGTTGATTGTAATTGAGAGAGAGAGCTCTTGAGGGAAAGAGATCTAGAGAGAGATCTGTACATCTGAGAGAGGTGTGGAAGAAAAAGAGTTTCTTCAATTGTATTCCTTCTGTAAAGAGTTTAATACAAGTTTTCAGGGTGGTTTCTTGTATCTCTTGTTCTTTGCTATTTCTGATTCTAGTTACTTATCTTTCTAGTTTAATTCCACATTTATTGCTTTCACATTGTAATCAACATTGTTGGTTGATCCCCAACAAGTGGTATCAGAGCATTTATGTTCTAGGTGCCTGACAAGTAGTATCAGAGCTCAAGTTGACTAACAAGTGTTTCAGATCTGGTTAGTGTGTATTGATTACAGGGTACTCACAGGGGTTTTTGCAGGGATTTCTGTTTGAGTGGGAGAAGCAATGGCAGAAGAAAGTAAACTGAGAATGAAGAAGTTTAATGGCAAGAATTATCAACATTAGAGAATGCAGATAGAGGATTATTTGTATCAGAAAGATCTATACTTACTGTTAGGTGGGGTTTTAAAGAAGCCCAAAGACATGAATGATGAAGAATGGGAAGTTCTTGATAGAAAGGCTCTGGGGTCTATAAGACTGAGTCTGGCATCTACTGTGATATCTAATTTATCACAGGCAAAGACAACAGTAGAGTTGATGACTACTTTAGCAAATTTATATGAAAAACCCTCAGCTTCAAATAAGGTATATCTTATGAATCAGTTATTTAATTTGCATATGAATGAAGGTGGATCTGTGTCTAATCATCTAAATGATTTCCATGGAATTGTAAATCAATTAAGTTCAGTGAATATAGTGTTTGATGATGAAATTAAAGCTCTTTTAATATTATGTTCTTTGCCTGAAAGCTGGCATAGCTGGTAATTGTAGTTAGTAATACTGCATCTGCTTCAAATATTTTAAAAGTAGAGGATGTTGTTAGTGTAATCTTGAATGAAGAAATTCGCAAGAAAAGCACAGAGGAAACATCTGGGAACACTTTAAGTTTTGAGAGCAGGGGAAGGCAGAAAGAGAAGAGCAAGAAAGGGAGATCAAGGTCTAAGTCAAAGGTGAGAGGTAGATCCAAATCCAGAAATGACAGGAAGCCACAATGCTAGAATTGTGGAAAGATAGGGCACATAAGTAGAGATTGCTGGTCAAAGCCTAAAGGACAATCAGCACAAAGGAAAAGAAGAAGCAAAGGTTGTAGGTATTGCACAAGATGCTTTAATATTCTCTTTACAAAATAATATAGAATCTTGGGTTTTAGATTCTGGTGCATCTTTCCATGCAACCCCTAATAGAGAATATTTTAGTGACTATGTCCATGGAGATTTTGGAATAGTGTATTTAGGGGATGATGAGCCTTGTAAAATTGTTGGAAAAGGAAAAGTGCAGCTGAAAATGCAGAATGGCAACACATGGTTGTTGAGAGATGTCATGCATGTTCCCAACTTGAAGAGGAATTTGATTTCTGTAGGGAAGTTAGGGGATGAGGGTTGTACAATAACTCTCATAGCTAAATCTTGGAAGGTGACCAAGGGTGCACTTGTAATGGCCAGAGGTAAGAGAGTAGGTACTCTCTATTTATGTAATTGTGTTACTAATAATTCTCCTTCTGTATTATCTACTTCAGATGTGAATGCAAAATTGTGGCACTTTAGGCTCGACCACATGAGTGAGAAGGGAATGTCCATTCTTAAGTCAAAAGGTATGCTTTCAGATTTAAAAAGCATAGATCTAGATTTTTGTGAGCACTGTGTTTTTGGGAAACAGAAGAGAGTGAGTTTTCTCAAGACCGGGTCAACAAAGAAGAAGCATAAGTTGCAGCTTGTTCACACAGACGTGTGGGGACTGGCTCAGGTTGCTTCTATTGGAGGATCATGGCACTATGTTTCGTTCATAGATGATGCTACAAGAAAGGTATGGGTCTATTGTATTAAGAAGAAATATGATGTATTTGAGACATTTAAGATTTGGAAAGCTATGGTTGAGAATGAAACAGGCAGGAGATTGAAGTGCCTGAGATCTGACAATGGTGGTGAGTTCTGCAGCTATAAGTTCAGAGGTTATTGTTATATGCATGGAATCCATAGGCAAAGGATGGTTCGAAGGACACCTCAGAAAAATGGAGTTGCTGAAAGGATGAACAGAACAATAATGGAGCGTGCAAGGTGTATGAGATTGCATGTTGGTTTGCCCTTAGAGTTTTGGGCAAAAGCTGTGGATACAATAGTGTACCTGATTAACAGAGGACCCTCTACAACTTTGGATGGTGGAATTCCAGAAGAGGCATGGACAGGTAAAAAGGTAGATCTCTCATTTCTCAAAATTTTTGGTTGTGAAGCCTTTATGCACGTTGATAAGGAAAATAGAAAGAAGCTGGATGCTAAGTCTATGAGGTGCACATTTATTGGCTATGGCTCAGGAGATTTTGGTTTTAGGTTTTGGAATCTAGGAACTAACAAGATAATTAGGAGCCGTGATGTTGTTTTCAATGAAAAAGTGATGTATAGTGATCAGCTGAATCAATCTGGGCAGAGTAATAGAGATTTGGACGAGGTGACGGTCCAAAATGAGCTCATGGGAAGAAGAAATAATCACTTACAGGAAAACATAGAGACCGACATTGGCCAAGCAGGAACCGACGTCGGCAGGACAGAAACCGATGTCGGTCAGACAGTGACTGACGTTGGCCAGGAAGGAATTGAGGTCGGTCAGGCAGAACTGACGTCGGCCAGTTATAGGCCTGGAAGTGACCGAGGTCGATTACTGTCAGAGAATTTGGGTGGACAGCATGTTGTGAATGAGTCTCAGGTGCCCATCAGGAGGTCAGAAAGGATAAGTAAACCTCCAATTCGATATTCCCCTTCATTATTCTATTTATTGCTTACTGATGGTGGAGAACCAGAGAGTTTTGAAGAAGTAATACAGGTAGAATCCAAAGATCAGTGGGAGCGTGGCATGGTTTAGGAAATGGAGTCCTTGAAAGAGAACCAAACATGGGATTTGGTTGAGTTGTCAGCGGGTAAGAGGACACTGAAGAACAGATGGACCTACAGATTGAAGGAAGGTGAGAATGGACATATGAGATATAAGGCCAAGCTGGTAGTGAAAGGATTTGCACAAAGACCAAGTATTGACTTTGGTGAGATTTTTTCTCCTATTGTTAAAATGACTTCTATACAGACTGTATTGTCTTTAGTTGCTATTGAGGATTTGCATCTTGAGCAGCTTGATGTTAAGACAACGTTTCTTCATGGAGATTTGGATGAAGAAATATATATGGATCAGCCGGAAGGATTTGAGGTCAAAGGTAAGGAGAAGTTAGTGTGGAGATTGAAGAAAAGCTTGTATGGCCTCAAGCAAGCTCCTAGACAATGGCATTTGAGATTTGACAGGTTTATGACTGAGCATGGCTACAGTAGGTGTCAATTTGATCATTGTGTGTATTTTAAGAGATTGGATAATGGTAGATATATTATTTTATTGTTGTATGTAGATGATATGCTGGTTGCAGGATCACACATGCAAGATATCTCTGAGCTTAAGGTGAAATTAGCTCACACATTTGCCATGAAGGATTTGGGAGCAGCAAAGAAAATCCTTGGCATGAGCATTAAGAGAGACAGGAAAAATCACAGGTTGATTTTTTCTCAAGAGGATTATGTGAACAAGGTGTTGAAACAGTTCAACATGCAGGATGCAAAATCGGTAAGCACACCTTTGGCTGGACATTTTAAGTTGAGTAAAGAACAATGTCCTAATTCACATGATGAGGTAGAGTACATGAGTAGAGTTCCATATTCTTCCGCAGTAGGGAGTTTAATGTATGCAATGGTATGTACTAGACCGGATATTGCCCAAGCAGTGGGAGTTATAAGTAAGTATATGGCCAATCCAGGAAAGGAACACTGGAAAGCAGTTCAGTGGGTCCTTAGATATCTGAGAGGAACCAGTAGTAGGCACTTGTGTTATGGTGGTTCAGATACTTCTCTACATGGTTATGTAGATTCAGATATGGCAGGTGATTTGGATGGCAGAAGGAGCACCACAGGATATATTTTTACTGTTGGTAGAATGACGGTTAGCTGGATATCAAAGTTGCAGAAGGTTGTTGCCTTGTCAACTACAGAAGCAGAGTATATTGCAGTCACAGAGGCTAGCAAAGAGATGATATGGATGACACGGTTCATGGAAGAGTTAGGAAAGGAGAAAGAGAGTTGCAGATTGTATAGTGACAGTCAAAGTGCAATTCATTTGGCTAAGAATTCAGCCTTTCACTCAAGAACCAAGCACATACAACTAGGTACCACTTCATTAGATAGGTATTAGAGGATGGTGAGTTGAAGCTGGAGAAGATCCATATAAATAAGAATCTTGCAGATATGTTAACCAAGCCGGTTACAAAGGAGAAGTTGACTCTTCATTCAACTTATGTTGGTCTTCATGATTGAGTTGAAGATGGAGGAGCTAGAAGATGTTGCTGTACAGGTACTGGTGCAGCTATTTATCTCCAAGTGGGAGATTGTTAAGGTGTGGAGCTAAAAGCTTCACCTAATGAGCGTGTTTTGCAGGTTGCAGGTTTACACAGTCACCGACATCGGTCAGGAGTGACCGACGTCGGTCAGGAGCAGACCAGGAGATGCTGGCATCGGCAGAGATCGGCCACATCGGTCAAAGGCAAACAGGCAAAGAACTGATGTCAGTTACCTGTGCATCCAGAAAGCTATTTCCATGGATAGAACATAGTGTTTGCATGTTAGGATTAAGTGATAGTCTTAAGTCCACATCTCTATTATTAGCAAGACTGTTTAGAGCCCTTGATTAGGAGGTGCATCTAATGGCTGTAGTTGTATGCTCATGTTTCCTAATTATTATATAATAGGATAGATCTTCATAGCTTATTGTAAGAGTAGTGTTGAACAGTACAGAATTGTACATGTGAATCATTCCAGGTTGTTGGAGTTGATTGTAATTGAGAGAGAGAGCTCTTGAGGGAAAGAGATCTAGAGAGAGATCTGTACATCTAAGAGAGGTGTGGAAGAAAAGGAGTTTCTTCAATTGTATTCCTTCTGTAAAGAGTTTAATACAAGTTTTTAGGGTGGTTTCTTGTATCTCTTGTTCTTTGCTATTTCTGATTCTAGTTACTTATCTTTCTGGTTTAATTTCGCATTTATTGCTTTCACATTGTAATCAACATTGTTAGTTGATCCCCAACAAGTGGTATCAAAGCATTTATGTTCTCATTTGTCTTTGAGTTAAGACCTTGCTCTTTATGAACAAATGCTAAGAAGGCAAATTACTTGGAGAAGGCTCTAAAGCCCATCACCTTATTTTCTTGGTGGTCTTATTGCAAATATGAACTCGTTGTTTTAGAACAAGTGTTTTAGGGGATTGTAGAGGGTATGAGAGGTCTTCTAGTGCCATCATATCAACTCATCTGATGCATTCAAATGCAAGAAACCTCCATGTTTCTTCATGTTACAAGTTTGTCTTAATGGGTGGTAGTCATCAATGTGACCAGTGAGCATTTTCAGACTTTATATGGTCCTAAAACATGGACATACCTCCAACATATGCCATATAAGGTTTAAAGAAAGTCTCATAAAGGTAGGTTTATAAATGACTCGGTAGTCATGGAGAGAGTGCACCTACAACCAACCCTTTTGAGACACCTGTGAATGATACATGTAGAAGATGGGATAAACTCACTATTGAACATTTGTATATCTTAAAGTGAATAAATAATAATGAGGTGACTACAATACCATTCATTGAGCAATGGGTGTTGATTTCATGGAGTAAGTGCCATTGTTTGACTGAGCAAGACACTCAAAATTGTCAGCCCAATTTTAAGGTTTCAAGAAGGATCTCAAAATTTCAGAGAGATTAAAGTTTTGAGGTTTGAGTACAGAGTTGGTAAGGGTATAAAAAATCCATATTGAACATTTTAAATTCTCAAGGTGCTAAGATGAGACTGTCATACAGGTTAAAAGACCCCATCACAAGATACAATCATCTGGTTGCAGATCACTAGCCTAGATTATCCAGTTAGGAGAGAGATTGATGTTTTGAGGCCTCTCTAGGCATGATCACACTTTGAAAATTGATACATAAGATGGTTATGAGTGGAAAAATACATAAATATTCACCTAAAAACCATACATGTAGCATACATACTCACTATTTTGTCTCAGACCTTGCCCACTCCATAAACAAGGGACAATATTAAGACCGAGGAGTCTGTTTGAACCTAAAACACAAAATAGGCATGTTAAACCCCATGAAGGGCACTTGAGGCAATACATAAAAATTGAAAAGGTCAAAATACACTCTCAAGTTACACATAACCTTAGTTCTCAACCCAAATACCTTGAGGGCGAGTAAGAAGGTGACATGCCTATAACCTCAAGTTTCCTGATCAATGCACCAAATGTACACAGTGGAGTGATAATCATTGCCAAAGCATATAGAACAATGGGAAATATTGTTTTAGATATGTATGTACCTATCCCATCAGTGAGATCAAGTTTTGAGGCCTAAAAACCAAATTAGACCTCTCTCAAGTTCAAGAAAACTAGGTTTGCTACCTGAGTAACAACTTCATATGTTCACACCATAGCTCACACTTTGCATGAGAATATGAGCCATGTGGAATAGGTGGGGGGTAATTCAAGAATTTTCTCCAAGTGGAATGAGGCCAATTGATGGTTGATGCTTTATGAATGATTGTTAAGACCCCAGATAGGTCTTAAACCCTACTAAAACCCTTGGGTGAATGCGATGTGAGAGATTTGTCTCCTAATGGCTCCAAATGTATTTTTTTGTCTCTTAAAACATTCGAACCTTGTCAACAAATCTCTGGTTTTCCTCACCATGAAATTTGATGCTGATGTCTCCTGTACAAACACACTAAATGCCCTTTTTTCTCCTAGTTTTGATGATATTGAGGGATATAGACATAGATGAATGCTTGAAATTCATTGAAGAAGGTACTATGGGATGTTTCTAACTCATCAATTCAAAAATTCCTTTCATCTACACATGAAACTATTCCTACAAGTCTGCACAAAGAAGATAGTTTGAGGTGTATTAGGATTGAGAGACCTAACTACATAATTTGGAAATAATAGCATGGTTATGATGCCTTGAAGGCCTTGTTCATATGGTGAAGTACTTATTGAATCTAATAACATGATATTAATCCTTGTTCCAAGTTTCCATTCATTTTTCATGTCCATTGAAATGAATTAACATGTACAACTAGGCCTAACTAACAACTAGTGCTAGATAACCAATATTGAAGTGAATCTTTGAGAGACATGACAAGCATTGTAAGGTGTCAATTGGAGCCTTTATAACCCTGAAGAGTTGGTGATGGAGTGTGTTAGTATTAGAGTGGCTATTTGTAAGTTTTATAACAAAAATCAAATGATCTCTTTGCTACCCAATATCACAGACTACATCTCATGAGTTAAGCCAACTCCCCCTTTCAAGAAAGCCTATTTCAAGGGTAAAATGCATACACCTTGGTGAGGTGTCAATACACCCTTATACATGTATATCCATGTATTTTCAAGTTAGATGAAGAGGTTTTATACAAGGGATCTGATTATTTTTTAGAAGGCTTGTGAACTCCTCAAGGATTGACTCCTTCTGACTTGAAGGTAGTTTGCAAAAGACTTGGAGATCAAGCAACACTTGTTAAAGACTTAAGATGATTCCTCCTAACTCTTCTAAATCTAATCATATTTTATCCATTCTTGTAACCCCCCAATAGTCTATTCTTGGCATGGCATTTATCTCTCTCTCTCTCTCTCTCATTAGTGCTATAAGTATTTTTAGTTTTGGCATTATAATTTATCCACAAGAAAGGTAGGCGAAGCCATGCTATTTTTGTTACTCATATTTGCCTTAATAAATAAATTCAAATTGGTTCAAGATTTCCAAGTTCATAGTTCAGTGTGTTGAATGAGTCATTGATATATGTTAGTGAGAAAATTGCTTGTCCTTGCATCTTGTCCTACTTGTGTGAACCTAGGTATAGATACATTGTCTTCTTGCAGGTTACTTAGAGTATATTGAAGTGTGGTATTATAGTTAAGTGTGATGGATTTTAAGTAGTGTATTATGAATCCTTTGAAACTCTCACCTTATCTACTTTACTTACATAGTCTCTAGGTTGAAATACTTATGTTAGAAGCTCTCTCTCTTGAAGCATAGATGTGCAAGTATAAGATAGTATTGGATCAAATCTTCTAGTGTATCATTTTTTTATTCTAGTTTTCTTAAAATTAGACAGTTTATTATCCCTTTTCATACACCAACTAGTTAGTAAGAGAGCAATCAAGACAAATCTAGGGATCTATCCCTTTCAACTAGAGGGTTACCCACACTATAAATAACCCATAGGTCTACGGGTAATATCATTGTTTTACTCAATTGGAGTAGGTTTGAACTACCTCTCCAAGGGTGCAAAATTGAGTGACAACAGTAAAATTATTACAAGTCTATTTTTAAAATTCAAAATTACAAGTTAATATATAGATCTGTCAATGCTTATGCAGATGATATTACAACAACAATGCCTATGTCTGTCTCAGCTCATAGTGATGGAGTGTCTACTTGAGACATCAATTGAATGTAAACAAGGTCTCACATACTTTTATATAAAGTAGCAAAGATATATATAACAAGTTTTTCTCCTTTATTAAACCACGAGTGTATTTAATAGTGTTGTACTTGAATTTTGAGATCCTTGATAGATAAATTTAACTTAAACTTACAAGACAAATATACATAGAATAAATACACATAGATAATAAGATTAACTCAAAATTTTACCTCTGTATAAGTAAAAGGTGCAATCCTAACACAAACAAATGCAGTAGTGGATGGGCCAATAGCTGGATTTGTATATGTAAACAATGGATGCATTAAATCAAGAAATGTAAATGTGGATTATGACAATGAAGTCACTGTCTCCTCCTGGGACATATAAAATTACATAAATATTATTCAATTTATATGTAAATTAATTGTTATCTAAATTAAATTTGAAAATATAGCTTAAATTTAACATGACATTTATATAAAATATACCTGCATCAGTGTAGTGGATAATATTTGCACACTAAATGTGCATGTTAAAAACACATCATTCATAAGTATATTATCTAATCCCTATGAACCACTAGCATCATCATCAAAATTTCCAGTACATATAACTCCACAAGATTTGCAAGGGTGGGGTTAGGTATGCACACTAGGCGACATATCTCTAGCATCGGTCTCTGAGAGCTTACTTGTATGCTGAACGAGTGTATCAGTGAGCAAACTAAGTGCATGTAGAGTGTCGATCTCCACAACCTCTTGAACTACATAGGGGACCTTGGGTTGAAGTGGATTTTAGATATAGATCCTTGCAGGTTGATTAGGTGCATGATATGCACCTGGTCAATCTTGTACAGAACCTTTCCCTTAGCACTAAAACTCACTATAATCGAAATAGTTCAAAATCTCATTGAGGACAAAATCATAGTAGAGTTTACTAAAAAAATACAATGGGACCTTGTGGTTGTTACATGGTGGAAATTGTGTTGGCAGCAATGGATTGGGAAACATTTAGAAGTTACTAGAAATGGTGCATTGGTGGCTGGGTAAATGAATAAGGTGAAAATAGAGTCTTTTGATATGTTTTTGTTCTTAACCTCATGTGCTAATAATTTGTCAGCATAATAAGCCCTAAAACTATCCTGATATGAAGCCCATCTATCAATTTGACTCATTATAGAGTCAATTTGACCTAATAATGACTGTAGGGAATTAATTAGATAGGTCTAGTAGGTGTTGTTGGAAGTGGGATCCCTCATTCTCCTAATTAATTCTTCAATTTCAATTTTATTTTCCACAATATGGTCAACTAAACTCTCCTAATTTCCCGAGGGATTTTATGGAACTGTAGGAGGGTTAGGCTCAGGAATAAGAGGGTTAAGTGAAGGGTTAGGAGGAGGGTTACACTAAGGAACAAGAGGGTTAGCAGGATGGGTTGTTCAAAACAAATAAATTACTAATTAAATAATGAAAATAACAAAAAAATACTGAAATTTAGGGTTAACATGTGTAGATTTTTAGCACTTACCTCTTCTACGTGGTGACATCATCAATTAGTTGATGTGTCGAGCTTTCTAAGATAAATTATGGTAAGGTTTGGCCTCACTAAGGCAAAACACGATCATGGAGTGGAGGAGAGTGAGGAGAATAAAGAAGTCAAATGCAAAATGAGGAAATTTTGCATTTGAGTTTGTTTTTTAATTTTTGGTAATTGACAGAGGGAATGTGATCCTATTATTAATGCAATTATGTTATTGGTTTTGAATAACGTGATCATGTTATGTATTAATGCAAATGTGTTATGGCTTGGTAATTATTGAGACATAATTTAAATAACACAATCGAATTATGTCAATAACACAGTCATGTTAGTGACATTACATGATCACATTATGGGTAATGTCCACAAAATTATCCTCCATGTTTTTGCACATACCCCATGTTTAGAGTGAGGTTTTAGTGTCTACATCTCTACAGATTGTGGGATAAGCTACAAAGAATCATACTATTACATTTTTTGTAAACATAAGCAATATAAAATATTATAGTGGCAGTGGTAGTGGAATTTGTTGAATGGAAAAGGTGCCAAAATGATGTAATCACAACAAAAATGCTAAATAGAAAATGCCACCAAAATTTACATCCTTATGAAATTATATATATTAAAATTCTTGCCTTATAGGCTTGTGAAATTCTTAAAATCATACAAACATACCACTATAATAGAGAACAAGGAAATTTATATCAAAATAATAGGTTAATATCTATATAGGGTACATGGTATACAGATAAATGCACTTCGTAAACAAAGAATGTCATAATTTAAAAATATTATAAGATGGAATCACTTTGAGATATCAATGTCAAAATATAAGGTTAACAACCATAGCTAATTTTTCAAAATGTCTTAGTGTTAAGTTTTTTAGATGTGGGTAGGTGTATGATTTGACCTTATGACTAGCCAAAATTATAGGGGAAACATAAGAGAAGGCGAGGAAGGAATTCATAGATATATTGGAGGTGGTAGAAGGAGATTTGAAGGGTTCAAGAAAAAATATTTATTTTAGTGGGGATGCATTTGGGATTGAGGGCATCATAGTTATTCCATTTGTGTGTTGGTTTTGGGCATTTGAAGTGTAAGTGCATAAGTGTCTATCAGGGTTGTCATAACCACTACAACTAACAAATACGCAATTCTTTGAGGGATCTGTATTTTATGTTTCAAAACTCTAATTCTACTAGGCCATTGGCAAGGGTGCACTGACTAGATTGAATGCATGTTCATTACATATTGCATGTGTGGTTGTGTTGATAGACTCAATTAAGAAAAAAATAGCAGATCAATTTTCTATTAAAAAATATATTTAGCTTTGAATATTACATTTAATTTCCTAGATAATGATAAGTATTTTGGAAAGATCCAATGGAATAGCTAATCAATTTATATCTACATGGGCTAATCAATTTATATCTACATGGCAGTTTTTTCCAAGATTAACCAATGGAATTATGCATGTTGTATAGGATTCACTAGGATATTATAGATATTTTTAGGGGTCCATTCTTTAAATAATCCTTGCTAGTCAGTATTAGCACTCTCCCAACAACTGCCACTTTTTAAAATAAAACATTTCCTTAGGGTCTTCCCATCTACCTAGCATGTTGGTGGTGTGACAAATTATACAATTGGACTCATGTATGTACAAATTAAGGCCTCACTCGATAAGGGACAACACTCATTTGGTACACATCTATACACTGTTGCACATTAAGCAAAATCTACCTTATTCTTCCCAAATTGTGAATCTATCATTAGGAGTAGTCACAAGCCAAGTTTAAAGCGTACCAAATCTAAGTCAAATCAAGCATTGTCAAGTATCAAATTTAAATCATTCGCTACATGTAGCAAAAGAACTCAATTTCATAATCACGCTAGGTGGGAGAACTACATGTGACTTGATTCTCTCCTTGGATTATCAAATATGTAGGTAGTGGTCAATCATCAAATGAGGGTGATTAGGGTAAGCTAAACCCATTACACTTTCCATATTATTACAAGTTTATAACTCTCACAAACACACATAGTGTTTCAAAGTAAAGGAGGATGATTTTTGGAGTTGTGCACATCATCAGGGTTTAACATCACACATATAGAGATTTCAAAGATAGGTGAAGGTGACCATATTGTCATAGTCCCTCTTTTCTACACATGTCAGTACTAACCAACACATGTCAATATGAATAATCGGTATTGATCCAAATTTGACGGAACCAACCCTACGCAAATAAAAACTTAGGTTTTGAATTGAACAAACCATAGGCCTAATTTAGTCTATTTTTTTACAACCAGAACATAGTTATAGTCAGATAGTGAACCAAAAAAGATAAGTACTCGTCCCTTTGTTGTACTTAACATATTTAGTTATGCCACTTTCAAATCATTGCAATTAATTTTAGTACTTTAAATTCAGATGCATGCTTGAATGCCATATTTATCAATCTGAATTATTTTTCTAGTTTCTATTTTATTATGGTTTCAAAAACAAAATTAGGGTAAAACATTGGAATATATAACCTAAAATATGAGGAAGGCAATGAATAATTAGAAATACTTATTTGTGAAGAAGAGAATACCACTTTTCCAGCTCCTTGTGAAAGCAATAATTCTTGTTGTACCAAAGCTAAAGACCTAATGGCATGCCTCACTTCTTCACCCAGTTCAGTTGGAGAACCTTCCAAAAACATTTATCATGAGAAAGAAACCAAACTTGGTGCTCCACCAATGTCCCTTTCTTCTCTAGAGCTACAACATTTTACATAATGTTTTGAATATGATTTTTAAGATCTCGACTCCCCTTTTTCATGTTCGCTCCCAGAAATGAAAAATTTCATCTTAGAGTTCGATGGAGAACATATCGGACTAGAGAAATCACTAATGGGAAAATGTGATGACTATGTGCATGAAGAAGACTTAGAAAATAATACAATTAAAAGAATGAATACTGATAGACTTGAATTCAATTTTCAGATTCATCAAATATACCCTTGGCTAGCCAAGGGGTATGGAGAGAACCAGAATAATTTCTTCTAATGACATGCATGTTACCATAATATGAGATGTTCAGGGTTCATAAAAAAGGTGAAGATGAAGGGGCTTGACAAGAAAATGTTGGAGATGATCCTATCTTTGAAACATTTCATTTTTAGGACTTTGTTGTGCCAACCCCTGCATTGTCATTGCATCATTCAACTCCAATCACATTTCCCATTCTGAATAAGAAGTGATCTATTAATTTTTCTATTAACACCTTCATGTCATTGAAATTCTAAATGCAATTCTTTTTCTCCCAAAGAGAGTTCTGCAACACAGTCATAATAAAAAAACCATAATGTGGTCAATGTTGCATTCTGAGCTATGTCAAATTCCTCATCACATCTGCTCACACCAAGTTGTCTCATTTAGGTTCATACTTTTCTAAACCTATCAATGCGTTTACATAATCCTCGTCCCTCTTTTCCTAGTACACATACATTTCTTCACTTTTATTTGTCTTTCCTTTCATGTTTTTCTTTTGTGTGTGTGCGTTTCTACTAAATGTAGTGAGACAATCCTTGAACCATTTTTATCTTTTTCCTTACAAACTAATGATTACCTATTTTCCCTCTTGTCCCTCCTAACCTTCCCTTTGCTTTGCACCATGAGTGCTCTGTCATATGGGGTGAACTTAAGTAGCACACACAAATGTTTCCCGAGCAAAAAATGACAAATAATTTTGGGCAATTTCAATTGAGAAGTCGATAAATAAAACATCAGTCGAATAACTTCCAAAATGCATGTGCAACGGAAGCGGTGAGTGCATTAGGCAAGCATATGGGAGGTCACGAGGTCAAAAAATGGGAAAAACAAGTAGGGCTTCTATGAATTTTTTTTTTGGTCGACTACTATCAACCATGGGCAGCTTTCTACGTGCTGCATATGGTCAGCTTGTCATGTGTCTCTAGTCACGCCTAGACAAATAGTGAAAGAAATAAATTGACTAATTAATTTGATTTTCTTGAAAAACATCTAGATTGTTTCGGAGTAGACCTTATTGTTTCGGAGCCAAATACAAATATCACAGTGGCCCAAAGATGTTACAATGGACCTATATGGTTGTCCCTTAACCAAGAGTGAAATGTTGAATTGCTAAAGAATATAGTGTGTAATCGCACTTGGTGGAAGTTAGTCCATCATGGGCTATGCAAAGTTCAAGTAAAACCGTCCCCAAGTCCTTAATGTAGAAATTAGCCAAATCTAAAATGTTGCTCACTATTCAATAAGGGGGATGTTGAATCTAATGCTTCAAAGAATACCAGTTAGCTTACTGCATTGTTTAAAAATATTTCCGGCTCTGAAGTAATTTAAGAAAGAACATGGAGATCTAGAAGAGAAGAAGGCCAGAGCTGAGGAGAAGTTTCCTTTTATGTATCCAGAAGAGAAATCCTTGACAATTTGTCCAAGTTGCAAGAGAAATTTTAACTTGAAATCAAAGAGAAAAAGAAATAATAAGCTACATATCTTAAGGAGGCCTTGGATTGTTTCTTCGCTCCGGATAGTTTTATTTGATTCCACACATCCACACCCAGAGATTTTATTCATGGAAGTACATCCATTTTGCCATCTGGGTATCATATATTGAACTAGAGGTCATCTGATTGGCAAGTGTGGTATCATCCGATTGGTAAGTGTGGTATCAAAGATTTGGACCAGACCCACTTCATGTCTACCATAGAAGAAGCAGGACCTATTAATCAAGAGTTATCGTTACTAATATATCAAGCTAAAGAGCTTCACTAAGACAGTGCTACTGTGATCATGAAATTGAAGGCCCAAATACAGGCCTCGGAAGAACGTTCAATGCAGCCATTATAGAGAGTACAACATTCGGACAATTGGCTGCAAAAGCAGTTCCTAAGGGTCTTTAATATTTGGGCACAAGAATGACTGAGGAATGGTCCAAAAATAATAAACTCTAGAAGTTCATGCATAAACTGAAGCACACCCCCAAGCTCGTAGATAATAGATTGTATCATTTCTGTGTGTTTTCAGATAATGTGCTTGCAACATCCATGGTGGTGATTTCTACAATCTAGAATGTTGATCATCCTTAGCAGCTTGTCTTCCATATAGTTACAGATGAATTCAATCATGGGGTCATGCAGGCTTGGTATGCTATGAACATTTGTTGCTCTAAAAAATGAGTTGCTAAGGTCAATATGAAGTATGGTCTTGACCCAACTATTGGCAAAGCGGTAATGCAAGTTTCTGAGGAAGTTGCCGAAGGAAAGCTGAACAGTCATTTCTCTTGGGTCATTTGGCAGACTGACAGTGGGACTCAAAGTAATGCTAACGAGGTGATTGCAAATGTTCATGTCAACGTATCTCAATCTTTGAATGATACAGTTCCCACTGTTATGCACATTGCTGCAACAGTTGATAAAAACTCGAAATTCATGCCAAACTTGCAGTAACTATATGCTGCATTAGATGCCAAGTGTGATGAATTTAAAGATATTTTGGAGATGTGTCGAACACATACTCAAGATGCAACACCTCTAAATCTTGGACAAGAGTTTAGTGGCTATCCTACACAGGTGAAATATGGCATGGAATGTGTCAGAAACACATTGCCTCGTATGTACCAACTTGCGCAAGGACGGACTGCAGTTGGAACTGTTCTCAAACAAAAATGGGGTTTGTTACTAAAAGAGCTGTAGCTGTAGCTGTAGCAATAAGTTACCATTTGTTATAGCTAATAACAAGTTTGAAGCTTTGGCAATGCATGATGCTTTCTTGGAGACCAGTGGAGCTTTGAACATCGTGGTGATTACTGGTTGTGATCTGTAGAGCGAAAAACAGGTATACAATTATTCCAATTTTTTTAAGATTTATTAGTTTGGAACATTGTTTCAGCTTCTCTAGAAAAAATAGTAAATTATATTTGCTTGTTAAAGTATAAACAGAGTTGCCATAGGGCTACATGTGAATGTGGATTTGGATGATTGATATAAAGAAGACATTGAGTCTGGAAAGCGGAAAATGAGATGAACACAGTGCTAAAATCATGCTTTTCGCACTTTAATTTAAATGTAATGCACCTTTGCTAAGGGCATAGCTTAACTAGCATACACAAATAATTATATTTTATTCGGACAATCAATCACAATATTTTTATATTTACTATTTTTTAGCATGATTTATGTGATTCATGGGAACAATGGAATCCATCGGGTTGTGCGTGCTCGTTACTTACATCACTTACTTAGCATTTCAATTTGTATGTAGCATACCCTTGCTAAGTGTAATTGAGTCAAAACTTCCACCATTCTATTTAAAATTATTGAAATTATCAAAAAATGCTCACCAACTAGATGCATGGAGTTCAACCCAAACCCTTGAGACAAGGGCCACAATTTATTTAAATTTTATTGGTGTTATCAAAGAAGCATATAGTATTTTGGTCATATCTTCCACATCGAGAGTCTATTTTGGCTTCCATCCAAAACATCATAAAGATCTATTAGCAAGCAATGACACAGTGAGCAGTGTTTGATCCTCATAGATCAAATTTGGTAGGATAATGTTTCAAAACGCATTCTCAAATAAGTAAGTGAGTAGAAAAGATTCTCAAAAGTAGTATGATCTAACCCAACATCGCATGTTCATTTTCAATGCGATGGGATAGGTAAACTAGCTTCCAGTTTCCTAGTTTAGTGTGAATAGTGTGGCTTGAGCGAATAAAGCGGAACAAGTCAAATTGTATAAGTTTGTCGCATCCATCATGCAGGGAAAAGGGTTCTTGACATGCTACATAGACGTGAAATGAGCGAAAGGAGTGGGATCAATGTTAAAAAGCCCAATAAAGCATATTTTAACCTATCGTCATGTCCCTCAGACTTTAGTTAAGTACCAAAAGTTTGTGAATAAATAAAAATACACAGTTGAGGTAATTTAAAAGTTATTGAGGGAATTTAATGCCTAAGACCTAGTTAGAAAGTTATACATATCGATCTCTTGGTTCCCATTGCTGCCATAAACTTTGAAGCTCTCTTCTCATAGTGGCCATTGATTTTTCCAAGAACGTCCGTACTATTTTCAAAGCGCATCTCTTCATCCAAGTCTTGCATGATTTTCTTATGTGTTTCATATCAAAGTTTATTATAGCTTGAAGGTTTGTCTTTCTTATCCTTTTCATTGTGCCTTTTCTGCTATTTTCATTATCTTTTTGCTCTTTTCATCTCATTTCATTGCCTAGATTTTATTCGTAACCATGTCAAGATCATCCCTTCATTTTTCATCATTATCATTCCCCATTTCATGCCCACCTAAAACCTATCATATTCTAAGCATTTCCTTGCCTTCCACACAAGGTTTGGTCTATTTTTTAGCATTATATGGAATTTCGTGTTTTGGAGGTACCTCGAGCAGCCCAAAGTTTTAGATGGGCCTTATAGCTTAGAGAAGAGGTTTCATAATAAGAGTTTAACATTTTTATGATCATTGTGGCCCCTGCTTTACATTCTCCTAAGCAATTACTCCCTTTAGACTATGCATAGAAAAATTTGAAATTAGTCATTGAAGCTGCCTTTCATGTGACAAATCCCTCCAAAATAAATTCTAGATATATGGACTACAAGGCCATTTCTACCTTGGAGATTGATATTCTCATTTTTGGAGATTCTAAAATTGGCCTCATTGATCTCAGGGAGTTATAGGAAAGAATGAAAGATGTAAATTTTTACATTAGATAACACATCTTCGATAGTGGGCTCCCATAAGTCACTGCATTTCCTACTTGAATCTAACGCATGGACTTAGTGCTTTCATGTGTAAAGTTATATGATAAGGAGAACAAGGAGATCGTGATTATTGATGACATGGTAATGGCTAAGTTGGATGTTCATTCACTAAGCATTACTCTTAGAGTCTCTCCTCATGATGAAATAGTTATGATGAGAAAATAGATTACACACTAGTACTAGGACCAACATAAAAATAAATACATCATCATGGTCAACAAGACTAGGTTGACAAAGAATAGAAAGAGGCCTTCTAAGCTCTTTAAGTCTTTATACAGATTTGTTTTTCATGAAGAGTTGTCCGATACGATCTCACTACTCAATAGGGTGATGGGAAACCCAACCATGAGTAAATGCCATTAATGGAAGTGCACACTAATGAAAATCATCAACAAGGAAAAATAATTTATAGACCAGGCTCACATCATTAGTGACATCCTACATGAGAAATTAACAAACTTGGAGACCACCAAAAGTTTCTACATGACTTCCTATTTGGTATATTCAACTGCAGTCTTGAGGGTGTGGCCTAGTCTTACTACAAATAAATACTTTACCCCTAGGAGGATGATCTATGAACACTGCCCTCAGATTAATTTAAAAAAAGGTAAGACACACTTTAGACACATTAATGATGTATTTCATATGTTAACAATAAATTTTCATGATGGTAATATAATCATTCGAAACTTAGATGAATATGTTATTCTGATCAAACATTATGGGAGCTATTTCATACACTCACAAAATTTACTTATAATAAAGTAGGTGTATTTGAGGGCACCACATACCACCTTACTAGATATGCTAATTACAAGGTGATTCTCATAAAACTCTATATGCAATTAGGGGAAATTCATAAAAGGTGTAGAAAAAAACATATGAATAGAATTTATTTATGTATTGAACTAAGCCATTACATCTGCAAGACAAAAATTGAATAAAAAAATATTGAGAGTACAAAGATTCATTTCCCCATGTGGTTTCACACCAAGAGGTTCCCCTTTGATAGCAACGACTTTGTAAGGAGCCATCTCAAGTTGGAACTAAGCTATCATCATAAACCAACAATTGAGGATTACTGGGCTAACTATGAAAATGATTTAAGGTAAAAAGTACAAATTATACCAGTATAATTTTAGAGCAATTGAAAGCATTAAAAATGGAGTGGGTTACAGAGGGGATATTTGATGTTAGAAGTGACTTAGAAGACCCCATGTACACCAATAAATTCCAATATGTTTCCAAATTTGAATTAGGCTTAAAAGGAAGTAAGGGATTTGGATGCACACACCCAATTGGTCTTGTACAAATCATAGAAGTTGTTTGAAAATAAATTGGTATAATTCACAAGAGTGGGAAGCTCTTGGAGTGTGAGATCTTCCAAAGGTCGAAACCAGATAACCACATCAACTAAAAAGCCACCTATATCCAATGTCCACTTTCAAATTCTAAAATCAATTGTAGCAACAAGAAGCAAAGGAGATATAAAAGACCCTAACCAAGGGAAGCTGCCTGATAAGACCTACTACAAAGACTCTTCACTAGGAGTCATCTTTCTTATCAAGAGACCTATTGCCTCTCCAAGTCATCCGAGTGAAGTTCACTCCTTCCAAGCCCTTGATGCTTTTGTGTTGATCAATTATATGACTCCTCAATTCCTAGCATTAGACCAAGGCTTGACTCAAGTACCTCTCATTTCTAGTACTGTCTACATAACTCAACCATCACCATCTCATGTGCCTTCTCCACCTCATGTACCATATCCACCCCATGTGCCTCCTCTACTTGATTCTTCACTTTTGAAGCAACCTACCTCTCTAGAGGACTCTCCTTTTATCCCTAATACCTAAATTCTCAGCTCCTCTAGAAACACATCATTTTCTGAGGTCCATTAGCTCTTAAGAAAGAAGAAGAATGTTTTTAAATATGCCACCCATGATTTCAACACTATGGAAAGTATCAGATAAAGTATTTCATAAAATAAATCCAAGGTTACTTCAAGGTTGGTAGTAGATTCTTTGGGGACACAATTCATGGAGATTTCACAACCATTGGCTAATAATAATGGAGTAAAAATGACTTTGGTAGGTTATACCTTAAAAAAAATCTCATTTGGAGAGCTGAGCATGAAAGTGATATTCATAATTTCAAAGAGTTTACAACCAGACTATTAAAGGGGACAAAGGAAGGTAAATTAATGCAAGAACAACTTGAGGAACAAGTATGCATGCTTCCTATGTATATTAAGTCATTCCTAAATTTATTTGATACTCTTCTAGCATCTATCACAAACTCTTCTCCCATTGAAGTCATTAATAAAGAATCCATTGAAAATATCAGTAAGTATAATAATCATAGTAAAGTGATGGAGACTTAGGTTGAGTAGTTATTGATAAAAGGATTAAAACTTGACCTATTCATAGATGAAAAAACCAAACTGACCGGAGAGATAAAATTAGTTGAAGAAGGAATAGGGACTGTGGAAAATCTTAATAATAGATTTGAAGGTTATTGCCAATGCGTATGGATTTTACCCATATTAAAAGGTGTCTTCAATCATGCTAAAGACAATGCCTACCACATGTGGTCACATTTAATATGAAGATAATTAATTTGGAGGATGACCTTGAGGATCTTCATGTTCAACACATTGTGATGATATAAGGTTAGATTTATGTGTAAATATTTGGGCAATTCACTATGAGTTTCTACAAGAAGAATATTTTGAACCATACACAACTGTAGAACTAAAAGGGTAATTTCAACAGTTGGAAAAAGAATAATTTTTTGGGGAAAGTAATTTCAACATGGAATAAATGAATAAGTAGAACAACATTCATGCCCGTAGAGGGATCAATGAGATGACATAAGTCATGGAGACATAGATGGTATGACTCTTCAAAGCTATCATCCCAAAACATGAAGTAATATTCACCATTGTGACTAAGTTTAAAACCATTAAATTGAATAAATCTTAGGTTGGAGATTAGAGTGTGGCTACACAAAAAATTTAGAATGCTAACTTGTCTAGTAAGCTACCTCTCTCTAGTGGAACTTCCTAGTTTTCTCTCTTCTTCTAAGTCTTTATTCCACTTTTTGTAATATCATTTTACTTTCAAATGTATTACTTTCACCTTATAATGTGAAAAGGGTGAAAATTTTAAATGTTGAAATAGGAGATTAATCTTAGGAAGTTGTTTACAAAATAGTTATGCCCTCCTATCCATTATAAATAGGAGTGGAATTCATTGTAAACAAACTTTTTGACACTGCAAGTAATTTTGGTAATGAGGAAGATTAAAAGAGGATTTTATACTTGTTTCCAAGAGAATACAAAGACATTTTTGTAGAACTTTGTGTCATTAATTATTTGTGTAAGATATGTGTTACTTCTTTGTTTAATACATGCCTTTTATTTTCTTTTTAGACATTGATAAATGAAATGTTGAATTGTCAGTTTCCTTATAAGTTCCTTCTTGCATGCAAAGTGAGATATGAGTTTATTGAATTATGCATGTAACTATTTCTTTCTTTCCTTCACAATTTTCTCCCCCAAATTTATTTATAATTTTATTATATAAAACCTTTCAAATATAATTTTATTTGTTAATATTGTATATATTCATTTTACACGCAATTTTCTATTTTTAATAAGAGAATCTCCCTATATAATAGAGGAAGAATTGTTTATCCCCTTCAATGTTGACAAATCTTAATTTTTTCCTTCATGTAAAATAATTTTCCAATAGTTTTTGGTGCCCACCACATGGCACTTTTTTGTCCTTTTCATGCTACCCACAAAATCCATCATTCAATCCACATGACCATCTCCAAAAATCAAGCACCTATTTCTCAACTGAATCTTGATTAGATTTGAGGCCACCTAAGAATTCATTTCCTATTACCTCTGAGCCCATGCATTGGAAAATATATTTAATGTTTCCCAATACCAGAGTTTTAATAGTCCTATATGAAGAAAAAGATAGAGTAGGCCTCACTCAAAGAGTTGCAGCCCTCATCACTAGAAGAAACCTTAGACATATTGTCATAAGAGTTCAAAGAGTTGTTCAAAGAGCCCTTCAACCCTCACCTGATCCTAGACAATAAGTATTTTTTATCTTTGTTGAGAAGAAATTCACGAAAATAAGTAAAATAGAAGGGAAACAAGACATTTTATTTGACGTCCAACATAAATTTGATTTCAAACTAAGTCTAAAGAGAGAAAGGAAAATAAGAAACTTGGAAGCACACTTTCCATTCCAAAGAAAGTAAAACAAGAAGGCAAGACTATAACAAGCATGGCATTCATTATTTCAAACATTATTTTTCCTTAATTCATAAGCTTTGGAAACATGGTTGCGGTACCTTGGGGTACAACTACAGGGCCACTCACTCTTATCAAAGAGTTGCATGAACTACCCCAATGTTACATAAAGAATTTTACCAAATTCGATGGAGATGGAAAATAACATCCAAATGAGCACATATCTACATTTACTATTACATGCAATGTCTTTGGTATTCAACATAAAGATGTGGCAGTAAGATTATTTGTTGAAACTCTACAAGAAGGAGATAATTAATGGTTTTACCATCCAACCCAAGCTCCATTCATGATTGGGCCACCATGAAGTCCAAGTTTAAATTCATATTCAAACCAATTGAAGATGCTCATGCCATCCTTGCTCAATTATATTAGATGAAGAAAGAAACCCATGAACCCATGAGAGAATTCATGACCAAATTCAACAAACTACTTCCTGCTGCAACTAAATATACATAAGATAATTATTAAAAAAATTCATCAATGCATAATTGCCTAAAGTAGGATTTACATTGATGAGAACTTGGGTATTAGATATAAATGATGCTCAAACATTAGCTATAGATGTTGAAAATGTGGTGGGAAAGTTGAATATATATCCTACAACCAAAGTTCAAATCAAAATTCCATTGATTTATTGATCCAAAAGATTGTTAATGATATTCTATCACTAAAAAAATAATTTCCAATAAAGGAATAAAGTCCTCTATATCAAGATGTGAAAAGGTGGAATTATGTACCATACAATGGTAATTATCCTTATCTCATGGCACCAAAACACAAATTAATAATTGAGGCTCCTCCAGTTACAGCTACTCCTATCAATGTAGCACTTGGATCTTATGACATGGGTGAATATGATGAAGCTATAGTATAACTAGAAGACTCATGTTTTAAATAACTTGAAGTTGAAAAACCTAATGAAAACTATAACATTAGATATATTGAGCATTAGTCAGACTATGAAAATCATGATGATGTAGTCAAAGAGATGAGAAGCCATTCATTTGATGTTTTTACCAGATCACAAAATTAAAGGGAAGAATCAAAGAAATGAAATGTAGCTAAAAAACCTAATTAAAAGGTGAAGGTGAAGAGTAAGGAAGTCATGAAAACATCTTCCACAAAAGTTATTGTTCTTAGAGGTTCTATGTTTCTTATTTAGTTAAAGGATAAGTATCCAAAAGGAAAGGTATTTATCCCATCTCCATCTCTTACTGTAGGTCATTATAAACCCAATTACTTACCACAAATTATCAAAATATATCTTAGACTAATGTGAGTCCCAAAGCTCCAATATTTATTAATTTAACTACATTTGATATAATATATGTTGGATTGTGGACCTGATCTTATTTTAATGCCTAGTTCCCAATAGGGGGTGTGGGGGGAAATGCCCCCCACTTGAGGGTCACCATGGGTTTCATTAAAAATGCACTATAAAATATTATAATTTTGTAGTAAATCTAGACCGTTCACTATTAGGTTACAGATCTAATGGTAGAAATTATGTTTATGCATTTTTTCTATATATGTAACCCTCCTTTGATATGAAGGCATTGTAATTATGGTGGCATGCTGTATGTGAGTGAAGAGGATATTACAGTGGTTGTATTGCAGGTTTTTCCCTTCATTTATTGGACTAAATAATAAGGACGAGCTATTTCTGTGTGGATGTAGCCCATATTGGATGAACAACATTAAATCTATGTCTCTATTGTCTTGTGTTTTCTATATTTTATTTCCATCTTTAATTCATCAATATTACTTTATATTATGTATTCTTAACAACTAGTATCAGAGCCAAAGGTTTATTTGGTAGATAAACTCGTAGGAAAAGAGGGTTCCTAGTTTGAGTGGGAATAATGGCGAAAGAAGGCAAGTTTAAAGTCAAAAAGTTTAGTGACCAAAACTACCAGTTATGGAAGATGCAAATGGAGGACTATCTATATGAGAAGGATCTTTTCCTACCATTAGGAGGAATATCAAAGAAGCTAACAACTATGAAGGATGAAGATTGGGAGGTTCTTGACATAAAGGCACTAGGAACAATACGATTGTGCTTGGTAGCATTAGGGGCTTTCAATATTTCAAAAGAAAAGACGATAGTGGATGTGATGAAGGCATTAGATAGAGTGTGCAAAAAACCCCCAGCCTCCAACAAGGTATTTCTTATGAATACTTTATTTAATTTGTAAATGTCAGAAGGTGGGTATGTTGTTGATCATTTAAATGAATTTAACATGATCACAAATTAGTTAAGCTCTGTAGGAGTAAATTTTGATGATGAGATTAGGGATCTTTTGATTCTGTACTCATTGGCAAAAATTTGGAATGGTTTGGTCATGGCTGTGAGTAATTCTATCTCTGGTTCAAACACTTTAAAGTTTGATGATGTTATGGGTGTTATTCTTAGTGAGGAAATGTAATGGAAAAGCATAGGTGAGATATCAAGTAATGCTTTGACTATGAAGAATAGGGGAAGACAAAATTATGGAGGAAAGGGCCTAGGGAATTATGGTAATTTGAAGAAATTTAAATCCAAATCTAGAGGAATGTTGGTGTGCTAGATTTGTAGGAAGAAAGGACACCTGAAGAAAGATTGTTGGTTTCAAAAAGGAAAAAAAGAAGATGGACAATAAGATGACAATCAAGAAGCAAATGTAGCAGGTGATGTAATACAAGATGCTTTATTCATTTCTTAGATAATATTAATGATTCTTGGGTGTTAGATTTAGGGGCTTCATTTCATGCTACACCCCATAAGAAATATTTTCAAGACTATGTTCAAGCTGATTTTGGACAGGTTTATTTGGGTGATGGTGAATCTTATAAAATTATAGGAAAGAGTAAGATATAGATAAAATTATAGAATGAAAACAAATGGTTTCTGAAAGAGGTAAGGCATGTTCCTGAGTTGAGAAGAAATCTAATTTCAGTAGGGTAGTTGGGAAGTGAGAATTGCACAGTTACATTTGCAAAAAAATCATGGAAGGTCACTAAAGGATCACTGGTAATAGCAAAAGGAGAGAAGGTAGGTACACTATATTTATCTAATGGTAATGTTGAATCTTCTATTGCTTTATATTCTACAGAAGTAGATATAAAATTATGGCACCATAGACATGGGCACATGAGTTTGAAGGAGATGCAAGTTATCCACTCAAAGAATTTTTTACCAAATTTGAAGAAGGTGGATTTTGGAATTCTATGAGCATTATGTGTATGAAAAATATAAGAGAGTCAAATTTATCAGAGTAGGGAGGACAAAGAAGGATGAAAAGTTAGAGCTTGTGCATACAAATGTATGGATACTAGCTCAGGTATTATCCCTTTATGGCTCTTATTATTATGTTACTTTTATTGATGATGTAACTAGAAAAACTTGGGTTTATTTCATACAAAAAAAAATGATGTTTTTAATACTTTTAAGAAATGGAAAGCTTTGGTGGAGAATGAGACAGGAAATAAGTTGAAGTGTGTTAGATCAGATAATAGAGGTGAATATTGCAGCAAGGAGTTTGATAATTATTATTTATCACATGGGATTCATAGAGAGAAGATGGTTCCAAGAACACAAAAACAAAATGGTGTGCCAAAAAGGATGAACATGACAATCATGGAGCGTGTAAGGAGCATGAGATTACATGCAGGGTTGCCTTTATAGTTATGGGTAGATATTGTGGATACTATTGTTTACTTAATAAATAGAGGGCCTTTAAGTTTGTTGGATGGTGGCATTCTAGGAGAAATATGGATAGGTAAAAAGGTAGATGATTCCTTATTAAAGACTTTTGATTGTGAAGCATTTGTCTATATTGATAAAGAAAATAGAACCAAGCTTAAAGCAAAATCCAAGAAATGTACTTTTATTGGATATGGAGTTAATGATTTTGGTTACCGTTTATGGGATCTTGAAAATTGCAAAATCATTAGGAGTAGAGATGTGATATTTAATGAAAAGGTCATGTACAAAGATCAGTTGAAGGGAAAGAAACAAGAAAATCCAAATATAAAATATTGAGTACTTGATGAAATCATAGGAAATGAAAATCTAAAAGTGCTAAAAAATTAGAATGTGCAACAAATACAACAAGTACCTCAAAATTCTGAAAGTATAGTTAGAAGATCTACATGAGTAAGTAGACTCCCTAAATAATAATCTCCACTTTATTATTTATTATTGACTAATTGTGGTGAGCCAGAAAGCTATGAAGAAACAATGCAGGTAAAAACCATAAAGAAGTGGGAATAAGGCATGAACTCCTCCTTTGGACATAACCAAACTAGGGATTTGGTTCAGTTGCCTATAGGAAAAAGAGCATTGTATAATAAATGGGTTTATAGGCTGAAGGAAGAATATGGAGGCAAAAATAGGTATAAGGCCAGACTTTTTGTAAAAGGGTTTGCATAAAAGAAAGGTATTGATTTTGATAATTTTTTTCTCCAATTGTAAAAATGACTTTCATAAAAACTATTTGAAGTTTCGTAGCAGTAGAAGATTTGCACCTTGAACAGTTAGATGTGAAGACTTCTTTCCTTCATGGTGATTTGAAGGAGGAAATATATATGGAGTAGCCATAGGGATACAAAGTAAAAGGTAAGGATAAAATGGTGTGCAGGTTGAAGAAGAGTTTGTATGGTCTAAAGCAAGCTCCAAGGCAGTGGTATTTAAAATTTGACATGTTTATGATAGAACAAGGTTATAGTAGATGCCATTTTGACCATTGTGTCTATTTTAAGAGATTAGATAATGGAAACTATATTATCTTGTTATTGTATGTAGATGACATGCTTGTTGTAGGGTCTAACATGCAAGATATATTTGATCTCAAAAGAAAATTTGAAAATTATTTTGCAATGAAGGATTTGGGTGCTGCAAAGAAAATACTTGGTATGAGAATAACAAGAGACAGGAAAAATAGAAAATTGACATTATCTCAAGAAGAGTACATCAAGAAGGTGTTAGTCAGGTTCAATATGCAAGATGTAAAACTTGTAAGTACACCTTTGGGAGGGCACTTCAAATTAAGTAAGGAATAGTGTCCTAAAATGTAGGAAGAAATCAATTACATGTCTAAAGTTCCATATGCTTTAGTAGTTGGAAGTTTAATGTATGATATGGTGTGCACGAGACCAGATATTCCTCATACAGTGGGATTTGTCAGCAGGTTTATGAATAATTAATGAAAGGAGCACTGGGATGCAGTCAAATGGATTCTCAGGTACTTGAGAAGGACCACTGATAGATAATTATGTTATGAAGGTTTAGATGTTACCTTACAAGGATATGTTGATGTAGTCATGGCTGGAGATTTATATAGAAAGAAGAGCAGCAAAGGTTATATATTCACTATTAGTGACACAACGGTTAGTTGGATTTCAAAATTACAAAAGATAGTTGCTTTGTCAACTACAGAGGCAGAGTATGTTGTAGTTATAGAAGCTAACAAGGAGATGATATGGATGCAATAGTTTAAGGAAGAGTTGAGGCATAATCAGGAAGATTGTAAGTTGTATAGTGATAGCCAGAGTGTGATTCATTTAGCAAATAACTCAACATTCCACTCAATAACTAAACATATACAACTTAGGTATCACTTTATTTGTTAAGTTTTGGAGGATGGTCAACTAAAGTTGGAAAAGATCCATACAAGTCATAATCTTGTAGATATGCTAAAAAAATCAATCATACAGGAGAAGCTGTAGAGTTGGTCAGATTCAATAGGTCTTCAAGGATAATAAAGAAGATGAGAAACAAGCCAGGGTCAAAGTTCAAAGAAAAGTCCAAGGAAGAGTTACAACAAAGGAGTTGCAACAATCAGTCTCCAAGTGAGATATTGTTGGATGGTGGAGCCTAATCTTATTTTAATGCCTAGTTACTGATAAGGGGTGTGGGGGGGGGGGAACACCCCCTAGTAGGGTCTCCATGTGTTTTGTTGAAAATGCAATATAAAATATTATAATTTCATAGTAAATTTGGACTGTTCACTATTAAGTTGTAGATCTAACAATAGAAATTATGTTTATGCATTTTTGATCTATATGTAACCCTCCTTTGATATGAGGGCATTGTAATTACGATGGCATGTTGTATGTGAGTGAAGATGATATTGCAGTGGTTGTATTACAAGTTTTTCCCTTCATTCATTGGACTGAATAATAAGAAGGACTGGCTATTTCTATGTGGATGTAACCCATATTGGGTGAACCACATTAAATTTTTGTCTTTATTGTCTTGTGTTTTTTGCATTTTATTTCCATCTTTAATTCTTTAATATTTCTCTATGTTTTGTATTCCTAATAATATACCATGTGAACAAAACTAAAATCCAAATGTCTTTGACTAAGTATTTGAAGTCCAATCCATACGAGCTTGATAGGCTAGTTAGATTCATTATAGGAGATAATCCTAGTTCTTTTAGATCTACATCCAAAGGTATCCTTACAACACCCGAAAACTTAAATGATCAAAACCTCATGACTAACTCTACTTCAAAATCTAAAAAATTATAACCCTTCTACATATCTCTTTTCATTGGAGGTTGAAAACTTAGTAACAACATCATAGATTATAGAGCCTTCGATAATGTGATTCTTACCAAAGTTGCTCATGCACTAGGCCTCACATGTAGTAAAATTTTTGGTCGATACTACACCATGGAAACCAAAAATGTACCCTTGATTGGACATATTATAGATGCTTAAGTAAATTTTACTTCATATCCTCAAAAGAAAGTCAAAATGACTATCATAGTTGTAGACATTCCTCAAACTTAAAAAATTTTATTGGGTAGAAGATTTTGCAGATACCTAGGAGTAAAAATACAAATGGATTGGTCTTATGCTATGATTATAGTGAAAGGAGTAAAATAGAGGTTAGAACTTGAGATCAAAATGAAATACATAGTGTATAAATCAGATGATCTTTACATTGATATTTTGTATTAATATACATGCATGGGAAATTACATGATGATGTCTAAAATTGATTTAAATGTTCTAAAGCTCATTGAATGTGATAATAATTGAATATGGATGCTGGAGTTTGATATAAGTTGTTATTCTACTAGTGTAGGTGTTGAATTAGTTTTGGTCTCCCCTTATAATGAGATTTTTTTCCTTCTCCTATAAAGCTACAATTTGAGTGCAAAAACAACACAACATAATATGGAGATTTAATTATAGAATTGCAAGTTGTAGAGGAGATGGGAATAATAAGTTTAAGAGTTCAGGGTGAAGTTGATTTGATTGTCAAGCAAGCTAGAGATTAGTATCAAGTGAATAATGATTATCTAAAACACTATCCTAATAGGGTTTATGATGACATTAATGTTTTTAAAGCTTTCATTATATTTGCAGTATCTAAAGAATAAAATACCAGAGTCAATGCCTTAGTTGTTTATGATTATTTATTGATTCCTTATTCTAATATTGATAAGGACACATACACTATAGAACTAGTCTACTGACCAAGTGCACTTAATAATTTTAAGAATTGGCATGTATTCAAAAATGATGAATAGATCATAAACTTCCTTGAAAAGGTTGATAAATTCAGAAATCTATATTTCAAAGGGAATTATTCTGCCTATAAATAATATCAATCTTAATCCAGTGAATAAAATGTTGAAGGTATTTATGAAACTAAATTGAAAGCAAGATTGAGTCTAAAGATAAAAAATAAATTTATAGAATCATTCAACTTGAGGGGAATAATATTAAAAATTGTGTGGTCTCATTGGAAGAGTTGTTTGATAAGCCTGACATGTACATAAAGAAGAAAATTCAAGAAGAAATAGTAGGATCTCTAGAGTATGAAAGAATAAATAATTGGTACTGCAAAAAAATGTAGATATGTGAACATTGGTAAATGTTGATCCGAGGAAGAAAGACAAAGGTTCATAAATATTTTTAGAGTGTCTAGAGATATATTTACCTAGTGTTATGATAATCTAAAGTATTCTAGACTAATGTAAATGAGGCATACCATTCATTTGCATCCTGATGTTAACCCTTATAGGTAGAAGTAAAGGCATTACAAACCCAAGGCTGCTATAAAAATATACAAGGAACTGAATAAGATGTTGGATGCTAGGATACTCTTTCTAATCCATCACTCAACTTGGGTATAAAACATTGTGCTTATGAGGAAGATGAGTGGATAAATTATAATTTTTATTGATTTTCATAATCTAAATCATATGCCTCTCAAGGAAAATTACCTATTTCCCATAATGGATTATGTCTTAAAAATATTTACCAGATCTAAGATGATGTTCATGCTTGAATTTTTATCTAGATATAATCAAGTGGAAGTGTCTCTTGAAGATCAACATAAAACTATCTTTAAAACTCCCTCGGGTACCTTTGCATATAGGCAGACATTATTTAGACTCATCAATATAGGTGCCACATATCAAACATATATGTACATAGCCTTGATTGATATGAATAAAAATATCATGGTATTATTTTTTGATGATCATATGGTATTCTCCAAAAGGTGAGAAGATCATTACAAATACCTCAATATGGGTTTTGAGAGATGTAGGGCCCATGGCATTTCACTCAATCATATGAAGTCCATTTTTGAGGTCACTAAAGAATTTTTTTGGGTCACATATTTTCAAAGGAAGTAATCAAAATTGATCTTGCAAGAGTGAAGGTGATCCAATATATGTATCTTCTAATTAGTAATCTTGAAACACTTTCCTTCTTTGACAAGGTAAATTTCTTAAAGAGATTCATACCTCATTTTACATAACTCACCAAGCACATCAATTAGATGATGTGAGAAAAATTATCTTTCAAATGGATAAATAATAATAATAATAATTTATTAATGAAATAAATAATGTTATTACTAATTTCCCTATTCTAGTATGTCCAAAATTCAATAAATATTTCATCATGTATTGATATTCCTTCTAAAACACATTGTCAACCATTTTGGTACAAAATAATGAAGAAGGAGAATCCCTAATTACTTTCATAATATATATTCTCAAAGATAAAAAGATAAATATTCTCCTTTTAAGAATCATGCTTATGTCATGATAAAATCCATGAAGAAATATCAAATTATATATCCTAAATTCACATGTACCATAGTGATGGTTCCTAACAAAGTTGTCAAGTATATCTTGACACAATAGGAACTTGACTTGAAGAGAAGAGGGTGGATTGCCAAAGTGAAAGAATAGGACTTAGAAATAAAGCCCACATATTTGGTCAGAGGTAGAGGCCTATGCCAATTGATTTCAGAAGGAGCTAATAGTCAAAGGAAACTTGCAATAGAAGTTAACAAAGAAAATAATGAAGATATACCATTAGTAGTCTTCACTAGCTCCATTGAAAAATGGTGCCTATTTTATTACTTATGAAGAATTCCCTAAACATCTAAGATTCAAGGAGAAAAGAGTGTTTAAAGTAAGAGGTGCCAAGTATATCGTTTGGGATAATACTCTTTTCAAAAAGGGTATTGATAGCTTCTTTCTAAGTTGTGTTCATAAATAAAAATAGAAATTATTGTTAGAGGCTTTCCATAATCAAGCATGTGATGGCCATTTTTATACACCTATCAAAACATTTAAGATCATATGGGCTCACTATTATTGGCCTATGCTCTTCAAAGATTCTTAGGAATGGGTTTTAATAATTGAAGCATGTCATAAATTTATTGAAAGGCTAAGACATTTAACGCTTCTTCTCAAGCCAATACTGATTGAAGAACCATTTCAACATTCAAGTTTGGAATTCATTGGTACAATGAACCCACATTCAAGTGTAAGTCACACTCATGTTCTCATGGCCAAAAATTATTTCAAAAATCTCGTCAAGGCCATTCTTATGAAGAAAACCAAATTTTAATTAGTATGCAACTTCATCAAGGCAAATATCCTAGTTAGATTTGGTATAACCCAAAAAATTATGATAGATAATGCCTCTAATTTATCCTCACCTAAACTCATCAGATTTTTATATGAGTATGTTATATCTTTATCTCATTCATATAATTACTACCCCTAGTGTACTGGATAAGAAAATTCAATTAATAATAACATTGTTATTATCATTTATAAGTTGGTAGATGAGAATCAAAATAATTAGCACAATAAGCTATATCATGCAATGTGGGCAGATTGCATCACTCCCAAGAGAGATATTGGCATGTCTCCATTTCTATCGTTATATGGTATGGATGCTGAGATCTCCATCTGGAGTTACATGCATTACAATTGGAAAAAATAATAAAAGATGAAAATTTCATAAATTATTTTGACACGAGAATCATGTACCTTAGCAAGATAGAAGAATAAAGGATCATGGTCATTGACTAGATCACTGAGCTTTAAAACAAAGAAAAATAACTCTTTGACAAGAGATATAGGAAAAGATATTTCTAAATGGGTGACCTAGTTCTCCTTTGGGATAAGAGAAAAGAGCTAAATGCTATTTATGGAATGTTTGAATCCCTGTGGATTGGAACCTTCAAAATTCATCATTTATATGGTGTCAATACATACTAAATGGCATACAAAGATGGAACACATCTTCCATTTCAATACAATAGGAAATATTGAAAGCATTATTTTTAGTGAGAGTAGGTTGTCCTCTATATGTACATAAGTGAATTAGGATTTTTTATGTTTCCTTTTCCGCTTTGTTGTGTTTGATTTCAATTTTTTTCCCTTTCATTTCTATTTTGGTGTGTTTCCTCTTTTGTCTTATGTAATTCTCTTTTGTTTTTGCGTTGTTTTGTCAAAAAGTATTGAAATAATTATATGACTATATGGCCCAAAGGTTAAGGTACTAATCACTTAAGCCAAGAGATTCTAGAGTTCTCATTTTTCTTTTTCAGTCCAAGTCCCCATTATGAGCCAATTATTTTCTAAAACTTCCTATTTTTTACCTAATGCCCAAACCTCACCCCAAGGACAAAATTTGAGTGCAACATTTATCGTTAAAAATTGTATTTTTTCCCAAAAATCACTTCACAGATTTCAAATACTTGAAGAACTTTTAGAAGTTCCTCAAGTTCACAAAATCCATGAAGTTCCCAAAGATGCATGTGTTACAAACATGCCAAAGGGGAAAAGTCCCCTAAGTCCCAAGTGAACATCAATGAATTTTTAAAATATATTAAAATTAATTCTTTTTATAATTAATTAATATTATAAAGTGTGAATTCATAAACACATAAAATAGTGTAATAATGGCCTTGAATATGTTAAACCCAAAAATTTGGAAAATAAAACTTAATAAAAGAAGATAATAGTGTGTGGGATTAAGATTAAGTGACTTAGTAATAATTAGGTCAAAATTAATTCATTTAAGAATTAATCATTAATTCTTAGCATGTGCAAAAGTTAATATGCATAATGAAGCCTTAAGGTTTAGTTAAGTCAAAATTAGTTTACCAATTACTTTGTGAATGCAAGTGCAAAATAAATGAAAGTAATTGTAAGAGGAACCTTCTTTTCTCTAAGTGCAAGGAGAGGGTTTCTGAAATTTTATGTATAGCATGTTATTTTCAAGAAATGATTAATGAAAAATAAATGTTTGATCTCATTTGTTTATGAAATTAGTGTTATTGTTCATAAATAGATAAATTATCAAATTTATGCACTCACTTTATTGTATGAAAACTTGGAAAAACACTAACTTTGTATTGTTAACTCTTGTGAATTGACTTTGTACCAAATGCACACAACTCAAATCAGAAGAAGACTTTGGGATTCTAAGAAATCTTTGTTTTTTCATTTCATGTACTTCTTATCTTTTCATTTTCCTATAAGAGGAAAGATTCCAACCCAATTTATTGAAATATGAGTTATATAGGTAGTCTTATGTGTATATTCATTTGTGAGTTTCTTTCCCTTCCCCATCTTCTTTGATTGTCTTCCCCCTTTCATGATTATTTATTTTCATTTTTATTTCCTTTTTGTACTTTCTAGTCAAAATTACTCAAACCCCCCCATGCCCCCCACCACCTCCCCTCGCAAAAACATCCCCATTATACAAGGGAGATGCCCCTCTCAATTGTAGAGGAAAATCATAGGTGTCCCATGGTGATTTACCTAATAATGTAAAGTTGTGCTACTATCCATTGGGAAAATCAATGAAATAATCAAGAAACTATGATGACATAAAATATTCATGCCACCACAACTTGAAAAAAAATTATATTCAAACTAAATGTTTGATCTCATTTGTTTATAAAATTAGTTTTATTGTTCGTAAATAGATAAATTATCAAATGTATTTATACTCTCTTTATTGTATGAAAACTTGGGAAAACACAAAATTTGTATTGTTAACTCTTGTGAATTGACTTTGTACCAAATGCATACAACTAAAATTAGATGAAGACTTTTGGCTCCTAAGAAATCTCCATTTTTTCATTTCATGTACTTCTCATCTTTTCATTTTCCTATAAGAGGAAAGATTCCAACCCATGTTATTGAAATATGAGTTATATAGGTAGTCTTATGTGTATATCCATTTGTGGGTTTCTTGCCCTTCCCCATATTATTTCATTGTCTTTCCCTTTTAATGCTTATTTATTTTCATTTTTATTTCCTTTTTGTACTTTCTAGCCAAAATTATTCAAACCTCCCTGCACCCCTCGCCCCCTTCCCCCCCAAACATGCCCATTATACAAGGGAGATGCCCCTCTCAATTGTAGAGGAAAATCATAGGTGTCTCATGGTGATTTCCCTAATAATGTAAATTTGTGCCGCTATCCATTGGGAAAATTAATGAAATAATCAAAAAACCATGATGACATAAAATCTTCATGCCACCACAACTTGAAAAAAATTATATTCTAATTATTCCAATTAGAAATTATTAGAAATTCCTATACATAACTACTACTTCTCAAGGAGTTGTGAAAACCCAATCCACTTTGTGATCAGGGAAGCATATAATTAGACCATTTCTAGTGCTCTTAGTTCACTCAGAATCACTTAAAAGTTTGCTCCAACTTTGAAATATTTACTCAATATTTAGAAATATTTGCTCAACCTTGAAAAACTTTGCTCAATATTGTAAATCTTTGAAACATATGAATATATGCCTCTTTTTATCAAATTTGGTGGACCAACGACATTCAATTTTTGAATTAATATTGTAATTAATAGCATAGATTTTCAACTTTAGATTTATGTTGATGTTTTGGATTTATGACTTTTGTGACTGATATGTCATGTTGATGTCACTTTTAGATATTTTGTTGAATTTATGAATTTCAAAAAAATAGATATTCACCTAATTGTCATGGATTTTTAACTTAAATTTTTAATTGTAATTGCTTGGTTAAGTAATCATAATTAGCCTTTTTACAATTCTTAGAATTTAATAAATTATTATGCACAAATGGTTGAAAACGTTAATTTGCTAGGTCAAAATTTGACTGGAGGTGAATCAGATGAATGTGATGATTAAATATATTGCATTACCCTAATTAGTGATGTATTGATGCAATTTAGAAGATGTACATCAAGTGCATGCAATAATTTGGGCATCTAGGTGGTTTTTGATCTAGTTTGTGCATTATTATGGGAAGTAATTTTAACTTACAATTTCAACACAATAGTGGTGAAAAATGGATGTCTACACTCTTGATGTAAATTTTACACCTAACATATATTTTGGGAAAAACAATAGTTATTTTGTAATTTTTTGGGCCTCCTAAATTAATTTATAACATTTTTAGGAGTTCTAGGTGTGCTAAAAATAAATTTTAAAAACCTCGCATCTCTCAGAGATACAAATTTCTTAGAAGATTTTAACACATGTATTTACATCCACACTAAAACATTTAGACTATTTAAAGTTTTCCTTTAAACTCACTTTTAACTCATCTTAAAGTTGCATAGGCTTTTATTTTTTAAAATTATTATCCTTGATTCAAATTTAAAGTCTCACAAGAGAGGCATCTCTAAAGGGTGACATTATGATGTCTTTATAACACGTGACTTTAGCATCCAAAATTATGACGAATTTTAAGGTTACTTTAGGATATATTACAATGTGCCAATGAAGTGTCTTTATCATATGATGTTTGTGTGTCTTAAAGGGTGACGTTATGATTTATTTAGAGGTAACATTGAGTATTTCTTAAAGTTGACATTATGATGCATGAACATCATGATGTAATAAATTTTAATTATGTAAATATGTCAACTTATGTATTTGATAGATTTAGGATGTCTAAGGTGTGTGTCAATGTCAGTTTGATTTATCAAAACACCATGGTTTGCTAAAAGTCTTTACTTTTCATTTTCCCATCAAAATTGGGAATTCAAAAATTTTGAATTATTGTAAGAGTTTTTGAGTGATTTGACATGTTGTAAATGGATTGGTACTTTTTAAAAAGGTTATTAGGGTATATCCATATGTGTTAAATGTATTTTAACCCTCAATTCAATGTAAATATATCTTAAACCAATCTATAAGCATATGCAATGTAGGAGAAGGTCAAATTAGATGAGTTTGAAGATAAGTCATAGAAGTTGAGAGATTATTGTTAATAGAAACAAGAAAAAAATAAGTTTATGAAAGTGATAATATTATTTTTATGAATAATAGGATATAATGAATTAATGAAGAAAATTTAAATGATACAAAAGAAGGCAAAAAGTAGTAGGTTTATATGGAGAATCTATGGTGTGTGCAGGGGTCTGCAAGTCTATGAGTAGATACTTGAATAAAGGAATGTTTATGTCATAATTGAATTTATTCTTAGATTTAATGAATGATTCCATTTGTTTTTTACTTATCTTCCACATTATTATGATTATTCTTAAGTTTTTAGGATTTACAATACAGTTTCACATAATACATTCTAGAGACAAGGCATTTTCCATATGTTTTGTGATTGCTCAAGATAAAAGGAGAATTGAAAGAATATGAATAATATATGAAAGCATTAATAAATCTAAAAATAATATTTGGAATCCTTTATAATTAAAATTTCCCTCAAATTTTTGTTCCTAGGTCTGCATACATAGTGTTGACTGTGATAATAAGAGAAATAATGGTTTCTTTAGCAATTAAGGGTTATTCAAGTATAAGAAAGTGTTAAATTAGGCTAGGATGATGTGTGAGATTAAAAAAAAAATAATAAGAGCCATTAATAGGGTTTTAAGTTTGAAATATCCTTTTATTATTCCTCTTAGGACTGTGAAGGATTATGTAAACCCTTAACTAGGGTTTTAGTAAACAAAAACATTAATATATTAATAACTAGACATCCAAGGGTAATTAAAATTTATGATGAGATGAATTGTAATGTTTATGAAGATATGAAAGTAAATTCAAGATCTTATAACACCAATAAGGATAATTATGCTAGTTTATCAGTTGTAAACCTATGTATGATAGTCAAAAACCCTATTTTTTACTATCTTTGCCAATATTAAATGTTGTTTTATGGGTGTAAACATATTGGTTGGGTTGAACAATGTCAAATTAAGTAATATAACGTATTAATAGTATAAAGGGTATCAATTTTGAGTCCAAATAAATTGAAGAAGACTGAAGTAAAATAAGACAAACCTACAAATTAAGGCCTAAAACCCTGTCTTTTGTAATTTAGTTAAAATTTAAGGAATGGACAAAGATTGTATGTCAAATTAGGTAAGATTTAAATGGACAAAATGATCCTATTTAATGTATACATTGTTGTCCCCCAAAAATATCACTCATTTTTGGGACAACATTTGAACTATTTTGGTCCTATAAACCAAAATTGTCTCTTCCCTTTCCGAAATTTGTCTTGGGCATTCAAATTCCTCATTTTTCAAACTTCTCAAGAATCTACAGACTCTGCAAGCTTGGATCTATGGACTCTGTAGGCCAAGTTTAATGGGATTTATAGGTTGATTTCTACAGACTTGATTTCTACGAACTCTGCAGGCAGGTTCATTTCTACAGGCGGGTTCAACCAAAAGAATCAGTTTCTAACACTTGGTCATTTTTGAGATTGGTTCAGTGCCTTGGTTCAATCAAAAATCTTCATCGGCAAGAATCTAAGCAAAGAAGGCTTAAACCTTTGAACCATTAAACCAATTTGGTTCAAAGGTTCAACGAGTTCAAAGTTCAAAGGTTCAACACTTTCGGTTCAACGACAAGTTTAATGGCTTAGTTCAACCAAGTGGTTCAACGCTTTGTTTCACTCAGTTGGTTCATCCACTTTGTTTCAACACTTTGGTTCATCCTTTAGTTCAATCAAATGGTTCATCAATCAGTTCAATGTTTCCTTTGAACCATTGAACCAAAGCTTGGTTTAATGGTTGGTTCAACATCTTTTGGTTCAAAGGTAGGTTCATTCAATTAGTCCATCAGCTTGAACCATTTTGGTCCAAAGCTTGGTTCAACATCTTTTGGTTTAAAGGCAAGTTCAAACAAATGGTTCAAAGGCAGGTTCAATCAAGTTCATGTTAAGGTGTGGAGCCTAAAAGCTTCACATATGAGCGCATTACCAAAGTTGCAGGTTTACACAGTCACCGGCGTCAGTCAAGAGCGACCGACGTCGATCCGGTGTAGTTGAAGAGACGTTGGCATCGACAGAGGATCGGCCGACGTCGGTCATAGGCAAGCAGGCAAGAACCGACATCGGTTACCTGTGCGTCTAGAATGTTATTTTCGAGGACAGAAGCGAGTGTTTGCATGATGAGTTTAAGTCTTAGTCTTAAGTTCGCGTTTCTATTATTAGTAAGACTATTTTTAGAGCCCTTGTTCAAGAGGCTTAACTGTTGGTTGTAAGTGCATGCTCAAGTCTCCTAATTCTATATGTAGAATTAGATCTTCTTAGCTTAGTGTGATTATTGTAGTAGTTCATTGTATGTGAATGTTGAAGAACAGTACAGAGTTGTATCAATCCAGGTTGTTGGAATTGATTGTACTTGAGAGAGAGAGCTCTTAAGGGATAGAGATCTAGAGAGATATCTTGTGCATCTGAGAGAGGTGTGGAAGAAAGAAGTTTCTTCAATTGTATTCCTTTTGTAAAGAGTTTAATACAAGTTTTCAGGGTGATTTCTTGTATCTCTTGTTCTTTGCTATTATCTGATTCTAGTTACTTATCTATCTGATTTAATTCTGCGGTTTATTGCTTTCATAAGTGTAATCATATTGTTGGTTGATCCCCAATAAGTGGTATCAGAGCCTTGGTTGTAGGTTTAGAGTTTGATATCCAATAATTGGTATCAAAGCTCAGGTTCACTAACAGGTGGTTCAGATCTATGTAGTGTGTATTGATTATAGGTTGCTCACAAGAGTTTCTGCAGGGATTTTTGTTTGAGTGGGAGAAGCAATGGCAGATGAAAGTAAACTGAGAATGGAGAAGTTCAATGGCAAAAACTATCAACATTGGAGAATGCAGATAGAGGACTATCTGTATCATAAGGATCTATACTTATCGTTAGGTGGGATTGTAAAGAAGCCCACAGACATGGAGGATGAAGAATGAGAAGTTCTTGACAGAAAGACTCTGGGGTCTATAAGACTGAGTCTAGCATCTACTATGATATCTAATTTATCATAGGCAAAAACAATGGTAGAGTTGATAACTACTCTAGCAAATTTGTACGAAAAATCCTTAGCTTCTAATAAAGTATATCTTATGAAGCAGCTATTCAATTTGCATATGCAGGAAGGTGGATCTGTATCTAATCACCTGAATGATTTTCATGGTATTGTAAATCAATTAAGTTTAGTCAAAATTGTATTTGATGATGAAATAAAAGCTCTTTTAATATTATGTTCTTTGCCTGAAATCTGGCATAGCTTAGTAATGGTAGTTAGCAATACTGCATCTGCATCAAATATTTTAAAAGTAGAGGATGTTGTTAATGTTATCTTGAATGAGGAAATTCGCAGGAAAAGCACATAAGAGACATCTGGGAATGCTTTAAGTTTTGAGAGCAGGGGAAGGCAAAAAGAGAAGAGAAAGAAAGGGAGATCAATATCCAAGTCTAAGGGGAAAGGCAGATCCAAATCCAGAAATGGCAGAAGGCCACAATGCTGGAATTGTGGAAAGATGGGGCACATAAGCAGAGATTGCTGGTCAAAGCCTAAGGAGGACAATCAGCACGAAGGAAAAGAAGAAGCAAAGGTTGCAGGTATTGCATAAGATGCTTTAATATTCTCTTTGCATAATAATATAAAATCTTGGATGTTAGATTCTGGTGCATCTTTTCATGCTACCCCTAATAGGGAATATTTCTGTGACTATATCCATGGAGATTTTGGAATAGTATATCTAGGGGATGATGAACCCTATAAAATTATTGACAAAGGTAAAGTGCAGCTGAAAATGCAGAATGGCAACACATGGGTGTTGAGAGAAGTTATGCATGTTCCTAGCTTGAAGAGAAATTTGATTTCTACAGGAAAGTTAGGGGATGAGGGTTGTACAGTAACTCTCACAGCAGAATCTTGGAAGGTGACCAAGGGTGCACTTGTTATGGCCAGAGGTAAGAGAGTAGGTACTCTTTATTTGTGTAATTGTGTTACTAACAATTCTCCTTCTGTATTATCTACTTCAGATGTGGATGCAAAATTGTGGCACTCAAGGCTTGGCCACATGAGCGAAAAGGGGATGTCAATTCTTAAGTCTAAAGGTAAGCTTTCAGATTTGAAAAGCATGGATCTAGAATTTTGTGAGCACTGTGTATTTGGAAAATAGAAAAGGGTTAGTTTTCTCAAGACTAGGTCTACAAAGAAGAAGCATAAGTTGCAGCTTGTTCACACAGACGTGTGGGGACCGGCTCAGGTAGCTTCTATTGGAGGATCACAGTACTATGTTTCATTCATAGATGATGCTACAAGAAACGCATGGATCTACTGTATTAAGAAGAAATCTGATGTATTTGAGATTTTTAAGATTTGGAAAGCTATGGTTGAGAATGAAACAGGCAAAAGATTAAAGTGCCTGAGATCAGACAATGGTGGAGAGTTCTGCAGTTATAAGTTCAACTGGTATTGTTACATGCATGGAATCCGTAGGCAAAGGACGATTCCAAGGACACCTCAGCAGAATGGTATTGCTAAAAGGATGAACAGAACAATCATGGAGTGTGCAAGATGTATGAGATTGCATGCTAGTTTGCCTTTAGAGTTTTGGGCAGAAGCTGTTGACACTACAATGTACCTGATTAACAGAGGACCCTCTACAGCTCTGGATGGTGGAATTCTAGAAGAGGCTTGGACAGGTAAAAAGGTAGATCTTTCTTTTCTCAAAGTTTTCAGTTGTGAAGCCTTTGTGCACGCAGATAAGGAAAATAGAAAGAAGCTCGATGCTAAGTCTATGAGGTGCACATTTATTGGTTATGGCTCAGATGATTTTGGTTTCAAATTTTGAAATCTAGGAACTAACAAGATAATTAGGAGTTGTGACGTTGTTTTCAATGAAAAAGTGATGTATAGTGATCAGCTGAAGAAGCTAAATTAATCTGGGCAGAGCAATAGTGAATTGGACGAGGTGACAGTCCAAAATGAGCTCACGAGAAAAAGAAATAATCACTTGCAGGAAAACACAGAGATCGACATCGGCAGGATAGGAACCGGTGTCGACAGAATAGAAATCGATGTCCGTCATACAGAGACTGATGTCGGTAAGACAGGGACCGACGTCGGTCAGGAAGAACCAGCGTTGACCAGTAACAGGTCTGGAGGTGACCGAGGTCAGTCACTATCAAAGAATTTGGGTGGACAGCATGTTGTGAATGAGTCTCAAACACCCATCAGGAGGTTTGAAAGGGTAAGTAAGCCTCCAATTAGATATTCTCCTTCATTATTCTATTTATTGCTAACTGATGGTGGAGAACCAGAGAGTTTTGAAGAAGCAATATAGGTGGAGTCCAAGAGTCAGTGGGAGCGTGGCATGGTTGAGGAGATGGAGTCCTTAAGAGAGAACCAAACATGGGATTTGGTTGAGTTGCCAGCTGGTAAGAGAACACTGAAGAACAGATGGACCTACAGGTTGAAATAAGGTGAGAATGGATAGATGAGATATAAGGCCAGATTGGTAGTGAAAGGGTTTGCACAAAAGCCAGGTATTGATTTTGGTGAGATTTTTTCTCTTGTTGTTAAAATGACTTCTATACGGATCGTATTGTCTTTGGTTGCTGTTGAGGATTTGCATCTTGAGCAGCTAGATATTAAGACAACATTTCTTCATGGAGATTTGGATGAGGAAATATATATGGAATAGCTGAAAGGATTTGAGGTCAAAGGTAAGGAGAAGTTAGTGTGCAGATTGAAGAAAAGCTTGTATGGCCTCAAGCAAGCTCCTAGACAGTGATATTTGAAATTTGACAGGTTTATGACTGAGCATGGCTACAATAGGTGTCAATCTGACCATTGTGTGTATTTTAAGAGATTGGATAATGGTAGATATATTATTCTATTGTTATATGTAGATGATATGTTGGTTGCAGGATCACACATGCAGGATATCTCTGAGCTTAAGGTGAAATTAGCTCAAACATTTGCGATGAAGGATTTGGGAGCAGCAAAGAAAATCCTTGGCATGAGCATTAAGAGAGATAGGAAAAATCACAGGTTGATATTGTCTCAAGAGGATTATGTGGACAAGGTGTTGAAACGGTTCAATATGCAGGATGCTAAACCGATAAGCACACCTTTGGCTGGACATTTTAAATTGAGTAAAGAACAATGTCCTAATTCACATGATGAGGTAGAGTACATGAGTAAGGTTCCATATTCTTCCGCAGTAGGGAGTTTGATGTATGCAATGGTGTGTACTAGACCGGATATTGCCCAAGCAGTGGGAGTTGTAAGTAAGTATATGGCCAATCCAGGTAAGGAACATTGGAAAGCAGTTCAGTGGATCCTTAGATATCTGAGAGGAACCAGTAGTAGGCACTTGTGCTATGGAGGTTTAGATACTTCTCTACATGGTTATGTAGATTCAGATATGGTAGGTGATTTGGATGGCAGGAGGAGCACTACAGGTTATGTTTTCACTGTAGGTGGAACGGCGGTTAGCTGGATATCTAAGTTGTAGAAGGTTGTTGCCTTGTCAACTACAGAAGCAGAGTATATTGCAGCCACAAAAGCTAGCAAAGAGATGATATGGATGACATGGTTCATGGAAGAGCTTGGAAGGGAGCATGGGAGTTACAGATTATATAGTGATAGTCAGAGTGCAATCCATTTGGCTAAGAATTCAGCTTTTCAGTCAAGAACCAAGCACATACAGCTAAGGTACCACTTCATACGGCAGGTATTGGAAGATGGTGATTTGAAGCTGGAGAAGATCCATACAGATAGGAATCTTGCTGATATGTTAACCAAGCCAGTTACAAAGGAGAAGTTGAATCTTCATTCAACTTCTGTTGGTCTTCATGATTGAGTTGAAGATGGAGGAGCTAGAAGATGTTGCTGTACAGGTACTGGTGCAGCTATTTATCTCCAGGTGGGAGATTGTTAAGGTGTGGAGCCTAAAAGCTTCACATATGAGTGCATTACCAAAGTTGCAGGTTTACACAGTCATCGGCATCGGTCAGGAGTGACTGACGTCGGTCTAGTGCAGTTGAAGAGACGCCAGCGTCGACAGAGGATCGGCTGACGTCGGTCACAGGCAAGCAGGCAGGAACTGGCGTCGGTTACCTGTGCGTCCAGAATGCTATTTTTGAGGACAGAAGCGAGTGTTTGCATGATGAGTTTAAGTCTTAGTCTTAAGTTCGCATTTCTATTATTAGTAAGACTATTTTTAGAGCCCTTGTTCAAGAGGCTTAATTGTTGGTTGTAAGTGCATGCTCAAGTCTCCTAATTCTATATGTAGAATTAGATCTTCTTAGCTTAGTGTGATTATTGTAGTAGTTCATTGTATGTGAATGTTGAAGAACAATACAGAGTTGTATCAATCTAGGTTGTTGGAATTGATTGTACTTGAGAGAGAGAGCTCTTAAGGGATAGAGATCTAGAGAGAGATCTTGTGCATCTGAGAGAGGTGTGGAAGAAAGAAGTTTCTTCAATTGTATTCCTTTTGTAAAGAGTTTAATACAAGTTTTCAGGGTGGTTTCTTGTATCTCTTGTTCTTTGCTATTATCTGATTCTAGTTACTTATCTATCTAATTTAATTCTGCGGTTTATTGCTTTCATAAGTGTAATCATATTGTTGGTTGATCCCCAACAGTTCAACACTTTGTTTCACTCAGTTGGTTCATCCACTTTGTTTCAACGCTTTGGTTCATCAACTTGAACCATCGGCTTGAACCATTTTGGTTCAAAGCTTAGTTCAATGGATTGGTTCAACATTTGGTTCAACCAAGCAATTTAAAGCTTTTAATTCATTGCCGGTTGGTTCATTGCCTTGGTTCAATGGAGTGGTTCATCTACTTAGTTCAACCAAGTGGTTCAATGTTTGGTTCAATCAAATGGTTCAACAACTTGGTTCAACCAAGCGATTCACTCAGACGGTTCAAAGGAGTGATTCAATGTAAAAGTTCAAAGAGCCTCCTGAAGGACAAGTGCCCTTACGGAGGGTACTTGGTTGACAAAAGTACCCTTCAGAAGGGTCATTTTCAAAGAAGACAGTTAAGGTAAATTCTTTCAAAATTTTGTTTAAGGCAGACAAAGGCCTAATTCTTTTAGACTTTTGTCTAAAGGAATTCCTTTAGACAAAAAATCTAAAAGAATTCAAAGAAGCTGTGGGCAGAAAGCCCAAAGAAAATTCCAAGGAGACAAATCAATTCTTCAGACTTTTTGTCTGCGGGAAGTAATTCCATGGACTTTTTATCCATGGGAAAATACCTGTAGAGAAAGCCTGGGGAAATTTCCCATAGAGAAAGCCCAAGAAACAATCCACTAAATAAAAGGACGTGAGAGACTTCTAAGATGAAGGCCACCGAAGGACCCCGAAGGGTAGGTGCCCTTGCGGGGGACTCTCAACTACCAAATTGAAGGGTCACCTTCCCTTCAGGAAGATGTAAAATAAGAAGCCCGAAGGCCATTCAAAGACCACCCAAAGGGTAGATACCTTTGCGGGGGGCTCTTCTCAACCCAAAGTGAATCATTTATTAAGGCCCAAAAGGGTAGGTTCTTTTCAGGAAAGTGCCAAATAGAAAAGTCGAAGAAGGACCAAGGGGTGACACGCCCAAAGACATCAAATTCAAAACAACAAACTAGCCATTGAAAATGTAGTGACAGGGGTGTGAATGCCAATTTAAAGCTCATGAAATAGTCATTGATCCTTTGAATCTACAAACCTGAATGCATTCACAGGCTTTAAGGCCAAGGCCAGTAGAAAGAGATTAAAGAATAGAACAACAAATTGAATTTAGGACCCGATTCAATTAACCAAAAAAGGAGGAACGATGAAGGAAGGATCAGATCACCAGGTGGACATTGAAAGTTGCAAACTTTTAATAAGCGTGACTTGTTTCTATGCATTGAGAAAAATAAATGGGTAGATGCCCCTAATTTACAGCCTGTCTTCCTAACAGTTTTCAACACAACATGATGTGTTACTGTTCCTGAGTCCTTCTTGAAGAGGCTATATAAGGGGCTCTCTTTTATTGTAAATATATCTCTTTTTGGCAATCAAAATGAAACTCTACCCAAATTGAAAGGAATTACTGAGACTTTGAGCTTAGTTTGTTGATCATATTTTGTTATTGGAATAAGAAAGCAAGGGACTTTTTAGAATTTGTGTTATGATATCTTTGTTGTTGGGGAAACTGTTCTTATGTATTTTTCCTTAATATATTTTTTGTTCCTTTAATTCAACAAGTAGGATTACTGAAATTAGTCAAGAAGCTGTCCTGAAGAGTCAACTGTGGAGAGACTTTGAGCCCCCATAATTGACTTTAGTATGTTTTCTTTTCATTTTTGTGTAAAGGACTTTAGGATGAATTTGTGCCCTCATTGTCCTTCGTATATTACTCTTGAGCAATTCAAGTGGAGACTTTGTGCTGCATCTCAATTTGTTGGTTATTATGTCCTTTGCTACATTTTACTGTTACTACCAGGAGTATTCTTGTGGCTGGCTGAATAGTACTTCTAAAAGAAGAGGAGTGATGTCTGTCATTTCCCTTGAGTTTTTCCTTTGATCCGCACGCATCATCTCTGAAAAAAGAGAGATGGATGGTTTGTCCTACCCTTGAGTATTATTTTTTGTTAATACACACACACACACACACACACACACACACACACACACACACACACACACACACACACACACACACACACACACACACACATATAGGGAACCTCCCCTTGATGAGAGGAGAGATCAGTCCCCTTTTGATGTGGTAAACCTACACATTTGGACGACTAATCTTCCTACTTTGGCTGATCAGACCTATTTTTTTTATCAGTATGCTGATCGACAAAATATTCAACCAACATAAATATATTGAGTTTTGAGTAAACTTTCCAAGTGATAAGGAGATAAATCTATTTACAATGATGAAAAGCCTATTTTCTTATGTTTTTGTGACAATCAAGAATTAGTAAAGAATGTAACCCATATACCTTGTATTTTTGACTAAGATAAACTTAAATAAGTTGAAACATGTGTTTATAAGATATATATATCTAATTAAATTCAAGAAACAACCCTACTAAGTGAGAACAATTCTAGTGAAGAGATCTATTAAGTCTTTATATTGTTTACCATTAGACCTTGTAAGTAAGTTAAAGATCAGTCCTTGTCATAAGATGGAGAAATATGACATGATGCAAGAAACCCCCTTTCAATTCATAATGATATTAGATCTTGATAAAACCTACTTTTGAGACAAAGTTACATACCTATAAGATAGGTCTAAAATAATATTCTTATTGCTTGAGAAATATTCAGGCAAGACAAGATATAGGGTGGTGTCATGAGATAGAGATCTTTAATAGAATCTTATTATAGTATCAAGTGATCAAAATTTAGTAGTAAATATCTATCATAATAGGCTTAGGATCCATTGAATAAGGCTATAAGTTGGTTGACAGTTAAAGACATACCTCCTTTGAAGAAAGATCCCAGTAACAAAACAAGATAAAGATAGTTATTAGTGATGAGTGGAAGGATTAAGACAAGAGGAGTAAAATAAATTTGATAAATATTATAGCCTTTGAATAAGTTAAATAACATTCATTAAAGGAGGCCACTAATGATTTCAAGGACAATACAATCGTAGTTAGGATAAGACCAAAAATAAATAATTTGGTAGACATAGAAGTGGCCTACTTACATCAAATGGTATCAAAAAGTGAAATTAATTGAGAAGTTCAAAGAGGTTCTTGTAACTTTAATAAAGGGAAGGTTAGTAGTCCTATATTCTCTTAGGGCTTAATAAGGTAAGAATAAGAGCACATTGAGGCTTAGAGAGAAGGAATCCAAGGTGAAATAGACTTGAAAGTGTCAAAAGAACAAGTAGAGACTTTGGGTGAGGCACAAGAAGAAGTAAAAAAATAATGGAAGGACTGAAAAGAGAGAAGAACCAAATATAGAGGACTAGTGAGGTGAGAAAATAAGACATGATTCAAATAGAGATATATGAGATGAAGCAGACTCTAGCAGACTTAATACAAGGTTTGGAAGAATCAATCCAAAATAAATCAAGATAGGGTTTCATATTTATAAAGGTGGTCAAGTGGCGAATCAAATAGATTAAAAAAAGGAAAAAGACGTAGCAAGAAATTAGAAATTGGTAAAGGATGATAAGGATGTTATAGAGGCAACCCAAAGAGAAACTTGGAGAGGCAATTAGGCCTCAAATTTTTTATTCTAATAATATATTGAAATGTGTGATTATAGGTATGAAAGTTGATGAAAAGAGGGATCAATTTGAGGGCTCAAAAATCGAAAATAACAAGAAAAACAAGTTGATAATGAACCATAGATGGTTGCAGAAGTACAACATAAAGAACAAGAGAAAAGAATGATCCTCAACCAAGAGGATTAAAGCATAATCAAGAGAGATGAAGGTGAAAAAGAACAGGTGCATGATGTGAATAAAGAGGTAGAATTAAAGTTTCAAGATGAAGAAGATGATGTAGAAGATGAAGACTAGTTGATAAGCCTCATTGAAGGCTCGAAGGAGTATTTGAAGAAAGAAGTGTCCATGGAATGATAAAAGATTTCAAATCTAATGATTTATTTTTTTTTGTGAGTGAAAATTAGTTAGCTGATAAAATAGAAGCATTAGACCATGCCTTGAATAAGGAAGTAGTGGATTTCAATGAAGAAACACCCAAGTTAGTGCTTGGAAGGATAGAAGATGAAGAAGAAAAAAAAGATAAAATAATTGATAAATCAGATTACAAGTTAGAAGGACAAGTGTGGTTGAAAGATACACATTATGAAATCCAAATATATCCATATTTTATATATAATGCTTTGTTAAGATGTGTATGTGAAGTTTATTAGTTGAGGAGCTTAAAATCATAGAGAAAGAAGGTATTGAAAGAGCTAAAGTAAATAATATACAAGTTGCAAGAGAAGACATCCTCATATTGGAGGTAAAAGCCATAAATAAGAAGATGGAATGAAAATTTAATCCATAAAATAAGATTAGAGAGAAATAAAAGAGTGCAATAAAGGAAAGAAGAACTATGTAGGTACAACACAACTGGTGGAAAAGGAAAAACAAATCAAAGCTTCATTTTAGTTGGAGCTCAAATTTTCCCACATGGGGAATATGATGCAGGAGCATCATGATGTAATCAATTATAATTATGTAAATATGTCAAATTATGTCTTTGATAGGTTTAGAAGGCTTAATTGGTGTGTCCATGTCAGTTTGACTTCTTCAAAACCTCATGATTTGCTCAAAATTGGGAATTTAAAAATTTGAATTATTGTAAGAGTTTTTTAGTGATTTGACATGTTGTAAAGGGATTGGTCCTTTTTTAAAATGTTATTAATATATATCCATATGTGTTAAATGTCTTTTAACTCTCAATTCAATATAAATATATCTTAAACCAATCTAGAAGCATATGTAATGTAGGAGAATGTCCAATTAGGCAAGTTTGAAGATAGGTCATAGAAGTTGAGAGATTCTTGTTGATAGAAACAAGAAAAAAATAAGTTTTTATAAGTGATAAGATTTTATTATAAATAATAGGATCCAAAAAATCAATGAAGAAAGGATAAATAACAAGGATGAAGGTGAAAAATAGCAGGTCTGTGTGGATAATCTATGGTGTATACAAATCTATGAGCAAATACTTGAATAAAGGAATGTTTATGTCATAATTAAGTTGATTATTAGAATTAATGAATGAGTAAATGCATGAATCCAATTTTTATTTACTTAACTTCCACCATGTCATGTTGATTCTTAAGTTTTCAAGCTCTACAATATAGTTTCACATAATATAGTCTTGAAATAAAGGTGTTTTCCATATTTTTTGTGAATGTTAAATCTAAAAGGAGAATTTAAAAAGAAGGAAAAATATATGGAAGTATTAATAAAGCTAAAAATAATCTTTGAAATCCTTTAGAATTAAAATTTCCCTTAATTTTTGGTTTTTATGTATGCATACACAGTCCTAACTATGATAATACGTAAGAGAAATAGTGGTTTATTTAGCTATTGAGGATTATTCAAGTATAATAAATGGTTAAAATAGGATAGGATGATCTGTGAGAGGATTGAATAATCATAAATATCCAGTAATAGGATTTAAATTTTTAAATATCTTTTTATTCTTGCTCTCGATTTTGTGGAGGACTATGTATACCCTTAACTAGGGTTTTAGTAAATAAAAACATCAATATTTTAATAACTATCCATCCAAGGGTCTTGAAACGTTATGAGGATATGTATTTTCATGTTTATGAAGATATGAAATTAAATTCAAGGTTTTAGAACATTAAGAAGGATAATTATGTTAGTTTGTCAGTTACAAACCTGCGTATGATAGTAAAAAACCCTACTTTTTACTCTCTTTTCCAAATGTTAAGTGTTGGTTAATGGGTATAAACATATTGGTTGGGATGAACATTGCAAATTTAAGTATTAGAACCTTTTGATAGTATAAGGAGTCTCATTTGTGAGTCTAAATAAATTCAATAAGACTAAAGTAGAATAAAATAGACCTAAGACATAAAGCCTAAAACCCTATCTTTTGTAATATAGTCAAGAATTTAGGATAATAAATGGACAAAGATTGTATTTTAGGTCAGGTAAGATTTAAATGGACATAAGAATACTATTTCATGTATTCAAAGACTGAGTTTTGAGTTAAGTTTCCAAGTGAGAAGGAGATAGATCTATTTATAAATTTGAAAACCCTACTTTCTTATCTTTTTGTGATAGTCAAGCATTCGTAAATAATGTGACCCCTATATCTTGTATTTTTGACTAATATAAACTTAAATAAGGTTGAAATATATGTTTATAAGATATAGAGATCCAATAAAATTCAAGAAATAACCCAACCAAGTGAGAATAGATGTAGTGAAGAGATCTAGTAAGTCTTTATATTATTTACCATCATACCTTGAAAGCAAGTTAAAGATCAATCCTTGTCATAATATGGATAAATATGACATGATACAAAAAACCCCCTTTCAAGTCATAATGATCTTAGGTCTTAATAAAATATTCTTTTGAGATAAGGCTACATACCTATAAGATAGGTCTAAAATAATATTCTTATTACTTGAGAAATATTCAGGTAGGACAAGATATAAGGTGGTGTCATGAGATAGAGATATTCAATAGAATATTATTATAGTGTTAATTGATCAAAATTTAGAGTAAATATCCATCAGAAGAAGCTTAGGATCCATTGAACAATGGCATAAGTTTATTGACAGTAAAAGATAGACCTAGTTTGAAGAAAGACCCTGGTAAAAAAACAAGACAAAGATAGTTATCAGTGATGAGTGGAATTATTAAGAAAAGAGGAGTAAAATAACTCTGATAAATAATCATGCCATTGAATAAGTTCAAGAAGATTCAATAAAGGAGGCCACTAATGATTTCAAGGACAAGACAACCCTAGTCAGGATAAGACCTAGTTGGATAGACTTAGAAGAGGCCCACTTACATCATATTGGTTCTTTATGTGTATGTCATACAATTATGCACACTTTAATTTAAAAAATTGCATGTATTGAGCATAACCCATATTGGATTTTTTCATGTCGTATTATTTTCACATGCACAAAATTATCACATAACTTATGTAAAGATCATCTTGCATCTAGAAAACATTTTTCACATCACAATGCTACATTTCTATTCAACACATCACTTCTACATAGAGCCTCTCACACCTAGGAAAACCCATGCCACATCTCATGCACCCTATACAATGCTTGTCATCACACTACATCCATGTGGATTTACAAATGGAAATTCTTAGTTTTTTGACATGTCATGTAATACCTTAGATTAACCATCTAACTGATAAGGTTGACTACTACACACTTGGAATAAGTTCAACCATTACATGAGAAGAAAATGAAATGAATTTTTACCATTCTATTTGTAACATTCAATAATTGTAAATACTTTATTATATTTTGTGTATAAATATGTAACATATGCATTTGCACTGAGGTTGATGATATACACAATGATAGTGATAGATAACATTCCATTAATATCTAACCTTTCTCACATGCATTGTATTCACACCTCCAATCAAGGTAAATAAAAGGAAGTGTTTCCACTCTTGATTATAGGAACCTATATTTGTAGCCTTTTTATATCATTACATGTCTCTGTATGTTGTCCTTATTCATTATTATTAAATTGAAGTTACATTTCCTTCAAGTATCATCTTTTTGCTTACTTAAATGATTATTGGTTTACTTTCTAGAAGATAAAATAATGTGCATTATTCATAATATCATAGTGAATATCTGAGTGTAAGGTTATCCCATGCGTATAACATACTAGGCCTAGGGCCCTAATCATTGGCTAGAGCATATCTATTTTATATGATTTTAAACATGCAAGTGCAATGATAGAAGGAAGTATTACTTGTCAGATATTTTTCACCCTACCCAGAAGAATGTCATAGAAAAAGTAAAATATGTGACACCCATTAGAAACCTCAAGCAGTCCCATATGTACAAAAGCTCATTGTAAATGCCCTAAAATCTTAGTGCACATAACTCATTTTTAAAAATTATTCCAGTTTATGATGAAGCTCAACATGATACCTTTAAATTCTCTCTTAAAAGAATGATCAATATTAGTTTTAGCAATGATATTGAGTCTAACTTTATAATAGGTTGTCACATTTATGTTTAGGGGGATTGATATGCCCTATTTGAGTGCCCAACGTAAGTAACTAAATAATTTTTTTCATGGGGAATAGCATGTATGAATCTACATTATTTTGTTGCATTTGTGTTTAAAGGGCTCAATATGCCCAATTTTAGTGCCCCATGTAACCAATCAAGTGATTGGGTACATGGAGAAGTCAAATAGAGAATAGTGAGTGTGATTTTACATTAAACTATCACATTTGTGTTTACAGGTCTTAATATGCCCTATTTCAGTGCCTCATGCGACCAATCAATTTATTGGTTGCATGGGGCACTCAGATAGGTCATATCAAGTATGAATGTACATGAGGTTGTTATATTTGTGTTTAAGGGCCTCAATATACCCTATTTAAGTTTTTCATGCGACCAATTAAGTGACTCGTTACACAAGAATATCAAATAGGGCATGCATGGAGTCTGAATTTACATTAGGTTATCACATTTATGTTTAGGGGTATTGATATGCCCTATTCTAGTGCTTCATATAGATAATCATGGAATTAGTTTCATGGTTCACTCAAATAGGGCATATCGAGTCTAATTTTACATTAAATTGTCACATTTGTGTTTATAAGGCTTGATAATCCCTATTTGAGTGCCCCGTACAACTAATCAAGTGATTTTTAGCATGAGGCACTTAATAGGGCATATCAAGTTTGAGTTTTCATTAGGTTGTTGTATTTATGTTTAAGGGGTTTGATATGCCATATTTTAGTTCCCTATGCAATGAATCAAATGATTAGTTGTATGAGGCACTTAAACAAGGCATATTGATTCTAAATTTATAGTAAGTTATAAAATTGTGTTTAGGGGGATAAATATACCCTATTTGAGTGTCCATGTAACTAATCAAGTGATTGGTTGCATGGAGAACTCAAATAGGGAAAATCAACTCCCAATTTATATTGGGTTGTTACATTTGTGTTTAGGGAATCGAATATGCCTAATTTTACTACCTCATACAATGAATCAAGTGATTGGTTACACAAAGAACTTAAATAGGATATATTAGGTCTAAATTTACATTAGGTTGTTGCATTTGTCTTTAAGGGGATCCATATTCCCTATTTGAGTGCCACATGCAATGAATTGAGTGACAAGTTTCACAAGGTACTCAAATAGGTAATATCTAGTTTAAATTTACATTAGGTTGTATATATGTTAAGAGGGATATGTATTCCCTATTTAAGTACCCCATGCAACGAATCAAGTGATTAGTTACATGAGGCACTCAAATATAACATATCTAGTATGAATTTACTAATTATTTTGTTATATTTGTGTTCAAGAGTTTTGATATGCCCTATTTGAATTCCCCCAACAAATCAAGTGATTGGTTTCCCAAGGCCCTCAAATAGGGCATATCAAGTATAAATTTACATTAGGTTTCTTAATTTGTGTTTTCGGGGCTTGTTATGCCCTATTTTAGATCCTCATGTAATAAATTGAGTGATTAGTTGCACATGACACTCAAGACTATGTTTCAATAAAGTATTGGAAGAATTTTGTCAAAAATCTAAAGGAAGAGTGTTATCTTTTCCACCACTTTGAGGAGAAATACATCAAGTTCCACAAATTATGCCATTGTAAAGAGTAATCAATGTAAGAATACACCAATGAGTTTCATGACTACATCACACACCTACATGATAACTTAACCGAACAACATAAGGTTTTGAAGTAAAAAAACATAATTTCACCTTATTTCCACATGAAGTACATCAATAGATATCCAAAAGCTCATTACAAATACCCTAGAAATGCAATGCACCACACTCTTTGACCAATTATATGATTTGATTATGTATCTCAACATGACACTTTTAAATTCTCTATCTGTCTCATAGTATGTTCAACAATAGTTTGAACAATTGACCCCTTCAAATCACAATCCAATGTTGGCATTCCCATGTTTGAAGGAAAAATAAACACCACATCATTTGATGCCTGGATTTAACAACTCAAGGCATACTTCTCAATCAATCAATTCACCAATGATGATAATATCACCTTTGCCATTTTTTATATGTCCATTATGGGGGTTAAGTAGTTGGATGATTTGAGTGTGTAACACATACAAGACTGCATTCCTATTGATTCTTGGAAGACTTGTGTTGATGCATTGAATGAGTAGTACTATCCTATCTGCCACATTAAATATGAATACATCAAGATTCACTAATTTTTCCAATGCAAGGAACAATTAATGGAGTACTAAACCAATAATTTCTATGACTACACCTTATGTCTATGTGATAGATTGATTGAACAACATAAGGTGTTGAAAAGCATCAATGGTACTTTCACCTTATATCCTTATGAAGATATATTTTTTAAATTTTGACACTTTGGGGTAAGCTTATCATAATTCCACCAAGATCAAAGCCAAGGAAAATATGAAGTAGGATATAACATATTCATCTAACACCATGTGTGAGAGCCATGCCATGCATATCTCCTCATCTCAGCCTCATGTGTAGAATAAAAATGATTTTCACAAAATAAGTCAAGTTAATAAGGCTTCACAAAACTTGAATGATTTTGTACCTTCTACTTCAAATAAAGGAAATAAGTCTGGTGAAAACTGGTACCATCAACATCTCTCACACACCCATGGTGACTTTGAATGTGGTGCACAAAAATCCTTACATTCATATTCTACATCCACTCTCGTGTAGATGGATGACACTAATATAGATGCCACTTGTCTAAGCATTAGTGCCACTATAATAGGCACCTCTTAGGAGAAAGAACACATCTCCCACACCAAATTGTTGGTAAAGAGTTAGCCTATTCATGTAATTATTGAGTGTGGATGTGAGAATAACATCATAGTGTAAGGCATAATATAGTGCCTTAGGCCTTTCTATTACTATTCATTCCAATCCATACTCCTTGTGGTAGCTTTATTAAAAGAAATGTATATGGGTCCAATGATAATGCACCTTACAATCTAAATTCAAGCCTATGGAGTACATCGTCACTTGTGACATTGCACCTTTATGGCTTTGTGACATCTTTCTAGGGATATCATATTTTTATAACTCGATTAGGGGTATAATATTGTATAACTCAAAACTAGTCCAAGAGGTTATCAATACATGATAGTGGGTATTGATTCTTCACTGGGATTTTGTTAAATGCATGATAGTTTTTGCAAAGATGTTAAAATCCGTTCTTCTAGGGTGTGAGGACTATTAGATTCCCACAAGGATAAAATCTAGGAATGAACTTAACCTAATAGAGGAGCTCTTGTATTTATCACCAAAGCTCATCATTCTTCCAATATACACTTTGATATAGAGGGATATTTAGAATAGGGTATCTTATAACTAAATCTATGTACTTTTTTAATACACAATGTGTCAGAATATCTTCAGGCTCTATGAAGACTCTATTTTGTTATTTTAGTAACTTATCAAGCTACTACTATTGTAAAATTATTTGTATTGTGCACAATGCCAATGTTTTCTTCATTTATGGGCAATATAAACTCCTACAGGTACAAGATGAGTTTACAAAAAGAATTGGCAAAGACTAAGATGACTTTTGTCATTGGATATGACTCTAAGAGGTTTAAGAAAGATATATTTTGTTCACATATAGTTCAATGATATGGTTTGGCTTGATATATATCATGAAAATCATAGACCTCTAAAGGTGCAATTTCAAAAGTGATAGTGTCCTCCATAGGCTTGAGTTTGTACTAGAAGGTGAATTATCATCGGGGACCTATATACCCTTCCCCTACTGAAGCCACCCCAAGGATTATGACATGTAATGCAAAGTGGTGAAAAGGTGAATTTTATTCAAAGATTTATACCCTTCCCCTACTCAAGCCACCCCAAGGATTATGGCTTGTAATGCACAATATTGGAATGGCCTAAGATCTAGGATGTGTCTTCCAATATGATGTTCTTTTGATGTCCAATGACAATGAATACATGAATATGTTAACCCTTCACCCAAAATTAAGTGTGGAAGAGTTTTTATCTCTCCTTATATGTGTCTATGGTAGTGAAACTCTAGTGCTCAGTCAAGTGGAATTTGGATCAATGCCATTTGTTCGCACATGACCAAATGTAGACTATGAAATTAAGGATTTTCTTGTACAACATTTGAAGTCATCATGTGTGTGAGTGATGTTGATGGCACAACTTGTCACCTAACTTATTCTTGCCTTTATTTCTCAAAGTATAAGGTGTAGGAAACTTAGATTTTTGTGCATCCTTCACCTTATTTCCTTTGAAAAAAATATTATACTGCTATGTAGGAGGCTATGATGAGAAGTTTTACATGGGTTGTCTCTTATTCACAGAATTGTAGTAAGAGGTGAGATGTTTGTTCATTTTTTCCTTGGCTAAAATATTAGAAGCATTTAGATAAGTTTTCTCCAGAGTGTTAGATGTCAAAAACTATATCTTTGTAGTGATATAAATTGAAATTATGTTGATGTAGTTTAACACCCTATGTTGTTCAGTCAAACTCACATAGGAATGTGGTGGTCATAGAAAGTGGTGGTGTAGTCTTCCAATAACTACTTCTTGTGCTAGTGTAATTGGTGAAACTTGATGTATCCATCCTTAAAGTGGTGGAGAGGATAGTACTCCTCCTTCAACATATTGAAAAAAATATTTAGAGGATGATTTTTTAATGGTCTAAATGTTGTAGTGTGTAAGTGAATCCATTTGTCAATATCCTCTTAGCTCTCATTATTTTAGAGAGATAAGAGGTTTGTAAAATTATTTTTAGCACATTTATAACTCCTAAAAATAGTATAAATCAATCTAGAAGGCCCAAAAACCTAAAAAATTACCATTAGTTTTCCAAAAAGAAAATGCCAAGATGAAAAGTTACACCTAGAGAACCTTATGTTCAATACTAAAATTTTGAAAACTAAATACTAACCAAATTGGATTTTGAGAAAATATATTTTAAATAGTAACTCCTACAACTTTGGAATTGATTTTAGAAGACCTAGAGTATCCCTATTTTATTTTAATTAGAAAAATAAATGTAAATTCAAGGCCTTATACATCTATTACAGACATAAAAAACATTATGATATGCACTACAAAGGGCATTCACACTTTGTATTGTATAGGGTGTGCATCTTTTGTGCTACATAGGGTGTGCACATTTTACACTACATAAGGTGTGCACATTTTACACTACATAGGTTGCACTCCCTTTATAATGCATAGGGTACATGCCCTTTGTAATGCATAGAGCACACACCCTTTGTAAAGGTTGCACACACTTTGAAAAGGGTGTGTGCCCTTTGTTTTGACTTGTTTAAACTTTAGTGTGTTTCCCTCCAAAATAGCTATGGTTTTAGGTTTTGAGGATTTGAACCTAACATTTAGATCTACAGTATACCAACCCATATGAATTTTACTAAATTTATATGTTTTAATCCTTCATAGACATGTTTAAGTAGGAAATTTTATTTTGGATTTTAAAAAAATTACATAAGTTTGTAAAGGGGAGAACTTAGTTTTATAATATATAATTTTTTAATGTTAAATTATTATTTTTATATATTGCTTAATCTCTAGACAATATTCCTTATTAAGGTTCATCCATATGTCATTAAAAATAGACCATTAATCAAATTTTTATAAAACTTATATCTCAATAATCTACACATCATTGACTATGCTTTAAAAAAATGTTTTTTGATTAAGTTATGGTTAAAAAGTTGTGTCTGTACACTTGCAGGTTTATTTTTTCAAATTTCCTAACTTTTAACATTAATTAAAAATATGTTAATTGAAAAATTAAGAAAAAATATTATCAACAATATTAAGCAATTTTTATATTCTTATATGTGATTTCATAAAAAAATTATTTATTTACTCCAAAAAGTGTGCCCATACACATGACATTCAATTATTTTTTTCATAAAATTTACTATATCAATGTCATAAATTAATCAATTTTACACACTTTTCTCATCTAGGTATTATATATATAAATTAAAAATTCCACATCTCATCTTCTTACGTTACCATAAAAGTCTTTGTCCAAGTGTCTCTAAAAGTCTTTCCAAGTTTAGGTATCACTAATTTGAGAAGAAGAAAAAAGTGTCACTTTAAGACCCCCCTTTTGTCCCCCATTACCATACACCCACCATGTAATTTTAATTCCCTCCTCAGAGTATTGGACAATAGGCAGTGTTTATCCATTCATCAGAGAGTGGTTAGAGTTAGCTTAACCCATAATTTTCCTATTTTCATAGGTTTACCTAGTGTCAAAATTAGAACTAGGGTTTTAAAGTGAAGGAGGTAATATGTTAGATATTAAAAATATAACAATTTACTAATATTACACAAAATAATGGATTAAAATTATAAGGATTATCATGTGCCAAAATGGTTAGGCACAATTTATAGGAATGGATCTAGTAGAAGGCAAACACCTATATCTGACATAGGGATCTAGATCCTGACATACTCATCCAACAGATCTTGATATCTAATTTATTGATCCAAGTGATTATTGATCCATTTTTAGCCCTTATTATCATCCACACGTAGATTCATACTTGAACATAACAATAACAAGCTAAGTATCTTAGTCCTCTTACTACTTTCTATAAATAGTAAAACATAATTAAACATCTACTTGCAACATTCAAATTTTCTCAATTTAGACATATCTTAAATGATTTGAATATTCAAATTTTTATGCTTGTTTATATAATTAATCTAAAATAAGGTAAAATAAAAAAGGTATCCATATCTAAGGGTGAGTGTAGGGAATTGGGGAGCCAAAATAGGGTCTTAAGTGGACATGTTTTTCTTAAAAACATAAAACCTCAACTTGTATTGATTATTTTAGATATCTACAATCACAATTTGAAGATGTCATAGGAAGATGAATTATAGCATTTCGAGTCTATCTTTTAAACTACTATTTTTTTTGAAATGGTTAAGTATAAGTAGGTTAAACATTAGAAATTAAAGGAGGTAGTACTATTTTTTTTAGAAAAATCATACTAGATAGTTGTCTATGCGCCCCACCATTTTTTGAGCATCGTTTTCTTTTTATTTAAACACCTTGGTAGAAAACTAGGTAAGATCATCTAGTTTTCAACCTATATATTTTGAAAATTAATTAATGAATATTTTTCTTTTAATAATTTAACAAGTCAATATACCCTAAAATATGATAAAAAAATGTTGTGCCAACTGTGTGCACCCCTAACTACCTCAAAACATATCAAAAATTAGTTTTTTTAATGTGTATATAATTAGATCTAGTTTGCAACCATATGTTTTTTTGTTAGTTTGGATCAACGAATCAAAAGATACATAAACAAAGATGAACATGAATAATTTCAGCATATAGCGCTACAAAAGACATAGTCAATAAATATAAATAACAATCTTAAAACAATAAAAATAAAAAAAATCATATATTTAGAAAGAAGAGACTTAGTCAATGTTGTAGTACTTTTTTCAAGGAAAAATTCTATAAAATGGATAGTGTCTATCATGGGTGAAGTTGCATTTTATTATTGTTAGTAGAAAAAATGCATTTGACTATGTGTTGTAGGTCCATACTTGAGGCTCAGGAATCTAAGCCATTCCTAAGCCTTAACACATGTGCTAAAATTTCATGGTAATGAACCACATACGTAGAATTACTAGGCACACAAAATTACCACGCACATGAAATTATTGCATACACGAAACTTCCAATTTAGGGCTTAGGGCTTAGGGTATATAGGATTTAGGTTTTAGGGTAAAAGGTCCAATCATAAATAAAATAGGGCATAAAATAAATGTTGTTTTATTAGGGATAAAATTATTTTTTTAGAGTTTAGAATTCATGGTTTAGGGTTTTGGGCTTAGATTTTAGGGATTAGGGCATATGATTTATGTTTTAGGTTATATAAGGTGTAATCACAAAGGAAATTGGGGATAAATTAAGTTTTTTGAACCTATTTATGACTATAAAATGTGATTTTGGGTTCAGTTATCCCCTACATCACCATAGATTGAGTGGATTAGTTAATTGGGGCAATGAGTGATGCGATTTAGGCCAAATTGAGCCATATGAAAATAATTAAACATTATTATAAAGAATGTTAATTGTGGATAAATCATTTAGTTTAGGGTTTATAACTTAGGGATTAGAGTTTCATATATATACGAGATAGGGTTTAGGGTTTAAAGTCTAATAAGGAAGGCAATTAAGGATAATTTGAGTTGATTAAACCTAGATTTATGATCATAATGTGTTTTTGGAAATAAGGTTTATGTTTTAGGATGTATTAGGTCTAATCACAAAGGTAATTGGGGTTAAATTGAGCTCTTTGAACCTATTTGTGACTATAAAATGTGATTTTAGGCTCAATTAGCCTCTATGTCACGATAGATTGAGTGAATTAGTCAATTGGGGCAATGAGTGATGTTATTTGGGCCAAACTGAGCCTTGTGAACCTAATTATTAATGTAAAGGATGTTAATTACATGGATAAATCATTTAGTTTAGGATTCAAAATTTAGGTTTTATGGTTTAGGGATTAGAGTTTTAGGTATATGCGAGATAGGGTTTAGGTTTAGAGTCTAATTACGAAGGTAATTGGGGACTAGTTGAGCTAATTGAACCTATTTATGACCATAATGTGTTTTTGGGCATAGGGTTAATGTTTTAGGGTGAATAAGGTTTAATATCAAAGGTAATTAAGGCCAATTTAAGCTCCTTAAACCTATTTGTGACTATATAATGTGATTTTGGGCTCAATTGGCCCCCAAGTCACCACATATTGAGTAAATTAGTCAATTGGGGTAATGAGTGATGTGATTTGGGCCAAATTAAGCACTATAAACCTAATTATTATTGTAAAGGATGTTAATTACATATCTAAATCCTTTAGTTTAAGGTTTATAACTTAGGGTTTAAGTATTAGAGTTTTAGGTACATGCGAGATAGGGTTTAGGGTTTAGAGTCCAATCATGAAGGTAATTGAGAATAATTTGAGCTAATTAAACCTATTTGTGACCACAATGTGTTATTGGCCATAGGATTAATGTTTTAGGGTGAATAAGGTCTAATCATAAAGGAAATTGAGACCAATTTAAGATCCTTGAACCTATTTGTGACTACAAAATGTGATTTTGGGCTCAATTGGCCCCTAAGTCATAATAGATTGAGTAAATTAGTCAATTGGGGTAATGAATGAGGTGATTTGGGCCAAATTGAGCACTATGAACCTAATTGTTACTGTAAAGGATGTTAATTATATGGATAAATAATTTGGTTTAGGGTTTAGGTATTAGAGTTTTAGGTATATGAAAGATAGAGTTTAGGGTTTATAGTCTAATCACAAAGGTAATTGAGGACAAGTTGAGCTGATTGAACCTATTTGTGACCATAATGTGTTTTTGGGCATATGTTTAATGTATTAAGGTGAATAAGGTCTAATACTAAAGGTAATTGAGACCAGTTTAAGCTCCTTAAACCTATTTGTGACTATATAATGTGATTTTGGTCTCCATTAACCCCCAAGTCACCATAGATTGAGTAAATTAGTTAATTGGGGAAATGAGTGGTGAAATTTGAGATAAATTGAGCACTGTGAACATAATTATTATTGTAAAAGATGTTAATTACATGAATAAATCATTTGTTTTAGGGTTTAGGGATTAGACTTTAAGGTATATGCGAGATACACTTTAGTGTTTAAAGTCCAATTGCAAAGGTATTTGAGGACAATTTGAGTTGATTGGACCTATTTGTGACCATAATGTGTTTTGGGCATAGGATTAATGATTTAGGGTGAATATGGTCTAATTACAAAGGTAATTGAGACCAATTTAAGCTCCTTAAACTTATTTATAACTATAAAATGTAATTTTGGGCTTAATTAGCCCCCTGGTCATCATAAATTGAGTGAATTAGTCAATTAGGGTAATGAGTGATTTATTTTGGGTCAAATTGAGCCCTATGAACCTAATTATTACTATAAAAGATGTTAATTTCATGACTAAATCATTAGGGTTTAAGGATTACATAGGGGTACATAAGGTATAGGGTAAACTGGGACTTATGGTTTAAATGCTTAGAGTTTAGGGATTACAATTTACAATTTAGGTTATAAGGTCCAATCACAAAGGTAATTGAGGATAATTTGAGTTGTTTGAACCTATTTATGAGCATATAATGTGTTTTTGGGTTTGATTATCCCCCATGTCATCACTTATTGAGTGAATTAGTCAATTAGGGTAATTAATGGTGTGATTTGGGCCAAATTGAGCCCTTTAAACCAAATTCTTAGTCTAAGTGATGCTAATTTGGGCTTAAATGATTGGTTTAGAGATTTTAGAGTTTACCATTTACATTTTAGGGTCTCTAGGGCTTAGGATTTAGGGTTATAGTTTAAGGTATAGGTATAGGGTACATAATCTTTAGCGATTAGGGTTTAAGGTTCAAGATATAAGGTATAGGGATTAGGGTATAGGGTTTATGGCTTAAGGTTTAGGGTATATAACTTATGACTTGGGGTATAATGTTTAGTGTTTATGGCTTAGGGATTAGTGTATTTTGTATACACTAAATACGATGTACATGGTATTACCACATACTACATATGCGTTATTACTATGTATGCATTATTATTGCATATGTGTTTTTTTAATTAATAGTAAAAAGAAAAAAAATGCCAACATTCATTTTTTTTACTTTTGAGAGTATTGTCCCTTGATCTATTACATTATATATACTGTAGGTTTGATTTCAAATGATTAGAATGTTGTCGACATCCTTAAAAGCATAAATCATTCTCCACTCACATGGTTGACTAAAGAGTACATAGGACTATTTTTAATTATTTTGTAATAATTGGATTGTTGTCCCTACTTGGTACTTCACATTGAAAGTGGGCCTATTTTGGAATAATTTGATTATTATCCCCACCCTTAAAATTTGAAAACTTTATACAATCATTGGGTGATGGATTTCATAGTAGTAGGAAGAAGAATTCAAGTCATAAAACATTGAATGAATTAGAAGTGGTGAGAGAAAAATAAAGGCAATGAATAAAAAAACTTCGTGCAGGTAAGTCTACTATCCCTAATGAATTGATTATCACAAATAATGATGAAATGAATAATGATACTATACCAAATTGTGAAAGTCTAATTGTCAATTCTAATAGTATATCCAATTATAATGGAAGTCCACATTCAAATTTTACTAGTTTTAATTTTGATGATGATGATAATATGCATGATGATGTGAATTGCATGGAAACATGCATTGGAGAAACTACTAATGATGAAACTAATATGGAAACACCTAATGGAAAAAGTTCCAATGAAGAAAAAATATGAGAACACCATTGAATGAAGAACCTACTAATAAAGAACATAATATGGAAACACCAAATCAATCAAATATTCTATTAATAACACCTTCTAAGATTTGTTAGAGAAATTAATGTCTAAGTGTTAATTATTAACCCTTAGCTTACATTGGTAATTAAATAAATAAATAATAATATATTATTTATTAACATGAGGTGGAAACCTCATAAAAATAAATAATATTATTATAGTTATTTAATACTTACCAAGTGTTTTAATTAATTGGATTTATCGGGATGGATGGACCCGTTATTTTTACAATGGTCACATCCCTTGATATTTCAATATAAATAGGGTTTTATCCTATTATGAAATTATTCATTCGAATATAAAATTATTTTTTCATATTCAACCTATGAGTTTTGTGAAGGCCATTCTGTGAAGAAGTGAGAAGGCATAAGAATTTGTATTAGGGTTATTATTTAGTTTTTCAATATATAAATATCACATTGTTGAGTTTTTTACTTCTTTAAGGTTTTACAATGGTAAATACTTTTGTACTGTGTCAATTGATCTATGATATTATTATGCTTTGTAATCAATCTCTCTCTTATATTTTGTACACTACATTATTTGAAATATTTCATAGAATCAGAGCAAGGGGGTGTATAGATGATTAACAAACAATTCAGAACTCTTAGAGCAAGTTTTATTAATTTTTTTTGAAGACTTTATTGTCATAAAATATAATTTTTATTGATATACAACTCTGTGGCATTGTAAATTTTCAAAAATCTAGTTCCTTCATCAAAATTGCAGTTTTAAAGCTTCTAACTGCTTAGTTTTAGAGTTTTAAGACCCGTTACAAATTTTTATCCCCCGATAAGGAGTTTCCAAGCATTTATAATTTTTTATTAAGCCATTGGGATGCCATTGTACATCACTATACATTCCTAGGTGAATGGAAAACTTATTTTCTACACTAAAAATCAAATTTTGAAGATCAATTCTATCTTTCCTCAAGATTATAGGAGGGATGGAAAATTTTCATGCTATGAGAAGGAAAATTAAAGCTCTTATAATTTTTATTTCTCCTCTATGGTACCCCTGTGCAAACTAAAAAAATTATGAGTCAAATCCTGAACAATTTTTTTTTTTTGAAAATTGAAGTGGCTTCATCTTGAAAAATTAGGAGGGATACCAAAATTTTAGAGCAAACAAAGGTCTGTGGACAAAGATCTAAGTTATTGAAATATTACAAGAGCATCATTCTTCTCTCTGCGACGTGTTACACAATTATATTTCATATAGTTTTCAATATATATTTAAAAAATAATTTCCATGCAACCTTGGACCCACCATTGTTTAATTATTTTTTACTTAAAAAAGTAAATAGATTTTTACATAATTAAAACAATATTTTTACATGCATGTGAAAATTCAATAAAGTGTTCTAAAAGGGTTGGTGGTAATCATTTTGCTAAAAACTTATAAATAGGGTGGTCGTATGTTCAAAACCATTTAAAATCAATCTTTTTTGACTTGATCAAATTTTTTTTTTAAATTTAATTTAAATTGAATTCTTTTTTTTGGTTTGTGTGACAATGTTTCATGTGTCTAAAACTCTAGTTGACCTATCAAACATGTTTCAACTTTTGACCTAGTAAATATTTTGTCAAACATAATCATATAACTAATTGATCCCTTGGTTTTGGCACCTTCTAGACACATATACATGGTTTATTTTTTGATTTGAAACCTTGTATTATAGTCTCTATAAATTTTTTAATAATAGTGTTTAGGTATCGTTCTGAGTGCGACTCTTTCAATACGTAGTTTTGTACAATTCTAAATTAGTTTTTTATATTATTTGGTATCTAAATTATGTGATTAAGTATATTTACACTTGTGATTTACTTTATTTTATAATAAAATTATAAAAACTCATTAAAAAGGTTATTTTTCTTAAAATTGTTCTTACATTAGTATATTTTTATGACACATATGATACCTTATTTTGTCACGATCTTTTACAATTTTTTTTGATTTGTATAGTATTAAATTGAATAATTATTGTGTGTTTGCACTTTAAAATTTGTTTTAATATCAAATTAAGTTAAAATTCACACTAAAATGTTTCATTTTAAACATTTGTTTATTGTCTTATTTAAAGGGAAGTTATGGTTTCGCCTCATTTTTCCTTAGATAAATATCAAATGCTTAATGGAAATAACTATAATATATAAAAAATTCATGTTAAAGCTGAATTTATGATCCAAAATTTATGAAATATTATCACTGGGATTGAAAAATTCTCTTCCGAACTAAATGTGATCTTTGAGCTTATCAATGTATTTCAACAAAAATTACAGGAAGCTATGTACATTATCATGTGGATTGTTAATGATGAATTCCTACTCTACATAGATAATTAGGGGTCTCCTAGTGATGCTTGAAAACTTATTTAATACATGCATGAGGGAAATCATCTCTCAAATATTATTAAGTTTATCCTTGAATTACTAACTACACCTATGAAAGGTGATGATAAAGTTATGCATTTTATTACTAAAATATAAAACATTAAAGCTCAATTAGATAGATGTAATTGTTAGAAATAAGTCATACCCACACTGACGATGGGATGGCCATATAGGGTCTAGTAGCTCAATTGGTAGATCACTCTAGTGGTAAATGGAATGTCCTAAGTTTGAGTCCTAGTTGGTCCATATGAGCTATAGCTCACATGTGGTATTAGAGCCATGATATGAGCCCCAAGCACCTGTAGTGTGGCTTAAGGTGGGGTGTTGAAAATAAGCCACACCTAGACTGACGATGGGTTGGCATAGAGGATCCAGTAGCCCAATTGGTAGAACACTCTAGCAACAAATGGAAGGTCCTAGGTTCAAGTCCTAGCTGGTCCATATGAGATGTAGCTCACATGTGGTATCAAATTTGTATTTTTTAAATAACATAAAGACCTCCATGATACTATGTGTTGGGTAAAATATAGAATTCCATTTGAAATTTACCAAAATCACATAAAGTGATATATTATAATGTTTGACACTGAGAATAAGTATAGAGAGATATAAGGAAATAGATGACCCACATGACTTTTAAGAAGTGACGTTGTCTTTCACACTCCCCATCAATGGAAACTTCGATAAGCCCAACATTGAATGAAATTCAATAGGCTTTAGTTTGATGATATTTTATTTGATTTAGAACTTTTTTCTATTGGTTTTATAATAATTAATCAAATAGTGCAATGTGCGACACTATTTACGACATTTGTGTCCACTTTTGTAACACTTGCAACTTTCACCCTTATTAAAATTATTTGTGTTTTTGAATTGTTTTGAAATTAATTAAAGTGGATAGTGTTTTTTAATTACTATAATATGTGTTTTTAATTACAAAATCAAATATAAAACATGTTAAAAATATTTATTTCTAAACCTTTTTTTTAGTTTAGTATAAAATGCAAACTTGTAGTGTCAACTTTTAAAGGAAGAAAAAAATATTCATGACTCAAATTATAATATGAATTATTCCTAATGAGATATGTAATGTTTGGTTAACTTAGTATAAAATTATTGGTGAATATATTAAATGTGTATCACATAACCTATTTGTTAAATTTAACATACTTGATTACAAGTTTACATAAACTCATATTGAAGATTGTGTTAAAGAGTGATTTAAAAACAATATGCAATAAAGCTAGCCCCTATTTATAAATATCTTGTTGATAATTTGATTTATCTAACCATTACTAAGATAGATATTTCATAATATGTGGGTGTTGCTTCTAGATTCATGTAAGATCCATATTTAGATCATTGAAAATTAGCAAAGCAAATACTTTGGTATACAAAAGGAATTGTAAACTTTGGTTTATATTATTTTTCCTATGATTGTGTTAATTTATTTATTTATTATGATGATAACCATACTATGATGAGTTTACTTCTGAATATATATTTATGTTTGGTGTAGGTGCTATCACTTTGAGCACTTCATGTGGAAGTTGCTAAAGAAGCCTTATGACTATGAAGGATGATAGAAGAACGTCGTTGCAAAGTTACTCATTATACCAACCTTATTGGTGATAGTCAAAGCTGTATAGCTTTGGTGAAAAATATAGTGCAACACCAACAAAATAAATCCTATTGAAGTTCATTCAATTTTAGGCTTATCACAATTGCCATTGAGGGGGAGTGTGAAAGACAATGTCACTTCTTAAAAGTTATGTGGGTCGTGTGTTTCCTTATATCTTTCTATACTTCTTCTCATTGTAAAACATTGTAATGTATCACTTTAGGTGATTTTTGTAAACTTCATATGGAAGTATACATTGTACCCAACATATAGTAGCATGGAGGTCTTTATGTTATAAAAGACTTCAATATGTTTGTTTGATTATTCATGAGAAATTTTGGGATGTAGTCTCACAATCATGATAACCTAAAATTATTTTAAGTGGTTTAGGATAACATAGTGTAATTATTTTAAAGGTGCCTATGAAGACATAGTGTAAAACTTTTAGGTATCTATGGGTGTATAGAGTAATTCCTTTAAAGGTGACTATGTGATTATGGTTACGTAATGTAATACCTTTAGGTGTCTATATTTAAATAGTGTAATACCTTTGGGTGACGATGTTTACATAGTATAATTCCTTTAAAGGTGACTATGGCATGATGAAGGATGTTTCCTTTAATTATTACCTCCTAAAACTAATCATGTGGATGCTTCATGAAGTGTAAGTTCATTATGTTGTTAACTCCTAAAAATCACCATGTATCCCCACTTAATATTAAGGGAGAGTATTGGAATAATTAATGGTTAAGTGGTGTTATTTATGTACCCTTAATACACTAAATTATATTGGTTAAATAATAATATATTTTATTATTTATCATGAGTTTATCCTTGTGTAAATAAATAATCAAATATATTAAATGACCTTTAGAGAGGTTGGATGCATAAATGTGGTGGTTGGAAAAGGTCATTTATAATGTGCATATTACTTTTCCTATAAAATAAAGAGTTTATACTGTAAGATGTAATGAAAAAAGAGAGAAGAGAAAGAAGATAAAGCTTATATTAGGTATATTTTATTTATCAAATAATGAATAATATTGGTGGGTTTTTTACCTCTTCATAAGGTTTTCCCATGGTATATCTATGTTATGGTGTGTTCAACTTTGCTCTCATTGTTTCATGATGAATGCATTTGCTATTGATCTCACATCTAGATTTGGCTAGTGTTGCAATCATATTATGTTTTATTATTTTTTAGAATAATGGAGTTTTATTCTTAATTAAATAAACAAGGTCTGAGTAAGATACATCAGTATATAATGTGAAATAATTAAATCACTGATTTATGTTTATAGATTGTATTTATAACTTTTCTAAAAATAGTAATAAATAAGAGAAAATATTACTTAGCTTATTCTGAACTATCCAATCTGAGAATTCAGGTACAAGACTGGGACAGTGCTAGAAATAGGTTCTTGAACTTCATTTTCTAATTGGATAGGAGCACCAAAAGTGGGACACCTTGTTGTTCAATTTTGTAATCTTTTTATGACATTGTTGTCTAAGTGATCTAATTTTTTTGGGTTCTACTTAGAAAGTTTGTTTTACCTTGTCAATGAAATATTAAAGCTCAAAAATCTACAGAGCTCACTGTACATATGTTTCAATCTTCAAAGCCCTAAGAGCTATTTATGTTTGAACTTGAATGGTAACTTGGGAAAGTGAGAGAAGGGGTTAGTGTGTGAAGGATACACTAGATTCACTTCACACCCTATGTTTGGATACATTGCCTACATACCAATACTATGAGGAGGGATCAAGCTAATGTAATTCTCTCATTGAAGTGCTTGGTGTAATTATGTATAAAAATGCAATAAGATGCAAAACTAGGTGTACTTCATATGGCTAGGGACTAGTGCAAGGGTTTGAATAAATTTAGAATAATATTAGTAGGTTGTATGCAGAGAATAGGGGAAAATGTTTGAGTGTATTTTCTTGTATTCTTACTTCTCTCTTGTAAATGAGTGCCAACCCTTGTAAATAGACTTTAAATGGCCTTTTATAGGGGATTTAATGACCATGGGTTAAGTGACTTTACATTAGGCTGACATGAATTAGGATAAGGATCTGAAAGAAAATGACCATTTGAACTAAATTTGCACTTGGACAACAACAATAGAAACAAGACACCCTAGATTTTAGTGCTCCTATCCAAGTTAAGTGCTATTGTCTATAGGGAATGAGACCTGGGGGGATGGATCTAGGCCTAAAAGAGCTAATTGGGTCTATAAGGGCTGAGTTAAGAAGGTTGTGGATGACTAGAAATTGGTGAAAGAAAAGCCTATAAGAGTTGTGCAAGAAAATAGGAGGACCTATGGATTGGGTGTCATTAGCCACACTAAAGTAACCAAATTTTGCATTTTACATGACTACATTCCCCCCCCTCCCCCTTTATTCTAGTGATGCAACAAAATGAAATAATAGGAAAAAGAAAAAAATAAAAAGTGTACCTAAACTTACCTACAAAGGTGAAGCCCATGAAGCTTGTGTGATGCTAAGTAACGCTGGATAGTGCATATAGAGCACAATGTACAAGTGTGAATCTATGAAATGGATAAAGAGTAGATCAGTTCTTATTATATGTGATATAAAACAAAAACATACAAAAGTTGAGTAAAATAAAAAAGAAGAGAAATGAATGAATGCGCCTCACTGAATATACAAACCAATATAAAACCTGTTATGATCATGAGTAAGGTTGAGTAATACTAGACTATGTTGGATGATGTTATACCAAAAGTTATATTACGAGTAGAGCTGAGTGCTCAATTCCCTAAAAAGTGGCTCAAGAATATAAAGGCTAGCCCTTTAGCTCCATTGTCACCTACTAAGTGAAGCTAATGAATCATGCATGTGTCAATCGATGTTTGGACTATGTATCTAATCCCTCTGAATAAGTGGCTCAAAAATACAAAGGCTAGCTAGTCCTTTGGCTCCATCATTGTCCACTAAGTGAAGCTATGAAGTGATACCAATATAGAATAGATGTCATATCAGATGGCTCATAGAGCCCATAGATGTTATAAAAGTTTGATAATGTGGCATGGATAGTCGAATGTATGTTGGAAACTAGGCCACTCTTGGCCATTTTGAAAGATGGAGGCTAGGCTTGTATGAAAGCCACTCCAAAATTGATACAATATGCTTATGTAAAAACCAACTCATGAAATCAGGTACTTGTGAAGTTAAACTTATAAGAAAATTCAACTTGAGAAATGATGCCAACCACCTACAGATGGAGTAAGACATACAACTACTGAGAATGCTTGGGTGATAAAATGAACTGAAAATAAAGAAGACCAATATACCGCACACATTACCCCCAATCACTGGTGTCTTGAACATGAATTCTAATATGGAAGTTATGTCAATTGCTTAATCTAAAATTGGAAGTGAGAGTCATCATGTCGTACATGATACCCCCCCTATATCTAGATTTCCTGTGAAAACTATTAATTTTAACTGATCTAAATGTGCAAAAACTATAGCTAAGCTAAACTTTCTTCTTGTTACTAGAAATCTTGGGTGTTTTTCTACCTAGATAAGAGTGCTAAAATGAGGACACCCTTGTGTTTTTCACTAAAATCTATTTCTAGTGTTATTGTCATGTGTTAAAACTGAATATTTATCTAGAATCATCACTATTTTTCTATTCTGTTCTAACTAGTTTGACCTCTAGATTCTAAATTAGGTGATCTGAATGCTGCTATTTTGACTATTAGGAGCTTTGATCTCTATGACAAAACCCTTTTTTATTGCCCTCTCTTTTTAGGGTAGGAATGATGAATGTACAATGACTACCCTTTGAAGAAAAAGAGTCCTACAAGTGTGTTAAGCTACATAGATATATGATATAATAATGATATTTGACAAGATATATCTAGATATAACAATGTTTGTATTGAGAGATTGTTAGATCAATAGAGGTATGCCTAGATAGATATAATAATATAAAAGCATGTGTAATATATTGAGCTCTAATTAAAATTTTGAGATGTTAGTTGTTAGTTGTCAAGGAGGGATGGAACATGATTTCCATCATGGAATCCAAGAAATCAAGGAAAATGCATGATATGGATCATGGCATTGCAACAATAATAAAATCAATCAAGCAAAAAAGCACATGAAGCAAGAATCAAGAAGCATACAAGGGTGGCCAAGGGGCCAATAAAAAAATGGACATGGGCACATGTCACTCATACTAGAAAACAAGCATATAATGCATGTTCAAATGCCACATACACATACAATTTAAAATAACCAAATATTGGCATGAGGGCCATAGGCACATAGAACAGTACAAGCAAGGGACATTAATTTTTTTCTAAAGGTACACATGCACAAATAAAAAAAAAGGACATTGGAAAATGTCATACTAAGTAAGGAAAGAAAGCATGTAAATACTAGAAAACAAGCATATAATGCATGTTCAAATGCCACATACACATACAATTTAAAATAACCAAATATTGGCATGAGGGCCATAGGCACATAAAAGAGTACAAGCAAGGGACATTAAATTTTTTCTAAAGGTACACATGCACAAATAGAAAAAAAGGACATTGGAAAATGTCCTACTAAGCAAGGAAAGAAAGCATGTAAATACTAGAAAATACAATCATATCTAACTAATCAAAGAAAGAATGGAAAGTATGCAAGACATGAAATACAAGACTAGGTATATGTTAAGAAATACACAAGTGCAATATACTAGTGAGTGTCGATATGATAATCTATGAAAGCTAGTAAGTAATGTATGCCAACATGATAACTAGAGTGTGTGGTGTAGGAATACATAACCTGGATGGTGTAGTCATGCAAAATATGCCCAAAATGGGTATGCATATCAAAGTGTGTCTCGAATGTAGATGTAAGATGCCCCCTCAATGGGTAGAGTGAAGCAATCAAGTAGTAGTATGTCACTGCACACACTCAAAGAAGATCAAGTGAAGCATGGTAATGTAGATAAATTGACAAACAATAAGCATAGAACAACAAATGTAAGTCCTCGCATGATATTAGTAATGTAAAGTATGGATGATGCATATAATTGAAATGTTTTTGTTTTTTTGACATATTTGAATGTTTTTATATTTTTAAATTTTGTATTATTTTTGTATTTTTTTTGAAATATTTGAACTATGTATAATAAAGCAGGAGAGATTATGTATAAGTAAGCTAGGCTAAGATGACACTAACCAATGAGTCTCATGGGAGACTCCCAATCATGTTGTCCTATATTAAGAATAAGGATCCTGCATGATCATGAAGCATGATGAAAATTTTGAGACTGTGGCTCTAAAAGTTATATAGGTGTAAATGTTCTAAAATATCTGAAGTGGAAACTGACTATGGGGTCCTTCTATAACTATGGGAAGTGGGTGCAATTATAAGGCTCTTAGGGACCCATCTAGAAGTAGGAGAAGCTCTCTGAACATGTTCTCTATGTGTAGATGCATGAGATCTCGATGAAACTGCTCTAGGTGTGAATATTGTAGCTAGAAGCTATCTAGAATCCTGTATTTGTGGAGGTGTATGAACCCTCTATACTGGCAATGGATGTCTCAACTGTGTCTGAATCTAAATTAAAGGAATAACTATAATAGGTGGAGGAGCTAAAACTAGATGAGAAGGGGTGCTAATCTAAGTGACAAAACTATAACCATGAGTGTAATCAACCTGCCTATCTTCGTAAACTTGGGTGATAACATGTACCACATAATTACTGTAGGCATATAGCTAGTAGTAGGTGCAGGATAAAAGCTAGATGTACCAAGTTCAGAAGGAGGAGGGATAGATACAATCACCAGTGTTTTCTTATGTCTAGTAGTGATAGGAAGATACCGAAAAGTTGCCAATGAGTTATATGCATGTTGGAAAAAAGCATGAATATGAAGTGAAATGCATAAATTTTGAGTTGTGATTTATGCAATAATATGTTTATAAAGAACATTCCTTAGTAAACAAGGGATAGAGAGTATGAGTTTTTTCATAAAGGCATAAAAACTTTTGATATGCAACATGACATTTCGAATGCATTTGGCAAGATAAATTTGAATAATTTTCCATATTAGCAAAAGAGAATATGGAAATTATTTTTTGGAATCCTGTGCATGTTTGGTGATGAATTTTGTAATATCATCCCATATAATGCAACATAAATATGAAATGCAAAGGATGAAATTTTGTACTAACATATGATAGACTTCATCATTCATGTACATGATAGGGCCTATTATGGTTTCCTTACTATTTGCAAGAAATGTAAGAAAAATTTGTGAATAAATGAACAACATTTTTGTAATTTAATTATGGATGTAAGGTGATAAAAATTTCTTGGATAGCAAAATAGGAGCTAGTACTCTCAACTAGGGTGTTTGAATAATTTTTTAAATTAAAATTAGTATGATAATTTTTAAAAATTTGATATGAATTTATAGAAATTTTATAGAATTTGCTTGAAAAAATTTAAGAAAAATCAAAAAATATTTCTAAAATTAGCAACATATTTTTCCTAGTGTTTGGAATGTGTTTGTATGTAAAAAGGACCTAGTATGTGCAAACTAGGATTAAAAAAAAAGAAGATAATTTTATAATTAATTTTATATTTTTAAATACAAAAAAATCTAAGAAATTATAAAAAAAAATAGAAATAATTTACCTTAGGGTTTATAGAGTTTTTGTGCAAAATTCAAAGTAAGTCAGGTTTACCAAATGTTTTATTATTTTTCAAAATAATGGAGTTTTATTCTTAATTAAATAAACAAGGTATGAGTAGGGACTTCTAACCTTAATTACTATTTATAATAATAATAATAATAATAATAATAATAATAATAATAATAATAATAATAATAATAATAATAATAATAATCTAACCCCAATTCTTCTTCTAGCTCAAACAAGAACAAAAGTCTAGTAATACAAATCATAAACCTAAGTTTAATAGAAATTGTAATCTGTGTGGTAAATTTGATCATAGAAGTGAAACTTGTTATAAAAATAAAGATATAAATAACAATCAAACTTCTAAAAATAATAAAGGGAATAAATCTAATAAAATCAAATAGAAGAATCAAAATGCAAATCAAACTAATAATCATGATCATAATATTATTGCTTTATATGTTACTTTATTTTTTTCAAATAAAATTGAGTGAATTTTAGATAGCGGTGCATCGTACCATATGACTTGATTATCTAATATTTTATGTGATTCTAGAGATATCTATGAAAGAAATTAATTAAGAGATAATTCATTTTTAGAAGCAACTAAATAAGGAAAAAACAAAGTTTTCAAATGTTACTATAAATGCTATTTTCTATGTACCTAAGCTTAAAAAGAATTTAATATCTTGTTTTCAACTTCAAAATGATTATTTTATTGTAACATTAATTAAAGATACCTGGTCCTTTAAAAATTAATTTATTTCTTTGATTTTTGAATGTGTACAAAATAGTGGTTTATATATCCTCTCTTCTTCTTTTGCATGTTTTCTTTCATCGTATAGTAAGAATGAATCTCAATTATGGCATGAAAGATTATGACATATTAATTTTATAAGTTTACATGATATGCCTACAAACAATCTTGTTGTTGGAAATCCTTCTATCCCTTCTCATCATAAAACTTGTAAGGGTTGCTTACGTGGTAAGCAAAGTAGTAACCCCTTTCACATGAATCATGATGTGAATTCCTCACATCCTTTAAAATTGATTCATAGTGATGTTGTAAGACCTCTTGAAGTTGTATCTATTAATGTTTATTTGTATTATGTTACTTTTATTAATAATTATAGTAGAATTATCTGATCTTTTTTCATTAAAATAATCTAATGTGTTGTCTAAATTCAAAGAATTTAAAGGTAGTGTTAAAAATACATCTGATTTTTTTATTAAGAAATTAACAACCGATAATGGTGGTGAACACACACACACACACACACACACACACACACACACACACACACACACACACAATAATTAATTAATTATGATATTCAAAGGGAATTAATAAATCCCTATTCCCCTTAACAAAATGGTATTGCTAAAAGGAAAAACCACACCATTATGGAGATGGCTATAACAACATTGCATTATGCAAATGTTCTTCCTAGTTCTTATGGACTGAAGCCATGAATACTACTATGCATATTATGAATAGAATCTTTACTTTATATTTTAATTTTTCTACATAAAAATACATGTATGCACATAGCATTTCATTTATTTTGATAAAACTATTTTGTTATTACTTTAGAGATACTAACTATATTGATAGTGTCTCATCTACATTGTTATTTTAATAAAATGATTTAATATTGATTCTTGAAAATAACATATTACAATTATATTATGAGAGATATAGTTTTCTTAGATAATAAATCAAAGAAAATATATAGATATTATGATTATTTTCGATTCATTTAGGATTGAAATACATTATATGCATAATATCATGCTTAATTTGACAAAATGATCATGTTTTAGTTGTTGCATTTGGTAAGAAGATCATGCTCAACCAGTTTGGATATTTTGTATTTCAATTGCTTAGATACTCTCATTTGATTGTTTTATCATTTGATTGTTTATGTAGAAGAAAACCAATGCATTTAATTGAAATTGATGAATTCATTTTGAAACCTTTGCCTAAAAAAATGTTCAAGCATCATATGAGAAGAAAATATGAAAGAATTTGGGATTGACACTTTCAAGATTTAAATGAAACTCAAATATGCCAATTATTTGTTACATTGATGAAAGCAAAAAATATGATACCTACAATGAGCACCCTAAGAATAAGAACATCTAATATTGATAGTGTAAACAAGGTAATTATTGAAAAATTTCATAATGCATACCATCAAATAGGTGTGAAAAAATGTGCCAAAGATGGTAACACTACCCGATGTGTTATTATAACTTCTTTGATAAGTGGTAAAATAAAGAATGAATGATTGATTAGAAAAACAAGCCAAATTTTACACATAAATATAAAAATACTAATGAAAGTAATTAGGAGGCGTACAAGACTTGATGTTGATGGTAACAATGACTTGTGAGTGTTCTCTAGTAGACTCTCATGAAAAGAAAAGGTTATAGTCATTGCCCTAAAAGATTTAATTGTAAAATTTTAAAAAGATAACACAAGGGTATCACCTAATATTAAAGATGTAGTGAAAATAAGTTGGTTATCATAATCGTGAACCACATCCTAAATATTTTTTGAATATGAATAAAAAACAAGTGTACTTTAAATATGTTAAAAAATATCCATGTATTTCTATTAGCCAAAGGTATTTTGAAATGGACAAACCCTTCTATGTGAAAATCAATCACACACACAGACTACCTATTTTTATAGGCAACATGTTGAATTTTCTATGCAATATGATATTTTTTGTCATATTCATTGTACTTTGCATATTAATAATTTTTTTTAGGAGTGTAGAGTGGAAGCTCCACCAAAATCAGCAAGATAATTCATTCCAATAAATTTTTGTGAAAGACCAGATGGTCAATTATTTTATAACAATGCATGTTTAGATGGAAGTTGTAACATTTGTGGTGGATTGCCAAAATTGAAAGCCTATACCCATGAGGAGAGTACACATGGAATTTGACAAAAAATAGTTGGTTATAGTAAAAAAATTGTGGTATATCAAATGAAAGATGGAAAGAAATCTAAAAGGTGCAAGCTTGTTATAGAGCAAATACCTATTTCCAAATTTATAGACAAATTTAGGGATGAAATTGTATATGATTAAGCAAGGCACACACACAAAGCTCAATGGATAGAAGAAAAATTCAATTAAGGACACATTCCTAATTAGTACTATTGTTTCAGTAGTTGACTTTATAAATAATTACACATTGCAACCACAAAGAGAGGTTGAGTCACAATATTAAAATTTAGTATAGGTTTTAATTTTTGTGCATATAACACTCATGAATTCACCTGATAGTACAAAGAATGATTTTAAAATATTAAGGGAGTACTGATTTTATGTCAAAAATTATCAAACACATTCTTTAGAGTATGTCAAGGTTATTTTTAGTTATTTTATAGAAAGTTGAGTGAAAGGAACATTACTTTCAATCAACATTATATATGGTTAGGTAACTGCACATCATAATTCAAGAATGCATGAATGTTCTACTGGTTGAGTAGGGTGCATGTGAGTACTGGTGTACAACGTATTTGGAATTTCACTAAAACAAACATGGAAAATGGGAGCATGATGGTGCAAGAGCATGTGTCAAAAGATCACTTGCAAGAGAGGAGTTAAATTTTGAAGAAGTTGCTGATTTGTCAGATGCAAAGAACATAGTTGAATGGTGTAATGAATATATGGGCCATGATGCTCAATAAAAGTCCACTGCTCTTAGATATTTTTGGATCATGGATGATGAAAAATTAGCAATCTATCAATATTTTATGATAATAATAGGATTGAGTGAGTTACACTCATTTCATATCTCAAATATAGGTTCTTGTATGGTTCATACAAGGCACATGACGTCCTTTTATTATGCATGCATTGAATTTTTTTGGAATGAGTGTGAGTCACAAGAATGGGTGGATAAATGGAGTTCTAGGCCTCTAGTTCCAATTGACACTTAATAGGTTCCACTAGCAATACAACTTATAAAATTGACATCATCACATGACTTTGATCATGTGTCTAATCTAGTGAAACTAGGTACCATATTATTTTTGACATGTGTTTCATGTACTAAATTTGGTAAATATATTAGAAAATCATGTTTTGTTTAATGATGCAGGGCATGTTTATGTAATTATTGTAGATGAGGATAGTGAGGAAGGGATAAACTGCTACTTATGTTGGTGTGTAGAGGAAAAATAAAAATTAACTTCTAAAATCATAGATGGGGAAAATAATCACTATCCTATTGGTTATATTATATTTACTGAAACTTGGCTTCAACGCTATCCTATAAAAAATTATAATGTATGGTTATTTGAAGACTTTGAAGTACATAGGAATATACTCCACTATTCAAATTTGGTTCTTGTAACAAATGTTTAGCTTCACAAATATCAGGGTAGGCCATTGAAAATGACTTTATGGAAGGTTCATTAGTTTGACCATAAAGCAATTCTTGATACTATAAAGAATAGAGATAATCCTAGTGGTTCCTTAGATTGAACCCCCAAGTTATGTTGAATTCTCAAGTGCAAATGTATTTATTTTTATCAAATTTTATTTATTTCTTAGGTTTTACATATAAATTTCAATTTAACTAGATACTATCATATTTTTTGTAGACCTTAGTGGTGCCAAATTAGCTTCTACCTTCACGTGGTTGGCACCATTAGTAGATAATTCCATATTCTTGAAGCTAAGAGAAGCTTTTGGTTCTTATAGGTTTGATTGCCAGTTGACAACATTTGCTGTCAATGTTGCTTGATGATGCGATAGGTCCCTCTATCCCTTTCAATATTAACAAAGAAATGATTTATGTCATATTAGATGCATTTCACACATGACCAAGCTATGATTATACTCATATCAAGATAATTTAACCTTTTGACAACATTTTGAAAAGAAATGGAATCATTCTAATCATAGAATCGCCTTCATTAGCCCTCTAAACCTTATAGCCCTTCAAACACTGACTTTTAAGGATAAATTTCATATAAGATATAATAAAAATAAAATTTCCACCATTCCATATACCCATTTGGATAAATATATTATTTATGAAGACTCCCAAGGATATTGATCTCAAAAACATGTCCAATTTATTATTTCATGAATGAGAATTCAACACATGCAAATCTCTTTCTAAACCTAAAATATTTTTTAACATGTTATAAACATTCTATAGATCCAATTTGAGTGATACCCATGTGCTAAAACTTCCTAAAATCCAAAATCTCACTTAAAACCTAGGTAGGCTTCTAACACTAGCAAAAAGTGAAAAAAAAATAATAAATTGAGTTTTTGTGCCCATTCATTTTCCTAAAAGTCTGATTTGACCTCCTTTTCACTTCTTAATTTGACAAGAACTTCCCAAAATACATGGATATCAAGGAAAAGGAAATTTACCAGTCTGCTATATACAAGAAACATAGACTTACTTGAGTTTATGAACACATGTTGAACAATTTTGATTTTCAAGGTCCAAAATCAAATCTTATATCTTTGTATGGATTCCATGCAAATTTATTCTTTGAGGATCATGAAGTGATTGTGCCTAGATCTTTTCCAACTATAAGTTTTGTATTGAAAACTATGCTTGGAGCTCTATTTTAGAACAAGACTTGACTGAATCTTAAAAACTATCATGCAAATCATTGATTAAAACACACCAAATTAATAATCATGATCAAATGCATCAGACTACCATTCATACACAGGTGGATCTTATAAAAATATGTTTCTTCAATTCATATTTAAGTCAAACTAAGCTTGCATTCTCATTTTTGAGTCAAACTATGTTGCAAAATTATGTATCCACATGGATTCCAAGGCCATGGTAGTGGAAAAACATGTAATTTTCACATCCTAAGGTGTTGGAAGTGATGGATTCATAATATGAGGTCTAGGAAGTGGAAATGACTATTGTAGGCAAGTAACCTATCTCTTAACTACAAAAAAGTTGTATTGTAGGACTAACCATAGAATCTTCTGCCATGAGTTTTTGAATTTTTTTCAATTCATGGGATTTAGGGTTCACATAGATGAATTAGACATGAATTATATGGTTTTTTTAGCTTGTGAATATGACTTATGCTTTCTATTTTATGCCTATCTAAAGTTTACCTAAAAACAATAATTTTACCTTATAGGTAAATGTCATTTTGAGGTCAGAATGAGTGCTTTGTATCCTAACTGAGAGTGTTCAGAGGCTAAGAATGCATTCCTAGACATTAATCACCACCCCTGACATGTTGGTGATGCTAGTTTTTAGCCATGAGGCCTCAAAGGTAGAGATCTCTAACTTGTCTCGCATGTCAACAACATTTGTTGTCAATATTGATTGAGGCTAGAATGGGTGCTCCATATCTTAAATTGAAGTGATTAGAGGCCAAGAATGACGTATTATACATTAATCACCAACCCTGACATGTTAGTAATGCTATTTTTTATCCATGAGACCCCAAAGGTAGAGATATCCAACTTGTCTTGCATGTTGACAAAATTTGTTGTCAATGTTGTTTGAGACAAGAATGAGTGCTCCGTCTCCTAACTGGGATTGATCAAAGGTCAATAATTCAGTCCTAAACATTAATCACCACTCTCTATGTGTTGGTAATGCTATTTTTTAACCCGGATGCCTGAAAGGTAGACACATCCAAATTTGCTTGCATGTTGACAACATTAGTTATCAATGTTGCTTAAGGCTAGAATGGGTGCTTTGTATCCTTATTGGGAATGATCAAAGGCCAATAATATGGTAATATACATTAATCAGCACCCTATACATGTTGGTGATGCTATTTTTCAACCATGAGTCACCAAAGATAGATATCTCTAACTTGGTTTGCATGTCGATAACATTTATTATCAATGTTGCTTGAGGCCAGAATTGTTGAAAACTTACATATCCACATGGATTAGAAGGTTTTGGAAATGGAAATGCATGTAATTTTCACATCATGAGGTTTTGGAAGTGATGGATTCATAATTTAAAGTCCAGGAAGTGGAAATATCTATTACAAGTAAATAACTTGTCTCTTAACTACATAAAAGTTGCATTGTAGGACTGACCAATGAATATTCTGCCATAAATTATTTGATTCATGGGATTTGGCATGAATTATAGGAATTAAAAATGCATAGGATGATTCTTTTGGTTTGTGGATATGACTTACGGTTTCCATTTTATGCCTATCCAAAGTTTTCCTAAAAAAATAATTTTGTCTTATAGGGAAATGTCATCTTGAGGCCGAAATGGGTGCTCTGTATCCTAATTTGGAGTGCTTAGAGGCCAATAATGTGGTATTATATGTCAATCACCACCTCTGATGTGTCGGTGATGCTATTTTTCAGCCATAATGCCCTAGAGGTAGAGATATTTAACTTAGCTTGCATGTTGACAACATTTATTGTCAATGTTGCTTGAGGCTAGAATGGGTGCGTTGCCTCCTAATTTGGCATGCTTAAAGGCCAATAATGTGGTCTTAAAATCAATGATAATCTTGTGTAGAATTGAATTTATGATCATCCACCTCAGAAAGAGACAAAATGATCCCAAGTCACTTTAAAACACCTCTATGTCCCCTATAGGGCAACAAACAAGTAGTTTAGAAAGAATTTTTGTTTGGGAGTTTTATGAAGATTTTTTAAATTTTTATAACTCCCACAGGTCTGACCCATTAAAACCTATCCAATGATCCCAAGAAGGGAGCTAGTTGAGCCTTAAAACTCATTTTTGACCCCCTAAGCCAATTCAGGGCTTTTTGAGGCCTAAAAAAACCAAATTGGGTATTTTTGGGAGTTTTAGGTGGAGTAGAGGGATAAAAATTACATGGAGGTATGTGCCAATATGAAAATGATGTTCCAATCATCATTAGGCCTCTTATCTAACAAAATCATGTGAATTCACCAAGTAATAGGTTTTCACTATGTATTTAGCAAACTTGGCAAGATGACAAAGTGAGCATATGAGATATCATACTTGTTGCATCAGTTTGAGGAGTTTTACCTCATCTCATGAGGTGTCAATAAGAGGTAACAATGTGGTGGAGGTAGTTATGCAGGTGTGTAACCCCTCAATCAAGGAGGATAGGGAAATTTCAAAGGGAAAATGACACATGTCTGATGCCAACTCTCTTGAAGGCCATCATAACACCAAGTTAACACATGTTGAGAGGGATGATAAAATTGTTTCTTCCCTCCTTGAATGTTTTAACTAACTTCATGAGTACAATAAGGCCATCATTCCTCTTGGTTAGTATCTTGTTGCACCAAAATGCCCATAACTTATGTTTGGTCTATACAAAGGGTAGGTCTATGAGAGGAGATATGGCCAAAATTCAGTCAAAAATAAGCCTAAAACCCTAGTGGGATAGGTATATAATAGAGTGTAGATGTTAGACCTAGTCCTTGAAGCCAACAAGGGACAATAAGTGGATAAGGTGGAAGAGTGGAGGTCTAAACTTGTGAGAACAGTTGTTTGAGATTGAAATGAGTATGATAAGCATGCGAGTGGTGTCAGGAGTGAGAAAGAAGGTCTAAGGGGAAATAAGTAGCTTCAAAAAAATTTCATAATAGGAAGCCTAGGTAGGTTGAAAATAGAACGTGACAATAAGAAAGCAAATAGTCTTACCATGTTGAACCCATTTTCAAACAAATTTTTGAAGCCAATAAGGGATATGAGTAAAGTATTTTTGTCTTCCTTAAATATATATATTGATTGTACTTAATGAAATTAGCTTTTTGATTTTACTTGTGACACCATTTCATATCCTCCTAGAACACACTTATATATTGTTTAATATGTATTTAATTATAATCCTAATTGTAACAAAGGGTATATCAGATTCATAACTAAGATTGATTATCACCTAATTTAATCAATGTGATATTTTAAATTATGAAAAGGAGAGGATTCTTGGTGGATTCATACCTAAAATCAAGTTTTCATGCCCTTAATCAACCAAATTAGGTCAAGGAGTAGAAAGTTGGATCAATTATGCCAATCCATCTAACTTGTACCCACAAACCCTCTTTACACATAACATATAAATTTAACATAATGCAATGAAAATTATGACAATAAATGTATGGCTTACATACTTAAAGTGTTGAAGGTTGTTTGGAGGTCAGGGGAGGCCTATGAGAGGAGATATGGCTAAAAATCAGTCCCAAAGAAGCCTAAAACCCTAGTGGGATAAGTCTATAATAGAGTGTAGTTGTTAGGCCTAGTCCTTAAAGCCAACAAGGGGTAGTAAGTGGATAAAGTGGAAGAGTGGAGGTCTAATTTTATGAGAATAGTTGTTTTATATTTAAATAAGTATGATAAGGATGAGAGTGGCATTAGGAGTGAGCAAGAAGGTCTCAAGGGAAAGCAAAATCTTTAAGAACATGAATTAGGCCTACTAGGCCTTATAGCCCTACTTGTGAAAAAGTGAAAGATAGGTTCAAGGAAGATTTGGGTCCTTCAAGGAAGGTTGGTTGGCATGTTTGAGGATAGGGTTGGAGGTTGGAAGCTATTTGATTTGAATCTAAGTGCATATAGACAAGGTAGATGATAATAGGCCTAGACAATCCTAGAAGGTGCATTGAGAGAGTGAGACAAGATTGATTGCAAAAAGAGAGTGGAGATTCTAGAGTGAGTTAAACCTTGAGGGGTGACTGAGGTGAATATCATAAACCTAAGGAAGCAGAAGAGAGTGACGTGGTGTTGACAAGAAGAGAGTCTAGTGAGGAAGTCCATGAACCTAGTGGAAAAGAGCAAGGACAAAGCATTGAGCCAGGTGAGTTTGGGATCAACATTACAATCATAGGTATCAAAATCATATGTTTTATAGAGGTTTTTAGATGATCATATTTTACTTACATTAGAACCTATTGGTCTTTTTAGACCAATCCAAGAGAATATAGTATGAAATATTGTAAATAAAGGTTTGTGAAAGAGTATGAAAGATATTCAAAATCAAAACAAATTATTGAATAATGTATTAACATAATTATACGTAAAGTTTCCATGCATTTTAATAACATTTAATAGACTACAATGTTTAAAAATTGAAATGTTTAACTACACACACACACACACACATATACACATACATACATATATACATACATATATGTATATATATATATATATATATATATATCTATATATATATATATATATATATATGTATGTATGTATATATATATGTATATATATATATATATACATATGTATACATATATGTATATTTATATGTATATACATATGTATATATATGTGTATATATATATATGTGTATATATATACATATGTGTGATATATATGTATACATATGTATACACATATATACATATATATATTGTGTGTATATATATATATTTATATGTATATGTGTGTGTGTGTGTGTGTGTGTGTGTGTGTGTATGTATACATACACACACACACACACACACACAAACACACACACACACACACACACACACACACACACACACACACACACACACACACACATATAAATCCATAAAGGCATACAAAATGTGAATGCAATACAATATCTGAGGTCAATGCCATATAGGCATATACAAAGTGCCGAACAACTATACATCAAGTCATGTATAAGCATACAACAAAATGTCATAAGACATGATCTCCTAATCACAAAAATGCATCGCTCTCTTTCACTTGCTTTTCAAAGCCTCTCTCCTGGATGCCTTGCCTACAACTGAACGTCTTTGAGAAAATTGACTACGAGTCCTCTTCAGCTCCAAACTTACCTGTAACTCCAATTGTTCATATGCAAATATTGTTATAAATTGTACATGTTATAACAAGATTATTATAAAGTTAACATGTTAATTTTTTAAAATCATACAAAAATTATTCATAGGTGCACTTACCACAAGCTGGTAGTCACAATCAATTTGAGACTGACACTTAATAAGGTCGATGATAGGTTCACATTGGTGAACAAGAGTGTGAAACAAATCACTATTATGAGTCGGTGACCTGCTCCTGATGATGGAAGGCGTAGGTCCCTACAAACTTATATACATACAAAATAAAAATTCAAAATTATCTCATAAACTAAATCATTGAAATATAATATGAAAAATTACAAATTAAATTATCTAATTGTACCATGCCACCCCTGCTAATCATTTCAATATGACTAGAAGACATTACCAAAGGAGTCTGCATGGACAATTATTTTATACATAAGCTATTTGCACAAGTATAGAGGATAATTAAAAAACACACGTCTATATTTAAAATTAAAAATTATGTAATATATAACTGGACCATGTACCTTGAAGAGTTTCTATGTAGATGAAATCATAGCAGCAACACCTACATTTGTTCCCTCCCTAATAGATAATGAAGTATCTTCTATGGTCATAAACTAAAAATACAAAATATCATTGTTAGTCAATTCAAAATTCATACACACACATATACAACATATATGTATAATAAACAATAACATTAATTAAACTTTATAAATTACCTCTGTATAGGTACAAACCACAGACACACTCTAAGAAACATACGTGCTCATCTAGATTCCACAAACCTCCTACAACATAAAAATAGTTCATATACATCAAATTACCTTTTAAATTATGAAAACATTTTAAATTTAACATGTCAATTTTTTTTTGTAATATGTAAAATATTAAACACACCTAGGAAGTGTTAGGCAAGGTGATCGGATGAAATGTAGATGGATGAAACATATAAATATTGATATCATCTAGGCCCATGGAAAAACCACCATGTACGGATTACATGAAATCCTCATCATCCTTATAAGGTCCAGTGCATGTAGTGCCACATGATTTACATAAGTGAGCTCATCAGGTAGTAGTGCTAGATGAAGCCTCACCACATCCACCCTCCCCAAGAGGAGTATGAGAAACTTGGCTCATATGCTAGATGAGGGTGTTAATATGTGCCTTAAACACATGTAAGGTATCAATATCTATAGTCTCCTTAAATCTAGAGGTTAGTGTCTCAGGAGGATAGGGTTTGTCAACACATGATCTCGCTAGCTAATTAGGTGTACTTCGTGCCCCTAGCCTATCCTATGCACAGCCCTTTCCCCTACCCTGAAACTCTAAAAAATCAAAATAATTTGTGATTTTATTCAACACAAACTCACAATACAATTTTCTCATAAAATAGAGTAGGACATCATTATTGTTGCAAGGTTGGTGATCAAAGACCATCCACCATCAATCCCCAAAAAAATGTTTGAGCAAATCATGAGTGCAGCAATGGATTGGAATCCCTTTGGCCGTCACATCAAGCATCACATCAGTCTTCCCATAAATGAAAATGGAACAAATTTGGGCTTTGGTTATGTGTTTATCTTTCACAACATCTGCTGATAGTTTGTTAGGATAGTATGTCCTACATCTCATAGTCACACCAGCTATCAATTTGACCATTTAATGACTCAAATTGATCTTCTAATATCTATAGTGTGTTTGCCATGGAAATTTGATGGGGGGTTTTTTGAGTGTGGATCCCTTAATGATCTAATCAAATTCTCAAGTTTGAGCTTATTTTACACTATGTGGCTTACTAAATCCTCTTGACTACCTTGGGGGTATTGAAGAACTATACGAGGGTTAGGAGAGTTTTTCGGGGGGAGGAGGGTTAGGTGGGTTTTTCATGTGAGGAGGCATTGGAAGGTTAGGAGGAATAGGAGGGTTTTGGTGGTCAAGTGTTGGCACATTAGCAACTGCATGTGAAGATGTATGCACTGGAAAACATAAAAATAAAAATAATTTCAAGAAAAATACAACAAAATTGAAAAAACTAGGGTCTGATTACATTAAAACATGTTGGCTTACCTCTACTTCAGTGTGGCATTATCGAATCAAAGGGTGGGTGGCTCCAAAATGTGAAATTTTGCTTTCTCAAACTTGTTGCTCCAAAACATGGGTTTGGTCTTCCTTCTTTTGCTCACGGTTTCTACTACGTGAAATTCCAAATGATTTGGATTTCATTTTTTTTTGTTTCATCGTATACAAACCACAGGTGCATTTTTCAAGCTTACACAATTTTAATGCATATACAGTTTAGCCTTGGTAACCACTGAGGATAAGTTTAAGAACCGATTATGTGGTTCTAATAACCACATACACAAAATAGTTGTTACGGGGAAAAGCATAATTTTGTCTACTTTTTGGCCTCCAAAATTTGTGCATACACCCGTAAGTATACATGAAGGGTTATTTAGTAGCTCAACACATCCACATAGCCTATGGGAGGAAATGAATATCAACATTAAACATTATGACTCTGTGACCTCCATAACCTCAGAACTACAAGATTGTGATATGTGGATGATTGAGATTGTAAGTCATGATAAAGGCCATGATCTCTCAAAAATAAAATTGTTTCCTTCTTCATAGGTACAAGCATGCCATAGTTGTACAAAGAAGATAACAGTTTGATAATTTTAGATGAGTTTACAATGATCATGAATAATTTCATAATTATATTCATAGAATAAATGGTCGTTGAAAGCAAAAAGAGTAGTCAAAAAATTATGAATTTTGTCACATGTGGTGAAATTAATTGAGAAGGCCACTATAGTCATAGAATATATTGATGGTCTGTTACTCATCCATGCACAATTGGCCACTGAAATTGAGCTTCACTTTAAAAGGACAATCATAGATGTGTCAGAGGTAGATGAAAATTACTAGCTCTACATCCAGTATTACAAAGGGAAGCAAGTGGCTAGTTTAAGCTCCAATTAGCACCTCGTGATCTCCTAGAACAAAAAAAATTTATGCAAGTGATAACTCATAAAGACTTGAGAGTGTAAGTTAGGTCTCAATTATCTCATATTAGTGATCTATGTATGGAGGAAGTAGGAATCTAAATCAAACCTATTAGTCTATTTTTAATAGGCATGTTCATGTATGCAAGCACTTTCAATATGTGGTTCCTACCCATATTCTATTATAAATATTTTGTATTAGCCCCCATTTTAATCAGAAATATTGGAAGACAATTTTTAAGCTTGAGGAATAATTGTAGATATTTGGTGAGTTTGTGGTTTTTCTTTGTCTCTCAAATTGATGCTTTATATGTTCTTAGTTTAGAGTTTTTATCACTTAGAGCCATATGTTTTGTTTATGAGCTAGTTAGATTGAGTATATATGTTATTCTAACCATTTCTATGGTGATACTATGACCCTTTATTAAATTATTGTGGATGAATATGCTATGTCATTTTCTATAGTGAATTTTCTTACTGAATTAGGTTATTGAAATTTGCTCTTAAAATTATTGATCCTTAGACTTTGTTATTATTTTTGTTTAAATTTGAATGAATATTGGATTTGGTGAATGCGAGTTTATTTTGCAATAGATTTTAGGTAATGTTTGTTTTAACAAAAGAAAGACAAGTTGTAATTGGATTTTTGTTTTTTGTTTTTCCCTTCTTTCCTTTTGATACTTATTTATCAAATTCTATCATTGTAAAATAGCAATATTATGAATATCCATGATTTATTAGTAATTTTTACTTAAACTTGTGAAGTGAAAAACCAGGAATCTTATCCCTTGATAGGTTTTAGGTTGCATGTTTCTATTCCACTAAATATTCTATATGAGAATCACAACCTACAACTCGTGCCTTGGGTCCGACTCTCGATATCCTAAAATAAGAGGGTGTATACATGTCACTTGTTGGAGTCGATACACAAACTTACATCAACAATATAAGCCCACTAAAAGATCAAATTAAAATAGTAATAAATTAAGGTTTATTTCCTAATGAAATTCAGTGATGCAGAAAAAGGTCTACAAGTAGTTAGTAAACTAATACTTCACATTTAGAAAAAACAAAATAAACTAAGTTTAAACATAGATTGTTGTGAAAATTACATTTGAAATTTTTAGCAAAGCCAAAATAAGGTAAGTTAAAATGAACGATATATTTTGCAAAAAATGAATTGTGTTGAGAAGAAAGTCAATCAAGAAGAAGATTAGTTTTTTCGATCATGGCAACTCCAATAATAACAATGATGACGATTATAATTATGATGATGTGGAAAGGGATGATCATTGAAATTAAAATTTTAAATAATAAATTTTATGATTTTTTATAATTACTACCATTTCATTATGACAATAAAAATACATGGAAATTTATTTGATGTTGATGTTTAATAAATTCCATTAGATTTATGTCACTTAGATTATGATAAGTATGATATAGTTGTGCATTAATTAGTAACTATCACTTGATTGTTAAATATTTTATTTGTAATAGTTATTCATTAATTGTAATTAAATTAAATTTTAAAATCTCTTAAATATATTATTTATAAACATTATATTAATTTAAAATTATTGATGAAATATTGAAATTGTTATCATTGTCATCATAAAAAGCAACAACGTTATTATATAATTATTCAATGTTTAAAATTTTGATTGAAAAAAAAACATTCAGTAAAAAAAAATAAACCCAATTTTTTGATACATATTAATAAAGGATTGACGAGCTTTCTAATCCCCATATCTCCATCACACCATTTAATGAATATAAGTTCAAGTTCAAATAAATCCAATTATAATCTTAAAGAAATAAAGATTCATCTCAACTTATATTTCTATTTTAAGAGAACTGCTGCTTACTAGCGAAGGTTTGGCCAGGTTTCCAATTTGAAGGCACAACATTGTTTAACATGATTGTTTTTCCATCTCCACCAGTTAAACGAAATGATAAAGCTTGTCCATTGGCATTGTTTTGCCAGTTAGCACCCCAATTTCTTTGCATTGGTTGCCAAGAAGTGCGAGAGCCTTTGATCCATATGCTGGTCACGTCCCCACTGCCTCCCACGTTGGCTACCAGCACTAAGTTGAAATAGGAGTGCCCGTTTATGCTAAAATGGATGCCTCCCTTTCTCACACATTTCACCCTGCACCACAATTTTGCTATTAGAACAACCCAATAAATAGACTTTAAAATACAGTATAAACAGAAAAATTAAATATCTATATGCCTGCCTAAATAAAGTAGAACATGAGATATATATATTTTCCCTTAGAATATTGTTGATGATGTAATATATATAGTTTATTAATAATTAATAGAACTACAATTAAAGGTAACTCTTTAAATCTGGAAAAATTATTTAATTAATTAATGAAATAGAGTTATATTATTCTAAATAATTATTAGATAGTATATATAATAATTAAATTATTTATACTTTTTAAGATAAATTTAATAGTAAGAACTAAAACCAAAATCAAACTATTTATTTTCAAAATGATAAATATTTAAAAAAATTTAAATAATCTTAACCTCCCAAAAATTCTGCGTTTACAATGTATTTGTCAGTTATAAAAGTTAACACATTAACACATGTTTTGTAGTCCAAGGTGCTCACTGAAATTTGAATTGGGTATAAAACAAAAGATATGGTTAAGGTACAAGCAGAAGAAAAAAAAGCGTTCAGGAACTATTTTTTTTGGATTAGGGGTTGTGTCAGATTCACCCTTATGTGTGCTTCTAAAAAATAATTTATTTATTGATTTTGATGTTGAATTTTATGTTTTTGAAGTTTTAATAATAATTATTGGTTAGGGTAAAGTTAAGCTTTTTCAATCTCATTTTGTGAAAAAATTGAATATAATATTTAAAGTTGTTTTCAATCATGATTTTTCAAAGCTAAAGGCTTTATCATTTTTTGAAATAGTCTTGGTTATAAAATTTATGGGCTTTGGCTAAGACTTAAAACCATGGATGATTAGATTCATCTCAATTAAAAACCTTTGTTGAAATACAAAATAAGTAGTTGGTTATTTAAAAGATGATTGTATGTTTTCTTATTTATAATAAAACAGGGTAAAGATACCATTTTCATAAATGACCAGTATTTTATGAATGTAAAAGTGTTATATTTTAATCATCAATCCATATATTTTAATTTAGTTGTAGATATACCCAAAACATTTTTTGTTTGGGTGAAACTACCCCATCTCTTTTTTATTTTTAAGGATGACAAACCTTTGGTTTGATTATTATTGAAATTATTCTAAAAAGTCTCATCGATAACATTGACCTAAAAAGGTAATTTTTTTGGTACTCAAATCTACGTGGAAATAGATTTGGAGAAAGGTCTCCCTGAAACTATTGAACTAAATTCAGAAAGGTGGTTGTATCTACAAAGATTAAGTTATGACTAGCTATGTTTCAAATACGAAAAATGTCATGAATATGGTGACTTTTCTAAGGACTCACAGAAAGGCCAAAATGTATTTCAAGGATTCAAAAACTCTCAGCAACATGTTTTTATCAAACAATCAACAAAAATAACAAGACATGTTCCAAACAAACAACATCACCCAAGTGACAAATATACACAATTGACTCATAATACATCTGCTAACAGTGGTAATGTATTAGGAGAAAGTACTTAAAAAAACCCCAAGATTCAAAGATTGAAGAATGTGAAATACAAGCCAATCAAATAGTTGAAACTGAGTTGAGGGAGTTGCAAGATGTTGCAGACTGCTTTGGCCCATGGAAATCCATTTAAGAGTGGACTAGAGCCTTGGAACAAGCTTTCCTCGATGTTGTCATTGAACAAAATCTCTAGTATGTTAATAATGTTCAAAAATTTTGGTATGCAATTTTAAACATAATGGTTGATCCCCATATCGAAAGAGCAACTCAAATCAAAGGCAAAGGAAGAACGTTAAGCTAAACGAGTTACAAGATCTTCCATGAAAAAATGACTTCTTAAACTCAATGTTTATATTTTTTTGGCCTTGAGCCTTAATGCTTCTACTTTACTTTCTGATTTGTTGATATGATACCTATAATGTACAATTAATTATGTTTAAAATTATATGATACAATTAATTAAGGTTTTGAAAAAAGGATTTGGCTGTTACCTCCTGTATAGGACCGACACGATGCCTTTCTTGTAGAGAGCAATCTGTTGGAAGGCAGGCAACGACATATCGAAGTGCCTGAGCGGTGAATTGCAACATCCTCCATTGTTATTTGGAGGACAAAAATTAGTAGCTGACACTCTTATCTTGTTGCCTTTCAGGCACCATTTTGGATCTGCATTTGCATCGCACACCAATTCAAAGCACGCTCCACAAGCTGCACCATTTTCGAACAAGGCAGTGCTCAATGCAGCTGTGTTTAGTCCCATGCCATCACTGTAAACATTATCATATCCGCATGCTCCACCTGTTAAAATAACCATAAATATATAAATAAATTATTGTCATACAATTTTAGAGAATTCACGTTTCACTTATCTATTATATATGTTTGGAAGTTAAATGTTCCAGAGTCCAATAAAATATTTAAGTTTTTTTTCCCCTCAATCTATTATTAAATATTCACACATTCAACTTACAAATTACTTAGTTTATAATTAAATATTCAGGCATTTAATTTATAAATTATAATGACTATGTGTAATGTTTACATTTTTATGTTAAAAAGTAAAACTCATTACAATGCTTTTTAAAAAAAAAAAACATTATCAAATTTAAAAAGTTGATCTTAATTTGTAAATGAAATGAAAAGTTGTAAGAAATAAATATATTTTAATTATTAATATTAAATTAATTAATTAAATAAAATGAAATATATGTTTCATTAAAAAGTATGTTATATATATATATTTTCCATAATTCTATTTTTAAAATAAAGTTGAGTCTTTAATTAAAATTTGACAGTATCAAATGAAAGGAAAAAGTTTGTATAGATCATAAAAATATTTAAAAATTACATAACTATTTATGAAAAATCATAGAAATATATATTTGTTTTTTGATGTTTCTATTTTTAAATATGACCGTTATTTAAGGGTAAATTAGATTTGGAAAATTAATTTATTATTTATGAAATATGATGTGCAATATGTATTGCATAAATTGTCAAATTTAGGCCTTGATTGGGATTGTGTCCTTCCATTCAAATAAAAAAAGTCTTGAATTCTAAGTAACTTTTAAAATATGATTTTAAATGGCTATTATTATTTGACCTTTAAACATTAGATGGCTATTACTATTTGACTTTTAAGCACTATTAATATATAGTCTTTCCTAGTTACAATTGCACCATCAAAATATTATCCTTCTCAATTTCAACCATCAACTAGAAAACTAAAATAAACTTTTGTAAAAACACTACTTTATCGAATAAAATTACACATCTAATATATAAGAAAATAAATAAATTTAGTACTAAATTAATCAAACAAAATAACAAAATTTTAATTGATTATAACTTACAAAATACCTTCATTCAAATAAAATAGTAAAATTTTAATTTAATAAAATTTGTAAAATACCTCCATTCAACTTTAATTAATTATATTAAAATGTAAGAAAAATAATATCAAACATTATTATATATATTTTTAATATAATTACAAGTAATATATATGCCAACAAAAAACTATGATCTATATGTTATAACTAATATTGTTATAATCTATCTTAAATACTACATGAATCTTAGACCTAAAAATATTTAAATTTTGAAAGTATAAAATACAATACATCAATTTTTTTTAATGTAAATACTAATTATTTAAGTACCACTAAAATCTATGAATTCAAATGTTAATTAAATAAATTTTAAAAAAAATACTGTATAAAGGAAGAGGACACGGAAGCATGATAAACAAATTTAAAAAAATTAAATAAATATATTAAAATTTTCGATGAAGAATAATAATAATCTATATTTTTTAGATAATTAATTTATAAAGATTATTAATTTTTTAAAAATTATTAATCTTTTATCAATTTAAAGCTATTTTTTTAAAAATTATTAATCTTTTATCAATTAAACTTTAAAGAAGTGTAATTTTCTTTTTTAATTATAACCCATCTTTTAAAATTTTATAAAATTTATCTCCTTTCATAAATAACAAATGAATTCAAAATTTCCCTATATTATGAACTCAAAATTACAGAAAAATCCTAAATAAAAACAATCTAAACAAATATTGGGTAAATTTATTCCAAAAACAATGTCAACCACACTTTTGATAGGTGTCATTCACAATGTTGGCCTAAACTAATGCAACGAATTATAGCATTCTAAGGTGATCCATTCTGATACTAATCCTACACTTGCTAAAATCTTTCAATGGTAGAATTTTCGCCACTTAAATCTACTTAGCTTGTGACCCATTTACAAAACATAAGTAACTGTATGTAGTTGCTTACCCATATTTGCAGAAGCATCGTTGCCGCCGTAGAAGGTCGCATGAGCAGAAATCCATCCACCTTTGTTATCTGCTTCCACCGATCCATGAAAATATAACCAGAAAGTTGTAGAAACAAAAAGAATCCTTTCCAAAATGACCCACTTTTGGGTTGTTATAGCCATGAACTGAAGCTGTATATCAATGGCAGCTGCGGATCAACTTAAATTTTCACACGCAATCTGTGCAAAGAATAAGCCGGGGTAATATAGCATTTTTGGAAAAGCGCTGTGAAAATGTTAAGCCTTTACACAGCTGGAGTTTCTGAAGATTTTCCAAAAACATATACACAGAGATAGTGTTGTTTCGTTTGTTTACCGAAGCACTGACATATTTTCACAGTATAATATTCAAAAGCACTAGAGAAAGCATTATGCATTGAAAATTGGTTCGATGAATCTGTGGGCCTTGTGATATTTTAGACAAGCACAAGATGCGTGATATTTTAGATAAGCACAAGATGCATTATCTTTTAAATGCTTCAATATCACAGTTCATGTGATTTTTGGATCCATATGGATTGGAAATCGAGGTTAATCATAGATAATAATTGCCTTTTTTGGGCAATAGTTTGCATCTGATCTCACATGGAAGAAAGTGTAACCTGTTTTAATCTGACAGAATATACTGAACCTATTGCAGTAAGCGACTTCACTGTCCTTTGAGAGTACTTCACTATAAATTAATTATCGGGTGCAACATTTTTGCCTGGTTTTGTAGCAAATATCAGTACTTATTATTGGTTTGTAAGTTATGATATCATTTAAATTGAGTTTGCAACTTTATGTGGATACATATGAATATTTGAAAATCTAATCTTCCTCTTAATTTCTCTTCTTTCAAATTAATTTATTACAAAAATTTATAATCAATAATAACATTATTTTTTTATTTATATTTTATAATGAAATCCATTGTTACAAATCTTTTCTATATTATAAAATAAATTTATTGAAAATTTTATATATTTCATCCATTTAATAGTGGTAATATATAACACCCTTATAAATAGAGATTTGCGAATTTCAAATAAAAATCACATTGAATAAGAAAAATAGCACTTGCAACAAGTTTTTTTGAAAACATGGATACTTCACTCTCCAAATTAATAAAGTTTTTGCAAGTGCAAACAACAACAAAGGAGAACACAAAAGTTTACCAATGATAGTAACATAGAAGAACAAAAGGTGTTCCTTCCTTACATACAAGATGTTGCAAAAAAAATTACAAAACTTTTAATGAAGAATATTAGCACTATCTTCTTACCACCCAACAACATAAAAAAACTTCTTAATTCAGTAAATGATCCTATTGACCCTAGTCCACAAAAAAAGTTATAAAATGCTGTGCATTTGTGGAAAATCATGCATCAATGAAACCAAGAGGACAATTAATACAAGGATTAAAGAGCATTCTGTAGACCTTCGACATAGTAGAACTTAGAAGTCAACATTAGTGGAGTATTATCAACTTATTAAACATCCCATTAACTTCGGAGGCTAAAAAACTTTGGAAAAATTTGACATTTGGTCTAAGAGAAGAGCAAGCGATGCTATTGAAATTATTAAAAATAAGAACTATCTGAGTCTAAATGATGGATTATTAATTAGTCATTCTTGATTGCCTTTAATAAAAACGTGTTATTACATTATATCGGCTCCACATGCTTGTTTCTACACTACCACATATATTTATACATTTCAAGTTGGAAGACTCATTTCGACATCGTACTTACCCTGATGATGAACTTAAAAGGTGACTTGAAACGCTGACATTACTCATGATTCAAATCACAATTTCTCTATTATTTGATGCCAATTTATTTATGATTTTATTTTATTGAATTTATATTGTTATTTAATTATTTGTTATAAGTTGACCATTAAAAATAAACACACTTATAAGATTACCACTCTCCACCACCCTGATGTCACTATAAGAATGTCTCTCGACATAATATAATTTTAAAATTTTATTTTAATATATAAATTTACTCCATATTTAATAGAAGTGAGTTATAAGATTAAATAATGTACATTATATTATAAATATTATTAAATATAATTCTCAACTTACACTGATATTACATATAATTAAATATTTAATAATATATATAAAATCCATAATCAACACCATTATTTTAAAAAAATTATATAAAATTTTATAAATAAAGTTCCAATTTATTAATTTTTTTTAGATCGATGTCAGAGTTGTAGGGTCCCTGTCCAAAAAAAACATATTTTTTAAAAGAATGCCATTGGTTTGGATTAATAATAAATATTGTTAAGGCATGTAATCTTTAAAAACTAACAAAATTTTAGAAGTTTTCTAATAACAACTATAGCTGGTAGAAGAAATAAAACCAAAAAATGGTTACATAGATCTTCTTCCTGACTAAATACAACTTTATAGACTAAAATATTGGAAATTAATCCATAATGATTAATTCGACCACCTTACCATCACTGATCATGAATTTTTCAGCAGCTGGCATCTTGGCTTTCTTATTAGAACTGGAAATATTCACCTCCTGGTCTTTAACTTCTAAAACTGAGCCAACCAACACCATCTCTTGACCTATTTGAGATCCTACTACCTCCTTCAACTGTATAAAATTCAACCTCCTCTTACTGATCCCTTGTTCTTGAAAAATCTTACCTTTACCTTTCCACCAAGATGGTTCCTTGAAAAGACCCCTCACAACTCCTTTTGCTAGCCATTTTATAGCTTGCACTCATTCTGGCTTCCGCCTCTAAGCACGTCATTCTTCCATGTGCAGGATATGCAACAAAAGATCCTTTATCTCTGGCATCATAATACCTTTATTCTCATCTTTCTTCTGCTCGCCCAAGCACACCTCATCTATTTCTTGTGCAAAATTAACTAAAGCAAAAAATTTGGCTTCCAATACTCGAAAAGAGGACAACATAATGAAACCCAAATTGTCTTTATCTGAAAAGGGCATAATTGCAAAAGGACCCAATGGAAGAGAGTCAATATCTGTCATGAGGCCCACTTTATGCTCTGGCTAGATGAAGAAGTCTACCCATGTTTTTATTTGCTCTCTATCCACCATTACCATGCAAAGATTATTGGCAAACAACAAAGCTCAGTTTGAATTAACACACACCCACCTGCTCACCGCCAACAACTCCACCCCCAACACTTTATCAATAACCTCTGCCACTTCTACCATGGGTATACAAAAAACATTACACATACACATTTTGGAAATACTACTTGAGAATCCTATCTCACGAGCTTTTGCTCCATCGAATATCAATGGCCAACCTACTGATTCCATGCAGTCTGACTCCATTTTTGACAATGTAAAGCAACTACAGACCTAGTCTCAAAATCCTCCTTTGACACACATTTCAAAGAAATCCATCTCCCTAGAAATACGCATGAAAAATCCATCATGGCCAATTACCTTGCATGCTTGATTTCAATAAGAGTATTTATGATACATTCAACACCTTGCCACCAACTCATTCACCAGAAAAGAAATCACCACCACTTCCAAACATGATTAAAATCCATAGAAAATTATAAACCTTACCTTTGCAAATTTTAAATTAATACCTTTCTCTTTTTATTAAATTTAAAATTATAAGTCAATCTGATCCATCCCAATGCAATCTCCCCAACCTTTTCTAACATTATCAACATGCTTAGTCATTGGTTGATCAATACCCATATTAGCTAAAAATTATGCCACTTTATTGCTTTCACAAAAGCAATGGGATCATTTCCATTCCTTAAAATGATCAATTTTAGGCTAGATCATTGCCAAGATATTATCTAGTTTCCACAATCTAGCCTTTTAAAATCTCAAATCCTGGATGACTACTTACAAATCCCCTTCAATCTCTAGAAAAGAGATTCCACATGTCAAAGCCAACTTAATACCTACTGCCAGTGCCTGATTCTCTACCTCATTATTCATTCTATCCAGAAACTTTAGAGACATTGCTCTTATTAGTGAACCAATGTAGTCCTTAATCACACAGCGAGCCCCAGAGGCTCCTGCATTTCCTCTACAAGCTCCATCAAAGTTCAGCTTAAACCATCCTAGTTGTGAAGGAGACTAGATTGCATCCTTTCTATTTCTCTTATTCTTCTTATCTAAAATTGACTCTTTAATGGGGGGATGCATAATATATTTCTAATTAACATGCATTTGCATATCCCATTGGGTTGACATACCTTGTTTCCTTTGGATATGAGAAGATACTACTTTAGAAATAGTCAATTCCATTTCTCTTAAGACTACATGCAATGGATGAGATTTATTTTAAAAAATGTGAGAATTTCTTTCTTTCTAAATCATCCATAATACAATGGCTAGGATACACCTCCATAAACTATAAAGGGAATGATTAACATCTCCCATCAGCTAGGAGGAGAAGGCTTGATAGAGAGTACGCAGCCAAGCCCATGCCTAATAAAATTTGTTATAGAGCCAAATCCAAGACCACTTTGCAAAAGAGCAATTGAACAATAGATGGTTGACAGTTTCCTCCTCCATCTCACATAAACAACATCTTGATGATAAAACAAACTTAATCTTCTTCAAATGATCTTGAGTGAGCACACAACTATGAAATACCAACCATGCAAATGCCCCTACTTTTTGTAACCCTTCCTTACTCCAATAGAGAATATTTTCCCAAGCCAAAGAATCATTCTCCACTTCAACCATCTGATAGACTAGTTTAAATTGAATAAATTCTAGTTTTAACACCAATCCAATACAGTTGATCTTCCTTTTATTTATAAAAATTTCCCTGTTTCTAAGATTATCCTCCAAAGATAAAAACTACTCTTGCAAAATTGGGAGATTAGACAATCCTTTCTAATTACAAACTACTCTCCTTTCATTAGAACCAAGATCCAAGTAGTCTTTCACTTTAGTTCCCCAAAGATTTTCTAAACAATCTTTAATTTGAGATCCAACAAAAATATTTGTTAAAGGACAATGACCATTCCAACAATCTTGTCAAAATTTTGTCTTCCTTTTATTATTCATAGTCCAAATTACATGCAACGTTATGCTTGATCTACAATTCAACATGAAATTTCACAAATGGGATCCTCTAGGAGGGTTAACAACTGACACCATATGCTCCAGGGATTTCGAATCAAGATACTTAGATTGAAGAAGTCTGCACCACAATCTATCTAATTTAGACACCATTTTCTAGACCAAATTTTCCCCCAAAGCCATGTTTTAAAGTTGAAGATTTTTTATACCCGCTCCACCTCTCAGTTTCATTTTACACACTCTCTCCCATTTCATCAACAGATTTTTCTTTTCTTCACCACAACCTTGTCAAAAAAAGTCCTTAATAATATTATTTATAGAGTTAATAAGTAGATCCGGGGGATGCAACATAGAAAAGCAATAGGTTGGGAGAGCATTGAGAACAACTTTAATCAAAGTTGTCCTACCAGCCAAGGATAACTATTTTCCTTTCCAGGTGCTCAGCTGCACATTAAACCTTTCTAGTAGATATTTCCATAAACCAAATAAACCAACTCCTTCGAATAGAGGAACCCCTAGATATTTTCTTGGAAGTTTCCTGATCTTAAAACCTAAAATCCTACTTAAATCAACTTTAACCAGAGGTAAAAAATTGATAAAATAAATTTTAGACTTACCTTCATTTACTCTTTGCCTAGAAGCTTCTTCATAACTTTTCAATTTTTTTAAAACTCAAATGCTTCCTCAACCACTGCCTTCCCAAAAAGAAAGGTATCATTTTCAAGTTAATGATGTGTGAAACCTTCAATATTATCCATAATTTGAAGACCTTGTAACCTTTCCTTTGCTTGAACCTCTCGTACTACTCTTCTCAGTGCTTTCACCATCAAAATGAAAATGAAAGGGGATAGGGGATCCCCTTGCCTTAAGCCTCTTGATATAGAGAATAATCCATATGGACAATCATTAACCAACACCAAAAATTTAGGAATTGAAACACAACTGAAAACCCACTTACACCAATCTTTGTTAAATCCAAACTTCAGAAGAATCTTGAATAGAAATCTCCAATTCATCCTATCATAAGCTTTACTCATCCAATTTTACCAATATACCTTTTTGATGATTATGTAATAGGGAATGAATAATATCATGTGATACAATAATCCCTTATTGAATACTCCTTCCTGACACAAAACCTGCTTGCTCACTAGAAATTAATTTCTCAAGAAAAGGTTTCATTATAACAACAATGGATTTTGAGATAATCTTATAAACTATATTAAAAAAGAGTCACTGGTTTGAAATCCAAGAAGGAAGACTGAGACTCACCTTTCAAAAACATAGATAAGAAAATCATAGTCAACTTTGGATCACTTTCTTCTTCGATCTGGATTCTTCCACCATCTCCCAAACATCAACACCAATAACATCTCAGAAGAATTGAAAGAAGGCTATTGGGAAACCATCAGGATCGAGAGATTTATCTTTGGACATAGAAAATACCACTCTCTTTACTTCTTCCATCAAAAAGGGTTCCAACAACTTTTCACTCATACCTTGAGTGATCACTACTAGGATGAAAGGAAAAATTTCATTCTAAGCACTCCCATCTAAAAATTATTCTTCATTTAACAATGTTTGAAATAATTGTGCAGCTTCATTTTTAATAGCTTCTAGAGATTCCAAAACCACCCCGTGACTAGATCGGATATGAGCAATCATGGTTACCTTTATTTTAACTTTTACTGAAATAAAAAAAAACTAAAATTTTGTCACCATCCTTGAGCCAATTCTCCCTAGATTTTTGTTTCCAAAAAATTTCTTCTCTCCAAAGAATTTTTTCATAATCACTAATCAGAGCTTTTTCAAGATTATAAGCTTTAACATCCATTCCCAATTTAATTTTTTTTTGTTTAGCTTGTGCAACTTAGATTTGATCCTTACTTTTTCTTGAAAAATATTTTTGAAATGTTATCGGTTCCAAACTTTGAGCTTTCCTTTCATGAATTTTAATCTCTTACCCATCTGATACATTTTGGATCCAGGACATACCAGACAAATATACCACCAATCCTTAAGAATTTCCAACAAATTAGGATCTCTGAGCCACAATAAGTTAAATTTAAATGGGCATCTTTTATGGGGGAATCATAATCAATTTTCAGTAAGATAGGCCAATGATTTGACCCAGTCTATGGCAAAACCCAACAATCCAATTTTATATTGCTTTGGATCATAAGGAAAAAATTATAAATATATCCAGTCTCTCTAGTACATTATCAGATCTTAGATGCCTATTGTTCTAGGTAAACCATCCAGAATTGGGTTTACCATCTTCCAACTCATTTTATATGACAAACAAACCAAAGTCCTGATTACGCTGAGATTCAATTATCATGCCTCCTTGATTTTCTTTGAGTTTCAAATTGGCATTGAAATATCCCCATAAAAATATATTTTTTGCATGGAAATTATTTAAAAAGTTAGATATTTATGCCTAAAGGATATTTTTGAAAGAAGCTCCCTAAAGACCATAAATATTTGTCAGAAGGAACTGCAAATCTTACTAGAAACTAGATATTCTGCCCACTTGCTAATTTTGACCCATATTAATCAAATCCAATTCAGAAGAAAAGGGAGACCAGAGATTAGCCAAGCCACTAGAGGCTCCAATAGCTTCCATAAAAATCCCTTGCCAACATTTCCCAAGTAAACTCAAAAAGCCTTTTGATTCTTCCCTATTTAGCTTGGTTTCTTGAAGCATTGAAAGATCCAATTTCTCTATACTAATCAGATGATTTATAAATCATCTCTTGTTAGGAGCATTCAAACCCACAACATTATAATATATAATCTTCATCATTCTAGAGGAGGGAATTCCAGCCCCTGCCTTGCAAATCCAAAAATTCTTCTAAAGTGCCCTGTTTACCCACCAAAACTTTGCCTGGTATAAGATATTTTTTGGTTTTCATTTCTTGCCTACTTTTAGGACCCCAATTTGGATGGGAAATTTTAATTTGAGTCTAAATAGAGAGAATTTCCTTAGAATTCAAATCGTCTTCTAGATCTTCATCCAAATCTTCTTCAGAACCTGACCCTTCCTCTTTTGAGTCAAACACCTCCTTTACTGCTTCCTCTAAAATCTTCAAACTATTATTGGTTTCAAATTTTAACTATTTTTTAAGAACCAATGATCTAATGGATTGAAATTCTTTTTCAATTAATTCATAGCTCTTAATCACTGAAGTTGAAGAAATAACATCTGTTGTCCCCAACTTAATAAGTAAATTTTTTGTTTCACCTATCTTTTGAGATTGATATTTCCAAGCAACCTCATCTTCCTTAATTTGAGCTAATTTTTGATCCAAAGCCTTATTACCTCTATTTCTCCCTTTTTGATCCTTCTTTATTCTCCATTGGGATACCATATAAACTAATTTGGTTTGAGGAGAGCTCCTAATTTTTTTTACAGAACTTCTATATATGGCTTGGTTGATGATATTTGTAACATTTGAAAGGAATATTTTCCACATCAATTCTTTGATTCCAAACTCTTCCATCTGTCTTGATATTCACAAATTCTAGAATATGTTGATCCCAATCAAGTGCAACCCTAACTTGAGCATAAGTTACTCTTCCACATTTGAGTGAGGTTTCTTCCACTTCCATTACCAAGCCCACCAATCCTCCCAGAGTAGCCAAACAATATTCACTCCAATATTTTAAGGGTAGACCATAGAATCTTATCTACACTAGATAACTTCCCCTCCTAAATTTTAAAGGGTCAAAATTAGAGCTCCAATTTTGAATCCATAAACCCACACCATTAAAAGACTAGGATTTATTTGTGAACACCTTTTCTTTCTCTTATTTGGGTTGAAAGACTATAACAAAAAATCCTTTAGGCAGAAAGCTAACCAACACTGAGGAATCCTAATGCTCCTTTATCTAGAGTTTAATTACTCCCACCACTGGCCATTTTCCCATACATTTGAAAATTAGGGCACAATCTATCAATCAATTAATTTTGGAAATAAAAGGCTCTGATATCCATTCTAAAACCCTAATTTCACTAATTTTTATCCCATCTCCCTAAGATTCTAACTTTTTCTCCATAGATACTTCCAAAGGATGATCTTCTCTGATTTCCTTCGAAGCATTATCTAAAACCTATAGTTTAACTTCTACTACTTCCCTATTAAAAATTGAGGACTTAAGATTACCCTCAATCTTCTCTAAATTCTACTCCTGATTCCCTACCAATTTTTCTTTCCAACTGGCACTTATTTTGCTCAAATTCACTTCTTCATCCCACCAATCTCTATCTTCCTCTATAGCCGATGCCAATTTTTTTTGTGATTATTTTTTCCATGATTACCCACTATTTTTCCTCATAGATTGGTAGATTTAAATCTTAAGAGAGAGGGCTTATCCCTGAATATGACACCACGATCTTTCCTTTCACTCACTGATCTCCCTTCTCCTTCTCCTTTGCATTTTCCTTCTCCTATTCCTTGATGTGAACCATTAAATTTTTTGGGTTCTGACATTTTTATACCCAAAATGTCCAAAATAGTAGTGAATAATATCCCTAGCCATCGACTATGACTTGCCTCATCACATTGAACACAGGTTTCAAGCCACTTATTGACACCCATCGCATTGAATATTGAGCTAGTTAGCCCATTGCATGTGGATATTTTTCATGAAGGTATGCATAGTTTACCCCTACTGGATTAGAACCTATGACCTCCCTTTTGGGAGCACATGTTCTTCACCATTAGGCCAACCCAAGTGCAATAATTTTTTGGGAGTTGATATTTTTATACCTAGATTGTCTAAACTAGTGGTGAATAGTATCCCTAGCCATGGGCTGTGGCTTAGATCATCACATTGAACATAGTTTTCAAGCCACTTACTGACCCCTATTAAAAATTTGATCTACATCTAAAGCTTAATGGGGGTGGGTTTGGGTCCATAATGTTCGCCAAATGATCTACAATCGAATTGCATTATTGTGATCTATGTGGAACACATAGAGAAGTTCAATCCCCACCTCAAGGTGTCTCCATGGCCACTTCAATGTAAATTTTGGGTGATGATATTTTTATAACCTGAATGCCCAAACTAGCAGTGAATAGTAGCCGTATGAACTATGAACTTGCCTCATCTCATTGAACACAAGTTTTAAGCCACATGCCAACCTCTATTGCATTGGACATTGAGCTGATAACCCATTAGATTGTGGATACTTTTCATGAAATAAACTGCTATAAATTAGTGTGGGAATGATGCTAGAGAGTGGTCATCCTGAGGAATGGACCCTGAAACCTCTCACTTTTAACAATAAGCTCACTCACTGCTTGGATATCATCATTGAGTTCAAAAATTTGATTTATATCTGAAGCTTAATGGTGGTGGGCCTGGGTCCATAATGTCTATTGAATGCTCCATAACCAAATCAACCCACTTTTATTAACATGGAACACATGGAGAAGGCTGATCCCTACCTCAAGGTGTCCCCATGACCACTTCAGAGTAAATTTTGGGTGCTAACATTTTTGTAACTAGAATACCAAAACCAATGGTGAATAGTATCCATAGCCATGAACTATGGACTTAACTCATCACATTGAACATAGGTTTCAAGCCACATATTGACCCCTATCGTATTGAAAACTGAGTTAGTATCCCATTGCATTGTGGATACTTTTCATGAAATAACCCATCTTAGCTTAGTATGGGAATGATGCTAGAGAGTGTTTATCCTAGGGAATGAACCCCAAAACCTCTCACTTCTAGTACTCAACTCACTCACCACTAGGCTATCATCATCGATTTAAAATTTGATCTACATCTAAAGCTTAATAGGGGTAGGCCTACGTCCGTAATGTCTATCAAATGATCTGTAACCAAATCACCCCATTGTGATCTGTGTGGAACACATAGAGAATTTTGACCCCTACCTCAAGGTGTCCCTATGTACACCTTATAATAAATTTTGGGTGCTGATATTTTTGTAACCAGAATGCCCAAACTAATGGTGATTAGTATCCCTAGCCATGAATTGTGGACTTGCCTCATTAAAATTTTTGGGTGTCAACATTTTTATACCAAGAATATCCAAACCAATGATCAATAGTATCCCTAGCCATGGACCGTGGCTTGCCTTATCATATTAAACTTACTGATCCTCATTGCATTGAACATCGAACTAATTAGCCCATTACATGTGGATACATTTCATGAAGGTGTGCATACCTTATCCTTGTAGGGTTAGAACTTGTGACCTACCTTTTGGGAGCACATGTTCTTCACCATTAGGCCAACTTATGTGCAAACATAATTTATTTAAATTTTATTATATATATATATATATATATATATATATATATATATATTCATTGTGTAACCTAAACACCATTTAACAAAAAAAATTAAGCCATAGATCTTCCTTTGATCCTATGGTTATAAAAACTTAGAAATAACTCCTTATCTTCTTTATATCACTTGAGATGAAATTAAGGTTACAATCTAATAATTTCATCAATTAAAATTTAAAAATTATACAAATTAAAGATGCAATCTCAAATTTTATATGTGGCATGCATTATATATATATATATATATATATATATATGTATATATATATATGTTATATATATATATATATATATATATATATATGATATATATATGTATATATATATATGTATATATATATGTATATATATATATGTATATATATATATATATGTGTATATATATATATATGTATATATGTATATGTATATATATATATGTATATATATATATGTATATATATATATATATATATATATATATATATATAACATTGGTGTGGTTCAAGTTTATTCGTACAAACACAATTTTTCCTATAGTTCACATTTTGATTAAAACAGAGATTGATTTGGTTTAATACTTATATATGAGTTACTTCTCTATAAGTTATGCTTATTTTCAATGATTACTTATGTTATGCTCATTTTCAATGAATCAACGTATAAAAAACATAAATAGATCATTTAATTTTATTATATACGTTATGTTCAATTAAATCATAATAAAGGTGTTCCCTCATTTTTTATGTAGTATATTATATATGATTATTTTAAAGTTATTTTACACTATGCTTGTGTTAGAATTATTGCATAATATAAATTTTTATGTATATAAGGTAAAAGTCATGCATATACATCTAAAATG